>CM075977.1:204507317-204704060 GCA_038087875.1 Malacoraja senta | reverse complement strand
GTGGAATTCTTTACCACAGAAGGCTGTAGAGGCCAAGTCAATGGATATTTTTAAGGCAGAGATAGATAGATTCTTGATTAGTGTCAGTTATGGGGAGAAGGCAGGAGAATGGGGTTAGGAGAGATAGATTAGCCATGATTGAATGGGGGAGAAGACGATGGGCCGAAAGGCCTAATTCTGCTCCTATCACTTATGACCTTATGATAACG
The DNA here is from genome assembly GCA_038087875.1 of Malacoraja senta. Taxonomy (NCBI): domain Eukaryota; kingdom Metazoa; phylum Chordata; class Chondrichthyes; order Rajiformes; family Rajidae; genus Malacoraja; species Malacoraja senta. The sequence goes on along the minus strand of CM075977.1, from coordinate 204,703,851 downwards.
TTCAAGCATGAGATGCACGGAAACAGAGGCAAAAGTGATACCATTGGGTTAAAGCTGGTACCTGATTGTGATTAAAGCAAGTGAAGCAAGGAGTTGTCGCTAAGTTAATTAGTTCTAGCAGCAGAATTAGCTTAGGTTGTCCCTAAGTTAATTAGTTCTAGCAGCAGAATTAGGCAATTTGGCCTACCAAGTCTACTCCGCCATTCAATTTATCACACAGTTATGAGTGTGTGGAATTCTCTGCCTCGGAGGTCGGTGGAGGCTGGTTCTCTGGATGCTTTCAAGAGAGAGTTAGATAGAGCTCTTAGGGATAGCAGAGTTAAGGGATATGGAGGGAAGGCAGGAATGGGGTACTGATTGGGGATGATCAGCCATGATCACATTGAATGGCGGTGTTGGCTCGAAGGGCCGAATGGCCTACTCCTGCACCTATTGTCTATTGTCTATTGTCTATTGTCAAAATAGCTAATTGCTCTTCCAATACTTCATTGTGACGTGGGAAGAAACAGAAACACCAGGAAGAAACTCTTGAATTCATGTCAAGACATGCAAATTCTACACAAGCAGCACTCAAGGTTCGGTTTAAATTTGGTTCCCTGTAACACTATCTCCTGCACCATATAACCATATAACCATATAACAATTAGTGCATGGAAACAGGCCATCTCTGCCCTTCTAGTCTGTGCCAAACACTTATTCTCCCCTAGTCCCATCTACCTGCACTCAGACCATAACCCTCCATTCCTTTCCCGTCCATATACCTATGCAATTTATTTTTAAATGATAAAATCGAACCTGCCTCCACCACTTCCACTGGAAGCTCATTCCATACAGCTACCACTCTCTGAGTAAAGAAGTTCCCCCTCATGTTACCCCTAAACTTTTGTCCCTTAATTCTCAAATCATGTCCTCTTGTTTGAATCTTCCCTATTCTCAATGGAAAAAGCTTATCCACTTGAACCTCCATGCATCAGTTTTGTATTTCTGCTTTGTAATTAGTACCCTGGCCACCCATACTTCTTCAGCAGAGCATTTTTTGTTGCTCTATCTAGTAATTGTTTCTACATGAGGAATACAACATCACAATCTTTCCTCTCCTGCTTCAAGTCCCTCTCCAGCACTAAAGAGCTTTTCTTAACACCACCATTACGTCCTTGCCACTAATGCTCACGACTGTAAGAATGATATCCATCTCCCCAATTATACTGTCCTCTATTAATTGTAGAACCCTTTTCATTCCCCAACAAGAATTGCCCATTGCTCAGTGCTCTGCTTACCGATCCACACTACCTCGGCTCACACAGGTCACCAGAACATCAGGCATGATGAACTATGGCTGAAGGGCCTGTCCCACTTACGAGACCTAAACAGCAACCTCTGGTGAACTTGCCTGCCACCCAAAAAAAAATCAAGGTCGAGGTGACCTGCAACCTCCTACCACCTCCCACGCATATGTTGAAAACCTTCCTCGACTATGAAGAAAGCCGGCTTTGACTAGACCTGCGACTAAAAAATTATCGATTTAAAAAACGGCAACCTATTTGTAGTCGAGGCCGGTTTTTATCATGATGAAAAAATAGCAGCAACCTAGATGAAGCCTCGACCATGCGGAAACCACTTTCGACCATTAGGGAGAGTGACCAAAACCTCCTGTGACCTCATGGAAACCTTGGGTGGCGGGCAAAGTCACCAGAGGTTGCTGTTTAGGTCTCCTAGGTGGGACAGGCCCTTACGGCTATAACTATGGCTAAGGCTCCAGCGATCTACCTCCTGGATCCCCCATAGCAACATCACGTATTGTCACACCCTCTTGTCCCCATTGACTGACTATTGGTTAATAATAGCAGAATTTCCTCTCATCATCACACTCATGTACAGAATAGTACAACCATGTTTTTTTTTAAATTGGGTCTCCAACTTTGCATGAAATATTAAAAGGGGTATCCATTGCCCGAAAAGAAAACATTTGTAATGGATCTCTGCCACCTTTTCCTAATACTCAAACAAGTAGAGGACATGCAACTTTAGGGACAGGAAAATTGGCTCCCTTGCAGGTCTTCAAAAGAAAACAGTACTTGGAATTTCCACAGAGGTTCTCCAGTTGTAGATCAGCGGAACTTACATATAAATGGAATAAACGGCTAAACCACGGAATGGCTAAAACCAGCTGTTTACATGAATTTTCCAAGATTCTTTGCTGCAACTGCACTGAGAGATCAGGAGAAATCCTGGAGAAATCCCTCCCAAATTCGACATTGTATAATTTAAATTTTAAAAGTGTTTCACGGAGAATCTGTATTTTTGCATTGAAGGATGTCTTTCCGAAAATTAAACAGTAAAATAATCGTCGGCCCACCAAAGAGTCCCTTGAATGGGCAAGTGATCGGAAACATTTGGCTTTGATTACAATTTATAATTCCAATAGAAATGAGGTCCTAAAAGCCTGCTGTTACGACAACTTTTAATCACTCACACAGAGTCAAATAGGTGTCAAAAGCAGAAAGTGAAAGAAACTGTGAGGGAGAATAAGGAAATGAGAAACCCTTTCTAGAAATTGATGTGAAGGTTTCAATTTAGTTCAGCAAGCTTCATGACATCTTGCAACTGCTGTGCATTCCAAATTTTCTCATGAGTTGACTGATTTTGTCTTCCTTCGATAATGTACTGAACAGTTAGGGGTAACAAAGGGCAATCAAAACAGAAAGAAAGTGGATATTAATAAAGAGCGCAGGAGGCTATAGGGTGATCCTGTCGAGGTGTATAAAATCATGAGGGGAATTGATAGGGTGATTGTACAGAGTCTTTTATCCAGGGTAGGGGAATCAAAAACCATAGGACACAGGTTTAAAATGAGAGGGGCAAGATTCAACACAAACCTGAGAAGCTTATTTTTAAATTGGAGGTGATGAGAATTTGGGGCGAGCTGCCAGAGGAGGTGGTTGAGGCAGGTAGTGAAACAGCATTTGAAAGACACTTGTACATGTACAATCGAGTGGGGGTGCTGTCGAGTATGGCTGCCCAGCCTGCAGCTGTCCGTCTTTTCACCCTTTTTTTATTTTTTAGTATGTTAAAAAGTTCCGTCTTGGAGATCTCATCTTTTTTATGTCGGGGGGGGAAAGGGGGAAACTGTATTTCTCAGTCCCTACCTGGTCGGAGATGCGGCTTTTCTCCGAGCCGTATCTTCGTCCTTTCCTCGCGGCCTACCAACGGGCCTGGAGCGGCGTTTCCTGCCGGGACCGGCCAGAACTTCAACTCCAGTGGCGGCGCTGCGCTGAAGGACCATCGCGGAGCAGGCGATGCCTTACCCGGGTCGCTGTGTGGTAAGCTCCGGAGTGCTGAGACCGCCGACTCCAACATCGCGGAGCTGTCATTGCAGAGCGTCCAGCTGTGGTGGCAGCGCTGACTTTTAAACACCGCGGAGCCTGGGATCTCTCGCCGAGATCGCCAGTGTCGGAGCTCCGACCAGCGCGGCCTGTGGACTACGGGAGCCGCGGTCTCTGGCAGCAAGCGGCCGTTCCAGACACTCCAGGCCGCTGAGAGTGTTCCTCCGACGCTGGAGCTCCATCATCCGGCGGGAGGGCCTGAAACATCGGGCCGCTGTCGCGGCGACTGTGGAGGCCTCAAATAGGCCATGACTACGGGGTGAACAAGAGGAAAAGGACTGAACTTCGTTGCCTTCCCTCACAGTGGGAACCATTGTGGGGGGATGTTTTTATGTTTTATGTTAAATTCTTCTTTAATGTGGTGTCTTACTTTTATTGGTGTGCTGCAAATGGCAACTCAAATTTCACTACACCAGAAATGGTGTATGTGACAATAAATGTCCTTTGTCCTTTGTCCATTGTCCTTTGATAGGAAAGGATTGGAAGGGTATGGGCCAAACGTGGGGAAAATGGTACTAGCTTCGTTGGGGTATCTTGGTCGGCATGGATGAGTTGGGTCGAAGGGTTTGTTTCCTATGCTACATGCCTTCATGAATCTAAAATGAATAGGATTTAGTCCTCATGAGCTTTAGAAAAGGAAGAAATCAGGAGCGAGCGGAAAGCAGTGAAGTGGAGAGTTAGACACAAAATGCTGGAGTAACTCAGCGGATGAGGCAGCATCTCTGGATGGAAGGAATGGACAAAGTTTTGGGTCGAGACCCTTCTTCAGACTTGGGACTTCAGACTTGTTCTTCAGACTTCAGAAGTGGGGAGAAACAAGAACCTATTTTAAGAAATAATGGCCCATCTTCACTGCCCGATCTCCCAGCAGCAATCCAGGTACGGAAGTGGAACAGAGACAGGACATCAGCTGCAACAATGCATTAGACGCTGATTAACATCACAGCACCTCCATACATGTGCATGTTATACGCACAGAGGACCTCACTGCAATGTACAAAAACACCAACAAATATATAAAGTAAATAAGAACAAACAAACATAAAATAATTGAAATAGCAGTAAGTTATTTGGTCATGTGCCCTCTCATGCTTTGTCCATCATTCAATGAGATCATGGCTGATTTTTACACCTCAGAGCCATTTTCCAAATTTAAATCAACTTTTCTCAATATTCATAAATCTTCTGAAGTCCATAGAACAGCGCAGCAGAGGAATAGATCCTTTGGCCCACAATGTACACGCTGAACATGATGACAAGTTAAACTAATCTCTATTGCCTGCATTTGATCCACATCCCTCATTTCCTTGCATACCTTGAATATATTCTTCAACTGATCCTCCTCACAATTCTCTGAATAAACAAAAATATTTTAATCTCTTCTTAACTGACTGACCCATTATTTTGAGACTGTGGTTCCTGGCTGCAGACACCCTAGATAAAAGAAACATCATCCCTACTTCAACCCTGCCAAGTTACAAAATAATTTAGTAGGCTTTAATGATCATAAGGTCATAAGGTCATGTGATAGGAACAGAATTAGGCCATTCGACCCATCGAGTCTACTCCACCATTCAATCATGGCTGATCTATTTCTTTTTCCTAACCCCATTCTCCTGTCTTCTCCCCATAACCTCCTACACCCCTACTAATCAGGAATCTATCTATCTCTGCCTTAAATATATCCTCTGTGGCAATTCTACGAGTTTCACCACCCTCTGACTAAAGAAATTCCTCCTCATCTCCTTCCTAAAAGAACGTCCTTTAATTGTGAGGCTATGTCTTCTAGTCCAAGACTCTCCCACTAGTGGAAACATTCTCTCCACAGCACGGTGGCGCAGCGGTAGAATTGCTGCCTTACGGCGCCAGAGACCCGGGTTCAATCCTGACCACGGGTGCTGTCTGTACAGAGTTTGTACATTCTCCCTGTGACCACGTGGGTTTTCTCCGGGTGCTCTGGTTTCCTTCCACACTCCAAAGACGTACAGGTTTGTAGGTTAATTGGCTTAAGAATTGCAAATTGGCCCTAGTGTGTGTAGGATAGTGCTAGTTTGCAGGGATCGCTGGTCGACACGGACTCGGTGAGCCTGTTTCCGCGCTGTATCTTTAAACTAAAAAAAATCCACTCTATCCAAGCCTTGGATCAGATCTCTCCTAATCTCTCGTACTTTTAGAAGTCTGCAAACTTTAACTCCAGTCTTGTTCATCCCTCTTTAGTTCCAATTGCAGGAATCAACGGCTCAAGCTTTCTCGCACTCACTTAATCACGAGCAACCCCTTCCTTGGGCCTTGGAATTGGATTAATGATAAAAAACAATTGTTCAACACATAATAGTTTCATGCTAGTGTTTTTTTTGTTGCATTTACCAAGTACAGATCATGGGAGATCGTCTCACCATCAGCTTCCCACATTAATCTGAATTGGTAGCTTTTTTTTAAATCTTGCATCTCTCAGGAAGTGGGAGAAGAGATGTTTGGAATGTACGAACAGAATCAGTTGATGGTCGGGAAAAAGCTGGCATATGCTTTTTCTCATCCTCAATGCATAAACTTTAGAAAAAATGTAAACACAGTCATGCTGCTGAAACCTAACTCTAGTTGATGCTGGAAAACAAGAATTCACACAATCAGAGACAGATTTTTGTGAAACTGAAAACGATATTATATGTAAATATGAAAAATAGATACGTTAAAGAAATGGTGAGACAATCAGAGGCAACTACATAAATTTCTTCCACATAAATGAATTGCATTATTTCAGTTTGGGATCTGAGATTTTTTTAAAGTATCCTTTTAAAAAGTATTTGCCCAGAAATTCAATCAGATCAAATTTTATGAGATTACATTGGTTACATTATCCAGAAGGCTGTGGAGGCAGTCAGCAAATATATTTAAGACAGAGATAGATAGATTCTTGATTAGTATGGGTGTCAGAGGTTATGGAGAGAAGGCAGGAGAATGGGGTTAGGAGGGAGTTATAGATCAGCCATGATTGAATGGCGGAGTAGACTTGATGGGCCGAATGGCCTAATTCTACTCCTATCACTTGTGACATGCAGTCTACAATGAAGGAACAGGTTACTTCGCCCAAACAATTCTTACTGGCATTTATGCTTCACTTGAATCCCATCCTATTTCTCCTCTATCGGAGAAGCTCTCTCTTCAGATTACTATCTAAATGGTGTCAAGTTGGGAAAAGGGGAAGTACAACGGGATCTGGGGGTCCTTGTACATCAGTCTATGAAAGTAAGCATGCAGGTACAGCAGGCAGTGAAGAAAGCGAATGGCATGTTGGCCTTTATAACAAGAGGAATCGAATATAGGAGCAAAGAGGTCCTTCTGCAGTTGTACAGAGACCTAGTGAGACCACACCTGGAGTATTGTGTGCAGTTTTGGTCCCCTAATTTGAGGAAAGACATTCTTGCTATTGAGAGAGTGCAGCGTAGGTTTACAAGGTTAATTCCCGGGATGGCGGGACTGTCATATGCTGAGAGAATGGAGCAGCTGGGCTTGTACACTCTGGAGTTTAGAAGGATGAGAGGGTATTTCATTGAAACATATAAGATTGTTAAGGGCTTGGACACGCTAGAGGCAGGAAACATGTTCCCGATGTTGGGGGAGTCCAGAACCAGGGGCCACAGTTTAAGAATAAGGAGTAAGCCATTTAGAACGGAGACGAGGAAACACTTTTTCTCACAGAGAGTGGTGAGTCTGTGGAATTCTCTGCCTCAAAGGGCGGTGGAGGCAGGTTCTCTGGATGCTTTCAAGAGAGAGCTAGATAGGGTTCTTAAAAATAGCGGAGTCAGGGGATATGAGGAGAAAGCAGGAACGGGATGCTGATTGGGGATTATCAGCCATGAAGACATTGAATGGCGGTGCTGGCTCGAAGGGCCGAATGGCCTATTCCTGCACCTATTGTCTATTGTCTATTGTCTATTCACTACTTCATACACTTGTCCATCTTTTCCTACAATGCATTTGTACTCTTCACACTCTTTGCAATCAAGGAACGTGCTTCCAAGCGTGTGACAGTAACTCGAAATCTCAGTAATGACGAAAGCTGCAGAAAGTGGGAGACATTGCTCAGTCCATCTTGAGTACTGATCTCCCCACCATCAGCCTTTGAGTACTGTACAACACTAACCACAATCTTACCTCAACAACTATGATCTACCAAGGACTTTGGCTTGGTTGGACTACAGACTTTGGTTTTTCACTATTATAGTTTGGTTACCCAGTATTACCAATTATTAATTTAATGCATTATTGGTTATTGGACATTTATTGGTGTGTTATTGTATTAATGGACCAGTGAAGCAGCAGCGTCAGAATTTCATTGTTCTGCTGCCAGTACATGTGATAACCAAACACTCTTGAGTCTTGAATGAAGGCTGTTGAGCATACAACAGTGATGTCACCCATGAAGCAAAACAGTTTGCCATTATTGTTGAAACATTGGATCTTGGATGTGTTGAAAGAGGTAGCATATGTTAAAGTGAGGATAGCAAGTCCTAACAATGGGAAAAGGGTTTCTTAAGCTTCATTCACCTATAATTTGGGTGGAGGAATGAGGACCTATTACAGTAGGCAGTAATAGATCCAGCAAGTGTATCAGAATTCTGATTGTTTTGCAGAAGTTTATGAAGGGTCAGCTACACTAATTCTACCCCCTCGCCAAATGTCCGTCTTCACCCTTTACAAGGTGCTACATCCAACCCACCCCATCTCTTCTCATCAGTTCAGTCCAATGTCGCCATTCTTTCATCAACATTTCCCCTACCATAATGAAGACCAGCACCAGTTCATAACCACTATTATAACTCAAGCCAAGATAGTATTTTACCCAGTTTCACAAATAACTCCCAAACTTTCCAAATCAAAAACCTGCAGATGCTGAAGATCCAAAATAAAATAGATAATTCAGGAATGACTCAGCCAGAACAAGGGTGTCAGATACGGTGAAAGGTCCAATTCAGAATCATTAACTCTGTTTCTCTTTCCACAGATGCAGCCTGCTGAGTGCTTCCAACAATTTCTGTCTTTCTATAAAAATGTCAGTAAGTCAATGTGCAGCAGAAGACTTGCAAGTCACACCACTTACACAATGTGCATACATAAAACTCACTCAGCAGATAAACGTGGAACTAGTGGATCCCTCCTTTGTGTTTGGCACGTATTTTTATGCAAGATTGAATTTCAGGACAATACTTTTTTTGTTAACGATGCAGTTAACCATTAAAGAAGTGAAAACATTAACTTTTCCTTGTTTTTGCATTGTGTTGTACTTAAGAAGAATGAAGAAGTTCAAATAATTAATAAGAAGAAATGCACTTAAACTGCACTTTTCATAACATCAGGGGGGTAGAGCCCTACTTACCAATGAAGCTCTTTGAGTCACATAGGTATAGAACAGTACAGTAGGTATGTTACCAAACTTACCTTCAGTCGCGCTGTAATTCTGCCACTGGCCGTGTGCGCGATTTTGGCGCCTTTAAGGGGGGGCGGGGTTAAAACGTGGGTTTCTCCTCCCTTGTCCTGGGAATATTTTGTTGGAGTACAAGCCTTGGCTGACAAACCGTTCCTACCGGCGTTTTGTGAATTTTTTATTTTTATTAAATCGTCAATGTCAGCGCTGGAGTAATTTTAAAAGCAGCTCCTGAAGCGTCAACGCCGATAACGGGGACGGATTTCACACACGGGACAGGTAAACGAAAGTGGTTTCTTTAAATGTATAAAAGTGCTTCTTAAGAAGCCTTTAATTCACATTTTTTCATGCGACACGGTGATTTTATTCCCCGAATTAACGGCAGTATTTTTCATGCCAATACGGGGTTAAATTCACCGCAAATGAACGTTCCAAACGATCGCGTTCCAGAAATCCTCACTCGCAAGATGAATTAAATGCCCATTAATTTACAGGTATTAAACATTCAATTCCTTCCATTTGGCCTGTAAATTCATGAAAATTAGATTTAAAAATTATGTTATAATGTGAATTATTGTGTGAATGTTATTTGGACACTTAGGCTATTTAAAAATGTTAATCTATTCTTAAGAAATTGATAGATGTTTAGATCTAGTAATTGAATTTTGTAATTAGCTACAATTAGGTAACTAACTAATTATATGCTTTACTTTCATGTCTTCGAAGTAAGATTGTTTCATATTTGTTTCAGAATGCTTCAATCTATAATAACTGAAAATTTCTTTCAGTTATCATAATTTTTAAGAAAGTTATGGGCTTTTAACTGTCCTCGATCACAGCTTTTGTGTTAAGTCAATGGAAAAGCAATAGGGAACTAGATGCTAATTTCTGAGTATGATAATGGCCATAACTTTTTTAATACTGAAGATATGAAAGTGAATTAAGTGTCAAATTAAACTTCTTTTTATGCTTTATCTGATGGGATAAATTGCAGACTTTATTTTTTAAATCTCAAAATTTTGTAACATTGCTAAATACAGCACAGGAACAAGCCTTTTGGCCCATTTGTCTGTGTCGAACATAATGTCAAGACCGAATCTTATCTGCCTGCACATAATCCATATCGCTCCATTCCCTGCATATCCATGTGCCTGTCCAAAAGTCTCTTAAATGCTGCTATCATATATGCCACCATCATCATTCCTGGCACTGCGTTCCACACACTCACCACCCTATAACCATATAACCATATAACCATTACAGCACGGAAACAGGCCATCTCGGCCCTTCAAGTCCGCGCCGAACATTTAAAAAAAAAAATTATCTTTAAAAAAATTTAAAAAATACTTCCCCCTAGTCCCATCTACCTGCACTCAGACCATAACCCTCCATTCCTTTCCCATCCATATACCCATCCAATCTATTTTCAAAGGATAAAATCGAACCAGCCTCCACCACTTCCACTGGAAGCTCATTCCACACAGCTACCACTCTCTGAGTAAAGAAGTTCCCCCTAATGTTACCCGTAAACATCTGTCCCTTAATTCTCAAGTCATGTCCCCTTGTTTGAATCTTCCCTACTCTCAATGGAAAAAGCTTATCCACGTCAACTCTGTCTAACCCGCTCATAATTTTAAAGACCTCTATCAAGTCCCCTCTTAACCTTCTGCGCTCCAAAAAATAAAGTCCTAACTTGTTCAACCTTTCTCTGTAACTTAGTTGCTGAAACCCAGGCAACATTGTAGTAAATCTGTGTAAAAAATCTTCCTAGCACACTGGATCAATTGGCCAGGTGGGTGGAGGAATGGTTGATAGAATTTAAAACCGAGAAGTTTGAGGTCAGAGCAGGACCTATGCAGTAAATGGTAGGCCTCTGGAGAGTGTTGTAGAGCAGAAGGATGTAGGAGTACAAGTGCATGGTTCCTTGAAGGTGGCCAAAAATGCTTTCGGCGCCTTGGCCTTCATCAGTCAGAGTATTGTGTATAGATGTTGGGACGTCATGTTGCAGTTGTATAAGACGTTGGTGAGACCGCATTTAGAATATTGTGTCCCATTCTGGGCACCATATTGTAGGAAAGATATTGTCAAGCTTGAAAGGGTTCAGAGAAGATTTACGAGGATGTTGCTAGAGGGTGTGAGCTATAGGGAGAGGTTGAGTAGGCTGGATCTCTATTCCTTGGAGCACAGGAGGATGAGGGATGATCTTATAGAGGTGTACAAAATCATGACAGGAATAGATCGGGTAAATGCACAGAGTATCTTGCCCAGAGTATGGGGAATCGAGGATCAAAGGACATAGGTTCAGGGTGAGTGGAAAAGATTTTATAGGAATCTGAGGGGTAACTTTTTCACACAAAAGTTGATGGGTGCATGGAGCAAGCTGCCAGAGGAGGTAGGTGAGGCTGGGACTATCCCATCATTTAAGAAACAGTTAGACAGTTACATGGATAGGACAGGTTTGGAGGGATATGGACCAAGCGCAGGCAGGTGGGACTAGTGTAGCTGGGACATGTTGGCCGGTGTGGGCAAGTTGGGCCAAAGGGCCTGTTTCCACACTGTTTCCCTCTATGACTGTGACACATCTCCTTTAAACGTCGCACCTCACCACAAAGCTGTGCCTTCTAGTATTTTATATTTCCACCCTGGGAAAAATGTCCTCACTGTCAACCCTATCTCTGCCTCTCAATTTTACATGCATTTATCAGGTCTCCCCTCGTCATGTTCCAGGAAAAACAATCCAAGTCTGCCCAACCTCTATCTGTAGCTAATACCTGCTATTCCAGTCATCAATCTTGTAACTCTCCTCTGCACCGTTTCCAAAGCTTTCATATCCCTCCTGTAATCGGACGACAAAAACTGCATGAAATACTCCAAATGTGGCCTGACCAACGTTCTATAAAGCTGTATTATGACTTCCTGACTCTTATACTCAATGAAGCAAGCCTACCCAATGCCTTCTTTACCATTTTATCTACCTGTGTTGCATCTTTCAGGGAGTTGTGAACATAGACCCCAAGATCCTTTTGTACATCAATCCTGTCCAAGGTCCCACCATTAATTGTATATTTTCCCCTTACATGAACACAGCAATTTTATTGTCATTTGCAGACCTACAAACCAATCTGTCTACATTTAAGTCTAAGTCATTTATATATATAGCACAAATAGCAGAGGTCCCTGCACAGATCCCTGCGGATCTCCACAGACCTCTAGCCTGAATATTGTCCTTCTTCCACAAACCTTCTACTGATCTTCTATCAGTATGCCAGTTTTGAATCCATACAATCAAGTCACTGTTAATCCTGTGTATCTTGATCGGTCTACCATGCGGAACCTCATCGAAAGCCATACTAAAATCGATGTAGACAACATCCACCTCTCTATCTCACTGATCGTCTTTATCACCTCCTCAAAAAACCTGATCAAGTTAGAAAGTAAAGCCCTACCGTCGTGCTATCAGGGCCCGAGGAAAGAATGCGCCCAGTCCCAAGTCTAATCTCAATTTTTTGCAACGAGACAGCAACACACCGACTCCCCATTTCCAGCTCGAAGCCGCCCCCGAATGTATTTCATTTGACTCGCAAGACGATCCTACTGTTTACAAGTTACAGCATGCTGCTGCCAAGAACTCTGATCCTACAGTGACGATATCTGTAAACAATGTTGCTTTTGGCACGAAACTGGATATGGGGGCGAAGGTCAATACAATGTCAATCAACCTTTTTAACAGGATCAGGGCTAACGAGCCACTTGTCAAGGACGCGTCCACTTTGCATGCTTTTGGTGGGGAGGTGCTATTTCCTCTGGGCAAAGCCAACTTGAAATGTGTACTGAAGAAAACAACTAGGGAATTGACTTTCCATGTGCTGAACTTTAATTCGGTTACCCTGCTTGGCAATCGTGCCTGTCAGGAACTAGGGCTGATTTCCTTTGATAAAACTGTCCACAGACTGCAAGTTTCCTTTCATCCACTGAGTGACTTCCCTGGTCTTTTCGACAACAACCTAGGCAAGTTGCCTGTGTCCTACAAGATTACTATTGACCCCGATGTGACACCCGTTGTCCGAAACCCGCACAGATTGTCATTTGCCATGACTGACAGGGTTCACTCTATGCTGAAGGACATGGTCTCCAAAGGCGTGATTGAAGCAGTCAGTGACCCCACCGACTGGGTCTCAACCATGATTGCTACAGTCAAGAAGGGAAAGGATGAAATCCGCCTGTGCATTAATCCAAAAGACCTGAACACTGCCATTAAGCGCCCGCACCATCCCATGAAGACAGTAGAGGATGTTGCAGCAAAGATCGGAACGGCCACCCTATTTTCCGTCCTAGATGCAAAGAACTCATTCTGGCAGATACCGCTGGACAAGAGGTCATCAAACCGTACCACATTTGCCACCCCATTCGGCAGATATAAGTTTCTGAGAATGCCATTCGGGATCAACTCTGCCAGCGAAGTCTTCCAAAGAACTATGGAACAATTGTTCGAGGGTCTGCCTTGTGCCATTATTGTCGATGATATTCTTGTCTATGGTAAAGACGCAGTGGAACATGACCACAATCTCAGGCGCATCTTGGAGCGTGCTGTCAAGATCAACCTCAAACTCAATCCTGACAAGTGCAAGTTCAGGGTTCCAGTGGTCTCCTATGTCGGCCACATCTTCACCCCTGACGGCCTCAAACCGGATCCGAAGAAGACTTCTGCCATCACAGAAATGCCTGCACCCACTGACGTGAAAGGCCTGCAACGTTTCCTGGGCATGGTAAACTATCTCGGAAAGTTCATACCTAACCTCAGCGAATTAAGCTCCACGTTGCGGCAGCTGACAAAAAAGGACACTGCATGGTCATGGTTCCAGCAACATCAGGATGCCTTCGATGTTCTGAAATCAAAACTGACCAGTGCACCGACCCTCACTTTTTTCGACCTGAAACGTCAGGTGGTGATCACCTGCGATGCCTCGAAATTCGGGCTCGGCGCAGCCTGCCTGCAACCGTCTGATGATGGCACCCTACTACCCGTCGCGTATGCCTCTCGCACCATGACCGACACGGAGCAGCACTACGCGCAAATTGAAAAGGAACTGCTGGCGGTCGTCTTTGCCTGCTCCAAATTCCACGACTTTGTCTTTGGCAACACGTTCATGGTTGAGACGGACCACCAACCACTGGTGACAATCTTGAACAAGCCTATCCACGCCGCCCCGGCTCGTTTGCAGCGCATGATGCTGCAGCTGCAGCGGTACGACTTCTCTATTACCTACAAAAAGGGCAAGGACATGCATGTTGCTGACACACTCTCTCGTGCCCCTCGAACATCTTGCGAACAACACCCACATGAACAGGAGAATTTCACTGTTCTCGGTGTCGGTCTAATCTCCAGCAAGCAACTGCGCACCCTGGCCGCGCACACTGCCAAGGATGATACGCTTCAAGCCCTCCATTCCATCATTAAGACAGGCTGGCCAGGCAAACAATCCAACACGCCCACTGAGGTGCAGCCGTACTTTTTGGTCCGCGATGAACTGGTGGTTCAGGATGGTGTGGTCGTCAAGGGCCACAAGGTAGTTGTACCTGCATCGCTACAAGACGAATACTTCAAAGAGGTACACGGCGGTCACCCAGGAGCCGACTCCACACTGGCACGCGCCCGGGATCTGTTCTACTGGCCTGGAATGGCCACGTACATCCGGGACCGCGTAGCCTCCTGCCCCACTTGCAACAATCTTGCACCTCATCAGCAGCGGCAACCCCTTCTACAACAACCTCCACTAGCCCTGTCATGGTTGTCGATGGCTGATGACATTTTCGAATGGTGCGGTAAGCACTACCTCGTTCTGGTCGACTCGTACTCCAACTGGTTTGAACTTGACCAACTTACCTCCGTCACGTCGGTGATGGTCATCAGGAAGCTGAAAAGACATTTCTCAGACCATGACATTCCTGTTATTCTGAGAACCGACAATGGTCCACAGTTCACCAGCCACTTGTTCAAGCTTTTCGCTGACCGATGGAACTTCCAACACGTCACAAGCAGTCCCGAGTATCCACAGAGTAATGGACTTGCTGAACGTGCTGTCAGGAGCGCCAAGCACTTGCTGGAGGGAGCGCGCATTTCAAAGTCTGACGTCTATCTCAATCTGCTGAATCTCAGAAACATTGCGAGAGACGGAATCTTGGGGTCACCAGCACAGCGGCTGCTGTCGAGGGTGACGAGGTCTCCGGTCCCCATCGCACAACAGCAGCTGGTTCCTCGGGTGTTGAAGCCCGCCACTATCCAGCAACGTCTCCAAGAGAAGCACGATACCCAGAAACGGTCATACGACAGCTCCAGCAGACAACTCCAGCTTCTACTGCCGGGCCAGGTCGTCCGTCTGCGAACTCCAACTGGTCATTCTCGTCTGGGCGTTGTTGTGCGCCCGACTGATGAGCCGCGATCGTACCTTGTGGACTGTGAGGGAGCGGTTTACCGGAGAAGTCGTCAACACCTGCTTGCTGTGAAGGAGCCCCGACCACCGCCTGCCGATCCATATGCTCCGCCGCTCCAGTTCCAGCCGCCTTCCGCAATGTCTCCCGCCCGTCCCCGCATGCCTGGCACTCCCCCACGTCTATCGGTCTCCACTAACCACGGGGTTTCACCCACCGCATGTTTCCCCCCTCGGTCACCACAATCCTCTCCCGTGCGGTTTTCACCTTCAGCCTCTCCGCCTCATCCTTCAGTTGAGGGAGGGGATAGTTGGGTCCGCACGCGTTCGGGCCGTGTTAGTAGACCACCAGACAGGTATGGCGAGTATGTTTAATATGCTTTTAATCTTTAGGGGGAAGGATGTAGATTGATGATGCATGTGAATCAATCACACTTAGCTGGCATCACTAACTCCACCCCATTATAACATTTATACTAACGCCCATTCCCAGCACCGTTAGTTGAAGCAGCCAGGATGAACTGACAGCACCTCGCTCTGTAATGCTGCTAAGTTAAAGTGCTGAACAAAGATGTGTGTAAATCTTATATGCTTTGAAGTGATTTACAATGCGCAAAGCCATGCTGTCCAATCCTAGTTAATCCACTGGAATGAGGACAACTGCAAAGGTAATCATGCACACTGAGATGCCACAAAGTGCAACAAGATAGTTAAGTAGAAGGTTTATTTTAGAGGTTTTGTTTAATGTATACTTGCTGTACATCTGGGGATTTCTCAGTGGTGCTTCCAGTCCATCACATGTACGCTGCTGACAATGTACCAGGTTTCCATCCATATCTAGAAATATCCCAATGGCAAAACATGAATAGCAGCACGGAAATTCCTGATCCATGTATTTGTTTTAAATCCACCGGAGAGCGATGCGGTGGGGTTTCAATAGCTCATCTGAAAGACCACGTCTTTGACAGTATTGTGCAGGTGCTAGCCTGGATAATTAAAGGACGTTCCTTTAGGAAGGAGATTAGGAGGAATTTCTTTAGTCAGAGGGTGGTGAATCTGTGGAATTCTTTGCCACAGAAGGCTGTGGAGACCAAGTCAGTGAATATTTTTAAGGCAGAGATAGATAGATTCTTGATTAGTGTCAGTTATGGGGAGAAGGCAGGAGAATGGGGTTAGGAGAGATAGATTAGCCATGATTGAATGGGGGAGTAGACGAAAGGCCTAATTCTGCTCCTATCACTTATGACCTTATGATAACGGTCAAGCATGAGATGCACGGAAACAGAGGCAAAAGTGATACCATTGGGTTAAAGCTGGTACCTGATTGTGATTAAAGCAAGTGAAGCAAGGAGTTAGAATCTGCCACAGCACAATATAGGTGAGTTAATGGCGCAAAGTTGAAATTCCAAGATCCTTAAAACATTTGTGTGTCCAATACTGCATCCTGCGTGGGTGATGTTATTACACATCCTGTTTAAAGGATCTCGAGAATAAGATCCAAATATTTGGGTCAAGCTAAGCAGCAGTGTAAATGGCAGCTTTCATGTCACCAGATATGCATCATCACCCACTTCTACCGTATGTCCAAAGGTTATCTTGCATTCAAATATCCGATAGGTACAGTATATCTCTACCAAAAACAGTCAAGTATGTGCAGTTATAATGCTAAGCAGCTAACATGTCACAAAAATAGGAGATGTGCCCATTCCACAATGTCAGCAGAAGAGGCGGCTTCGTACTAGAGCTAGATCACCTTATGTACTGAGCGTTGTAGGCTAGAAGTCTGCGCACATGTGAAAATCAGGACCCCAAGGCAAATTCACTTCCATGCATTAATCAAAGGGATAGTACTCTGTCAATACCCAAGCTGTTCTGCAGTGCCAAGCATGAAATCATGCAAGCAACTGCCAATTTCCTTCCTCGGTTTAACTCATGATTCATTCACTCTAAGTCAGTGTGATTGCCAGGGGTCTTTACACAAGAAGACAGGATGAATGGATGGCACCTTGGGGATCGTGGCTCCAGTCTGAAGATGGGGATATTGCCACTTCTCAGAGGCCACAGACCCCACATGATTACAAATATAATGAAGCGCATTAGGTTATATGGAACATGACCGAGAGAGAGTTTGGCAGCCTGAAGCAAAGTGAGCTCAAGGATATAACCCTGAATTTCTTCAATGTGCACATTGTGCACAATCCAAACGCTCGGACGGTCACTTGTATTAACCCTTTAAAAGCAAGAGCATGTATGTGCTGACAATGAAAGACTTTGAAACATGGCAGCTACGGAAAAGTGGGTGAAATATTAAGGACTTATCTCATTACAAGTTATCTCAGGTTTGAACTTCACAGTTTTGTTCCTAACTTTGATTACAGAAGATATTTCTACATCAGTTTCTACTAAAGGTCACATCACTGCCAAGTGGGTTGGGAAGTAAAAGTACCTTGAGAAATGCCGATCTGGACAGCAAATGAAAGTTCCCTTTTGGTGATTTATAAACCTTAAACTGGTGATAGAATGTCAGTCTATAACAAGTGGTCTTCATGATTTTTCCCTGAGGGAAATCTGCACCCTGCTTCTTGTGTTCCCAGGTGCACTAGGCCATGAAACCAGTTCTTCGAGGGGAAAGCATTCAACATAAAAATAGGATGTGAGTATGAAGGACCAACAAAATCAGCGCTCCTCATCAAGGGAGTGCAGTCATGTGGAATCTGTGGGCAGCCACTCAAGCCCATTAAGTAGGGATAAGCAAGGACAATTGTATTTTGACCAATCATACTCCAGTCACTCCCTCTTCTCCCCTCTTCCATCAGGCAAGAGGTACAGAAGTTGTGAAACGCACAGCACCAGATTCAGGGGCAGTTTCTTCCCAGCCATTTCAGGCAATTGAACCATCCTATCACCAACTTGGAAGCAGTCCTAACCTCCAATCTAACTCATTGGAGACCTATCTTTAAATCAAACTTTACTTGACTTTATCTTGCACTAGCACAATGTGGACGGCTTGATTGTAATCATATATTGACATTTCGCTGACTGGATAGCACACAACAATAAAGGTTTTCAATGTGCCTCGATACACATGACAATAATTAACTTAACTAAAACTAAAAAGAAACTATTTATGTATAGTATTATCTGATCTTATTGGATGGCATGCAAAACAAAGCTTGTCACTGTACCTTGGTACACGTCAAAATAATAAGCCTAAGCCTGTTATACTTTCAGGATGAGAGCTTTATCTCCAAAGTATTGCTTTATCTCCAAAGTATTGTTATATCTTTGCTGCTATTCAAGTGAAAAAGGGAGGTTTTTGGTGCATCTAACCTTTGATTTTGTTTGCCAATTTTCATCCTGAATTTCTTTTAGCATAGACAAACTTTGTCTATGCTAAGGAGTAAACTAAAAAAGGAAATCAGAAGGGCAAAAAGGGGCCAGGAGATAGCTCTGGCGGGTAGCATTAAAGACTATCACAAAAGATTTTATAAATACATAAGGGGGGAAAGGGTAACTAGAGAGAGAGTGGGACCTCTCAGGAATCAAAGTGGTCACCTCTGTGTGGAGCCACATGAGATGGGAAAGGTCCTAAATTACTATTTCTCCTCTGTATTTACCGAGGAGAAAGACGGTAGGATGGAGGAAATTGGAGCAGTAAATGGAAGTGTCTTGGGAGTAGTCAAGGTTACTGATGAAGAAGTACTGAAGGTACTGCCATGTTTGAAGGTAGACAGGAGAGGTGCCGGAAGGCTGGAGGGTGGCAAATGTTGTACCTCTTTTCAAGAAGGGCTGCAGGAAACTGCTGGGAACTATAGGCCGGCGAGTTTACATCTGTAGTTGGTAAGTTACTGGAGAGTATTCTGAGGGATAGGATATACAGGCATTTGAATGGGCAAGGGCTGATTAGGGATGGTCAGAATGTTTGGCTGGTGTGGGCGAGTTGGGCTGAAGGGCCACTCTATGACTCTGTTAATTTGCAGCTTTATGGATTCTATTTTACTTGTTTGAGGAAATTTGCATCCAAGCCAATAACTAGACTATTTGAGGCCCCATTTATCTTTTACATCAATAAATTATTTCACTAAAATACAAACTGCATGCTCCCTTAAATGTGTCATAAATGTTAGTGAGTCTTCAATTTTGCTGCAGGAAATAAGCTTTTGAAAAAGGTCAAGTGGTTTATGTTCTGTTTTAAACTATGTAAAATGATGTTCCTTCTATAATTGCATTGAATGCCTTCACTTTCCCTTGGCAATAATTTACTCGGCAAAAACATACTTGTGTGCTTTATGACTTGGGCAGTTAGCACGGAACAGCAATTTGGTTCAATTGATCAAATAGGCTTAATTACAGCAAACAAAACAACCCACCAATATATTTGTATTTAATGTAAATTGGCAAACTGGCAAAATATGACTTTATCTTCATTATTATATTTTACAAATGATGCTGAATGAAATCAATTCTTTATAACCGGAACTTGGCACAACAAAGAACTGTAACCACTTTTCAGAAAACATGAAACCTTTTATTCATGGGGTTTTATCAGGGCAGTTTTTTTTCTGGCAGTCACATTTATAGCAGATCAACAAAGCAGTAAATGACTTCAATGATTAAAAGTGCTGTTCTGTCTCCATAAGTCAGGATTATTTATTATTCCTGTTCAGCATTGTGGCTTGCAACTTCCTCAGACTGTATCCAGAAAATTTTCTGTGTATATTAATAAATGTAAATATATTAATAAATGTATTGCTGCTAACACTCATTTGTTATCTTCACAGTCATCTTTTATTTGTTTGTCAGTGTGTTTAAAGAACCTAACTTTTCCAATAAAAGTAAATTATATGCTGGATTGATTGATCTCATTAAAAGATGTGCACGTATCCAGAATAGCAAAATCACAAAATAGTTACAGGACAGAAGAAAGTTAGCCATCGATATTTAGTCCCTGTTGGCTCTTTATGAGAGTAATCTAGCCAGGTCAACGCCCTCATCCTTTCCCCATAGCCTATATGTTCCTGTTTGCCTTTCTAGTATTTATCCAGCTTCTGTGTGAACAGGGTTGAACGTGTCTCTTGTACTATCCATCGCAGTGCATCTATTCTCGATTTTTTTCCTCTAACTGCATTAGAAACAGGCTACTCCATAACACTTTTGGGGTTTGCTGCTTTTGGACCCCTCTACCTATCTGTCTGGACATTTCTTGATTTTAAATATCTCTATCAGATTCCATTTCAACCTCCTCCACATAAAGGAGAATAAGAAAACCTTTTCCCATCTGGTTATGTAACAAAATCCCTCATCCCTCGAACCATCTTGGCGAAGCTCTTCTATTCCACTAGTCTGAATGCATGCTCTTGATGACTATTATTGCACAGTTCACTGCACTTCCATGAATTGTAATCCCTGCAAATCCAACTCCAACTAGCTTCTACAGAACGGTAGTTCCTGGATCACCACACTGTCTAATTCCTTCCCATTCACCAAATTACTTTTTACTAATACATGCCACTTTTGACATCCCATACACAATTTTATTTCCATGTTGCTGATGCCCCCTTTGTTCTATGGAAAATGATTAACAAGAAAGTGAATGATGAACCACAATGATTTTTATTTAATTGAATCATCAGATAATATAAAAGCACCAATCTGTGCATTCATCAGTTACATTTTCTACTACAATAGTTCCTAAGAAGATGAGATTTCTGAGGCACTTAGAATTTCTCATTACTGTCTTGCAATTATCATCCAGAGTCACTACTCTTGGGTGGAGTACATCCAATATTACAACCCCTTATATATGACATAGGTCAGAAGTGCCTCCATGCCCCACTTCCTCCCCAACCATCCCAACTCTGCCACGTCCACCTTCCCTTGATCCCCCAACTATCATTCTTCCGGGATGCAATATTCAGAACAAGCATTATGGTCTCCGTCAGTAACATCGTTCAAATGCAACACCATTCAATCTGAAAAAAATGACACAAAGTGCAGAAGTGACTCACGGGACAAACACCATCCTTGGAGAAAATGGATAGGTGACGTCCCTGTCATGACCCTACTGACCCGAAACATCACCTATCCATGTTCCCCAGAGATGCTGCCTGACTC
The DNA here is from genome assembly GCA_038087875.1 of Malacoraja senta. Lineage (NCBI taxonomy): Eukaryota > Metazoa > Chordata > Chondrichthyes > Rajiformes > Rajidae > Malacoraja > Malacoraja senta. The sequence goes on along the minus strand of CM075977.1, from coordinate 204,682,501 downwards.
GGTGAGTTCCTTCAACTCTTTGTGTCTTTTTTTTATAAACCATCATCTGGAGTTCCTTGTTTCTACATCTTCAAATCCAAGGCTGATACATAACCATGTCAACAGCTTCCACTCATGACATGACATACCAGCTGAGTGGCAATGGTATGTTTAGAAATTCCAAGCTGGATTCTGAGACATAGGCATCAACTTTTACAGATAAGTATCAGGATAAATTGAAAACTAGACGCTTAATCCCCGCAAGGAGAATCTGAACGAGCAATCTGGTGAACAAATTATCCACAAAATGCCATGAAAAATATTTGGAGATCTAACTCTTACATCCTTGCCAATGTTCTTAGGTCATTAAGCAGTTCACTGGATTTGTTTTGATGTGGAAATTTTTACATTTTAGTAATTGCAGCCAACTGTTAGCTTTGTACCCACAGTTGCCTTAATACTCAATAAATTCTTTCACTAAAATATGAAATAAATGCTGCTGAAATTTGGCCCAGGTCTTGGTGACCTAGCACTCTGGGCAAGGAAGTGAGCAGTGAATGCCATTAACAATATTTGGAGACTAAAATTTACAAGGCTGTTGGAGGTAATGATGACAAGTAGTACTGTATGTGGCACCAACCACCTAATTCATAGGCCAGTAGGGAGATACTGGAGGCAGTTGCTTGACGATTGCACATCAATGATTAAACACATATTTTGCAACGTTTTTCTTGAAGAAGGATCCCAACCCGGAACGACGTCTGTCCATTTCCCCCCGCGGATGCTGCCTGACCCGCTGAGTTCCTGCAGCAGTTTGTTTTGCTCAAGGTTCCGGCATGTGCAATCTATTTTATCTGCCACAAAAACTCCTTGCATGATATTGAAAATCTACCATGTTAAACACACGTGGGAATAACATGACTGCTGGAGGATCGCTGACTTAAAAAGTGTTATCAATAACTCCCCTGCAGTTGGTGTGCCGAATTAGGTGTTATATATTTTGTGTCGACCATTTCTTTAACAACAATGGTTCAAATTAAGCAATTAGTTTTCCCAAAGCCAAGTTTTTAGTTTAACAGAGATTGAACAGATTAGGTTTATACCAGCTGGAGTTCAGAAGAATGAGAGGGGATTTGATTGAGGCCTTTAAGATCCTGATGTATGGATACGGAGAGCATTTTTCTTCTTGTGGGAGAATCTAAACCACGGCTCACTGTTTAAAAGGAAGGAGTTACCCACTTAAAGCAAAGATGAAGTGGACAATTTTTCACTCAAAGAGCCACGGGTTTTTGGAACTTTTATTCTCAAAGGGCATTCAAAGTCGAGACCAGAATATTTTTAAGGTGAAGTTAAATGTGCAGTAGATATGCAAGGGAACAAAGGGTTATCAGGGATTGGCGGGAATACCAAGCTGTGGTTATAATTGATCAGCATTAAATTGTGGACCAGGCTCGAGGGACTAAGTGACTGAGCTTCCTCTATTACATATTCCCCGGACTTTCCCTTGTCCACATAATGCCTACGATTCTGGCTTCTACCTTTGCCTCCCTTATTTATTCTTTAGTTACTGGAGAACAAGCAGTAATTTAAATTAACAATTGAAGTCTGAAAATCCTGAAAACACTCAACCGGTCAAATAACATCTGTGCAAACTGAAAATGAGTGAATGCTTCAGGTCAGATGGAAAGTATTCAAAATGAAATGTTAACACTATTTCTCCTTCCCCATATGTTGCCTGACCTGCTAAGTGTTTCCAGCATGTTCTGATTTTATTTCATATTTCATCTGCATTACCTTCTACTAAGCGTGGGCATCATTTAACTTTCTTATCAGCGTTTAGAGATGAAAGGTCTTTGGAGAAACAGTGCCCCTGTCTTAGCTTCGCTGCCTTTAGTTGTCTTTCTGCATGATAGTGCAACTGGTTAAGCTGCTGCCTTACATTTACAGTGACCCAGATTAAATCATGATCACTAGTGCTGCCCTGTGTGGAGTTTGTAGAATCTCTTTGCACGAGTTTTTCTGTGAACTCTGCTTTCCTCCCACATCTCAAAGACATGCTGGTTGTTAGGTTTAATTGGTTACTGTAAAGTACCCCGAGTGTAGACAGAGGGGTCGGGGTGCAGAAGGTGAGTGGGCAAATCAGTGTGGAGCTGGTGGGCATGTTATAGGGGGTAAGTAGCTGAAAATGGGATGAATACCCTCCTTCATAAAGGAGAATATAAAAAATATTGTCTGATGTGATCTGCTGAAAGGTCTCGACCCGAAACGTCACCTATTCCTTTTCTCCAGGGATGCTGCCTGACCCCCCGAGTTGCTGCAGCATTTTTTGTGTATCGTCGGTGTAAACCAGCATCTGCAGTTCCTTCCTACACATTAAAAATATTGATGGTTTGTCTTGGGAGAATGCCACTAATTTCTCCTGCACTTAATTATTGTATCAACAGGAATTGACAAGAAATCATATGCAACTTCTTAAAGTGTATTCTAGTGTCGGCAGTTTCTTTTTGAGCCATCTCTTTAGTTTTGCTGCTTACGATAGCAAATAAAGGAGGAAAACCTTCCAAAAATACATCCTTTTTGAATGTCACAAACTTTCAACTAACAGCAGTGTATGCAGTACAATCATGTATCAAAAGTTATACCACATTATATGCACTGTATTACTTCTCATGAAATAAATAAGAAACCCACACAAACCATAAATACAAACATTTAGTCAGTTAATTATTTATAAATTTGAAAGCATAGAACAAATTATCTACAGATGTATGGACACTGTTATAAATCTGACCAATTATAAATTATCTCAGTGGCTTAGTCATAGAGAGTCATAGAGTGATACAGTGTGGAAACAGGCCCTTCAGCCCAACTTGCCCACACCAGCCAACATGCCCCATTAGGTCCAAATCCCTCCAAACCTATCCTATCCATGTACCTGTCTAACTGCTTCTTAAATGTTGCGATAGGCCCTGCCTCAACTACCTCCTCTGGCCTCACGCTGATTTATCGCGGGAGCATAAAACTAACATCACTCTCTCTACCTCTTCCTTTGAACAGCTGGCTGTTAAGCTCTGTGGACCTAAACCCACCATTATTGTTGTTCTGTACAGACCACCCAAGCCATCAAATATTTTTATCTCTGAACTATCGACCGTTTTAACCACCCTTAGTGCAATGTCTCCTAATATCATCCTAATGGGGGATTTTAATGTTCATTTTGATAACACTGACAATATTTTTTCTAAAGATTTTAAAGAAATGTTAGATTGCTTCTGCCTAACACAATATGTCAATTTTACAACCCACACCAAGGGCCATATCCTTGACCTAGTCTGTTGTTCTGGCATTACACCATATAACATCACCTCTGCTGAACTACCCATCTCAGACCATAAAGCTGTATTATTCAACACCAACCTACCGCTCAGTAAATCAAGGTTGCATCGCATCATGTTATACTGTAACCCAGAAGATCTCAGCAGTTTAATTACCTCGAACCCCGTTCCTGTTCCAACCCCCTCATTCTCGGGTCTAATGGACTACTACAACAACACTTAATCTTCTGCACTTGATTCTCTAGCCCCTCTGAAAACACAGGTTGTCTCATTTTCCCATACTGCTCCCTGGTACACACCTGAACTATGTCAGCTCAAAGTTTTAGGTTGGCGCCTGGAGAGGCTCTGCACCGACTGGACTTGCTGTTCATAAACAAATGTATTTTGATCATCTACTCCACTGCAAAAATGCTCTTTCAATAGCTAAAACCTTATTATGCAAAAATCATCAGCACAGGTGAAGGAAATACCAGAACTCTCTTCTCCGCAGTGAAAAGGCTATGCAAACCACCTGAAACCAATTTGAACAGTAACCTTTCCAATGAACTGGTCTGCTTTTTTGAAGTTTTTCAACTCCAAAATTAGCACAACCCACGAGCAGCTGACCTCTGCTAACATCATGCAGACTGAATTGCCATCAATAAGCACCATGAAACTGTTCCCATCCATTTTCCTATGTGACTTCAGTCTTCCAACTGAAAACCATATTTATGAACTTATTACTAAGTCCAATAACTCCACGTGTCACCTGGATCCAATCCCCACAACCCTAGTTAAAGCATGCCTGCCTTTTATCATTTCCCTGGTAACCTCCATTATTAACTCCTTTCTGTCCACTGAAAGTTGCCATAATCAGACCAACCTTGAAAAAACCTGGTTTGGGCTCTAGTGATCAAAACAACTATCAGCCTATTTCCAACAGACCATTCATTTCCAAAATTCTTGAGAGGGTAGTTTCATCTCAACTCCAGACCTACCTTGAAAACAATAATATCTTTGAACAATTCCAATCTGCCTTCTGCCCCAATCATAGCACCGAAACAGCCCTGGTTAAGATCACCAATGACCTCCTCCGTGCACCTGATTCCGGTCTACTCTCCATCCTTCTTATCCTCCTTGACCTCACCGCAGCCTTTGATATCATATCCCATCAGATCCTCATGGATCGTCTGGCTAGCATTGGAGTCTGTGGCACTGTGTATCAGTGGTTTGCCTCCTACCTTGCTGATAGGACACATTTTATACAGATTCAGAATTACCGGTCGGAAAAGTTCCGTAGTTCACCACAGAGTTCCATAGGATTCAGTGTTGGGGCCACTCCTGTTCATTATCTACCTCCTCCCACTTGGCAACATTTTTCAGCACCATGGTATTCATTTTCATTGTTTTTTTGATGATACACAGCTTTATGTGTCCACCAAGCCCACTTCGACTGTTCCCTCTAGTACTCTTACTGCCTGTCTCCATGATATACAGATATGGATGACAAACAACTACCTAAAGCTCAACAATAGTAAAACTGAGCTACTCCTCATTGGCTCTAAATCTGCACTCTCAAAAACCAATATCTGTTCACTGCCCATCGCTGAAGCCATCATAGCAGTCTTCACACAGGTTAAGAGCCTTGGTGTTATCTTGGACAATACCCTTTCTTTCTCCAGTCATATAAACAATGTCTCCCGGATTGCCTTTCTCCATCTACGAAACATCTCCAGACTACGCCCTGCTTTAACACAACACCACGGAAATTCTAGTCAATGTTTTGGTCACATCACGCATTGACTACTGCAATGCGATCCTGGCAGGCATCCCCAACAAACGTTTTCATCGAATTCAACTCATCCAGAACTCTGCAGCACAAATTATCACACGCTCAAAGTCCATTGATCATGTCACACCCCTGCTGATTCACACCCCTACTGGCTCCCTGTTTCACAAAGGATTAACTTTAAAATTGTATTATTAACATTTAAAGCGCTTCATAACCTTTCCCCAGTTTATCTCACAGAATCTCCTTCAGACTTACACCCTCTCCCGCTACCTGCGGTCTTCATCAGCAGGTCCACTGGAAATACCACCCATCAACCTCAGCACAATGGGTGCCAGGGCCTTCTCCCATGCTGCACCTAAACTTTGGAATTCACTACCCCCTCACATCCGCATACTGGACTCCATGATAGAATGCAAAACCGCTCTTAAAACCCATCTTTTTAAATTAGCTTACTCATTTTAACTGCAACAACTGCATCTTATTTTATATTAATCTTAACTCATTGTGCTATGCTTTGGTGCTTATTGTATGTTTATTGTTGATTTTTGAATTACTGGTGCTTTGTTGCTTATTGTATGTTTACTACTATGTGATGTAAGGTGACCTTGAGTGTTTTGAAAGGCGCCATTAAATAAAATGTATTATTATTATTATCTTCCATGCATCCACCACCCATTGTGTAAAAAAGTTACCCCTCATATTCCTATTAAACCTTCACCTTAAACCTGTGTCCTCTGGTCCTCGATTCACCTACTCTGGGCAATAGATCTACCCGATCTATTCCTCTCATGATCTGATACACCTCTATAAAATCACCCTTCATCCTCCTGCGCTTCAAGAAATAGAGTCCCAGCCTACTCAACCTCTGCCTATAGCTCAGACCCTCTAGTCCTGGCAACATCCTCGTAAATCTTCTCTGTACCCTTTCCAGCTTGACAATATCTTTCCTATAACATGGTGCCCAGAACTGAACACAATACTCTAAATGTGGCCTCACCAATGTCTTATACAACTGCAACATGACCTCCCCAGTCTTTTCATCTTTTAAACACTTCATTATGCGCTGTACATAAACTCACTGAAGTCTTTTCACTGCAGATACAAATAATCCCATTGCATCATCTAGTCAGGTAGGTTTTGTTCAAATTAATCTCATTGCATCACCTAGCAAGGTAGATTTTGTCTGAAGAAGGGTCTCGAACCGAAACATCACCCATTCCTTCTCTCCAGAGATGCTGCCTGTCTTGCTGAGTTACTCCAGCTTTTTGTGTCTACCTTCGATTTAAACCAGAATCTGCATTTCTTTCCTACACATAGATTTTGCTCATGTCTGATATCACATTGCGTTCTGTAATTGTTCCAACACAATTCTCGTCATAGGTATGAATATATTATTAGACAAATATCCCCACACCAAACTGTCACATAAAACCTTAATAAGGGGTACTTATTCTTATCAACCAGTATACTCATTACAATTATGCATTATATTTGGCATATTTATGACCATAATTTCATAACAATGTCAACTTGGTTTTTTTTTAGTTTTATATCTGTCCTGAGTCCTTACTTACTGTACACTGGATTTTTCCTCTTTCCGGTTGTCTCCTTGAGAAGCACAATTGTTTTTGACTTTCCCTTCCGAATCACCTCAAAGACCCCCAAAGCTAGCATGACTGTTATCAGTTTATCTGGTCACACTCTGGCGATACTGTCCACGAATGACACCAGTAAATCCATAATCACTCACAGGATCACAGAAGATCATAACAGGATCATCACAGTAACTGAATGGCTTCACACAACAACACCACTGTCGTTTCCAAATGCCTCTTACTCAGCATGTGCATCATTTACTACTTCCTGCAATTTTATGAACACAACATTACATGGAATAGGAGAGGTTTTGAGGGATATGGGCCAAACGTGGGCAGGTGGGACTAATGTAGCTGGTACATGTTGGCAGGTGTGGGCAAGTTTTGCTGAAGGACCTGTTTCCGCACGGTATCACTCTATGACTCTTCTCATGGACCCAAAACTGATGGTGATCCAGCTTCCCAATCAATATTGTTTGTGTAAAACAATGGATGTTATCTCAGCACCATGTCTAGTCGGAGCATTTTGCCTCTTGCCTTGCAGGACGATTCTTATGCTTGTGCAGCAACTAACTTGTAACCTCTGTCCCATACAGTTCAAACAGATTATGGACTCCTCCTCTGAACTCCATAATGAGAAACCCAAAGCACTGCCCAACCGATGCCTCTGATTCTGACATAACAGACTGTCCTTCAGTCGACCCAGTTTAATTGTCACTCTGTTCTGCAGTACTTGCCATACTCTCATCCAGGGTCGCATTTACAGAACATTGAACAGTACAGCACAAGACCAGGTCCTTCAGTCCACAATGTCCTTGCTAAACATGTTATACTAATCTCCTCTAGCCTGCACATGATCCATATCCCTCCATTCCCCACATTTCTATGTGCCTAAATAAAAGCCTTTCAAATGCCACGATCATATCTGCCTCCACCACATTCCAGGCATCCACTACCATCAGTATAAAACTAACTTGCCTTGTACATCGCCTTTCAACTTTTCTCATCTGACCTTAAAGCTATCCCCTTTATTCTTTGATATTTCCACATTAGGAGAATGTTTCTGACCTGCTCTCACCTTCTCAGGAGACACATGCCAAGCATTAAACGCTCACTTTCTGCAACTGTTTTATCAGAATTTCTGCAGCTAACCCTCACCTGCAAGATTCTGCAAACTGGAGGCTCGTTGGTAACACTCAAATTGATTCTAGTCTGAGGAGCAAGAGAGCTGGTGCACTCCAACGCATGAGTGGATCCTGGATCTCTTCTTTGTCCATTTCTCTAGTCCATTTGAAAAGACTGGAGAACTATTAGCATGATGACTTGGGGCTGAGATGATATAGATGTAAATTATGGAGTGTTTCTTCTTCATGTCCATTGGCTTCAGTTGTACCAGGGCACCTTGCTGTCATACTCAATGTCAAAAGTCTTTCACCTCATCTTTAGAGGTGTTATTGGAGTCATTTGGGACTAGAGTGACTTAATCCAATCTATTCTTGTGATCACTGGGCTGATAAGGCTGAATGGCCTTCTCAATGTGACAAGTATGAGGAAGACCTTGGGATGTCAAACAGTGAATCATTCGCCACAGATACATAATTTCTTACCTTCTCATGTACTCACCATATTAAAGGGCATGGTCGAGTTGATTTTCTGGTAATGGTGATGCTCTAAGATGTTCATGTTGAGGAAATCAGTGTAGATAGTTAAACTAGAGGAAATGTGAATGGAATTGAATTTGGTGCAATCATCATCCCTACTTTTGGAAGGTCATTGATGAAGAAGCTGAAGATAGTCATATCAAGGGCACACCACTGAAGAACTATTACCATGATGACATGGCTGAGAGGACCTACTAATAACAGCTTCAAATGTGTTCCTTTGTATAAGTTATGGGGTGCTTTCTCCTTGATGTCCATTGGCTTCAGTTATACCACAGCACCTTACAGCCATACTCGGTCAAATACCTCAATGTCAAAAGTGGCCTCATCTTTAGAGGTGTTGTTGGAGTCATTTGGGTCTAGAATATGGATAGGATAGGTTTAATGGATAGGATAGGTTCCGAGGGATATGGGCCAAACACAGGCACGTGGGACTAGTGTAGATGGGGCATGGGGCAAGTTGGGCCGAAGGGCCTGATGCCACACTGTATGCCTCTATGACTCTACTGAACAGGTCTCCCAATTTAGATACCAGTCTTGAGACATTTGAAAGGAGCCTTTGTAATATGAATCTGGGCTGGAAGTAAGTTTGCATATCAAAATTCAGCACCAAAGTTGATGCCAATGTAATTCTTTCCTTGTTTCAATGTAACACTGTGATAACATTGATTGACTTGCCCAGCTAGTTTTAAGAGCCAAACCATATGGAGAGCAACGGGAATAATATATAAGTCTGTTTAGATAGAAATGGTAGATTTCCTTTCTTTTAAGGTACTTATGAACCATGGATTTCTATAACTAGACTGTTTTCATATTATGATTCTGAATTTAATTTCGCAGTTGCTGAATTGAGAATCAAAGAAATATTTTTATCTGTAATAATGCAGTAAAATAAACACAACAAAATTATGAAGTATTTGCTTTAATTGAGTTTGTATTTAAATATACCTGATATTGAATTTTCTAAGGTAGACACAAAATGCTGGAGTAAGTCAGCAGGACAGGCAACATCTCTGGAGAGAAGGAATGGGTGACGTGTCAGGTCGAGACCCTTCTTCAGACACTTCACTATTGAATTTCCTAAAATACATTACATCCTTCTTTTAACATTGTGTTATGCACCTTTAAGAATATGTTCCACAAGATCAAAGGGTTTTAAAGAATTTTCCAATATTAGAAGTGCATGGCCATCAAATGGCCCATATGTGGTTCAGATGTGCATGCATATGTAAATAATCTCTAAAAGTTTAATTTAAAAAATGGACACAACAAAGAGCAATTAACTGTGCAAGATACAATATCAGCCGCAGATGAACTGTGGGTATTCAACCTATTGCCAAAAGGCTGCATTAGGAATTTTATAAACCTATACTTAAAAGAGCCAGGTGTACTGTAAAAAAATATGTTAAATGCAGTAAATGCTTTGTCAAATATTATGGTTGAAGAGAATATTATTGTTTCTTGTACAAAATTAATTTTCAATCCTTTAACAATAAATTTGAGGCATTCTTTTTTTAAATTGCAGTATTGCATCTTTCACTGTTCTTTCATTACAGTTGATTATTCTTATAAAATTGTTCTACTCATGGATGTCAAAACAATGAACTTTAGAAATTATCTCAAAGATAACTGGACGATCCTGAATTTCTGAAAACATTTTGATAGCTAAACTTCTAATAAACCAGTTTATATTTTGCGGTCCACTATTCTCCAAGTTTGTCACAGTCATGGTACAAATGCGGGCCAGCTTAATTATATTCTTCCTACAGTAACGACACGATATTTAAAATGTGGGCTCACCAACATCTTGTAAAACTGCAACATGACATTCCAACTTCACTGCTCAATTCCCTTACTGATGAAGGCCGGCGTCCCAAAAACCTTTTTCACTTCCCTATCTACCAGTGATCCTATTCAGGAAACCATGTAGTCAGAGATCCCTCTGCTCTGGAACTCTGATGCCACTCCCCAGGGATGACTATTTATTGTAATGGTTCTGCCTGGTTTGACTTCCCAAAATATAATACCTCATGCTTATCTGCATTAAACTTCATTAGCTATCCCTCACCCTACTTGTCTAGTTGAGCAAGGTCCCACTGTAATTCTTGATAACCAACTTCATTTACTAATGATGCCTTGTACATACTCATCCAGTTCATCAACATAAATGACAAATAGCAATGGTCCCAGCACTGATCCCTGAATCACACCACTCAGCCCACCAGTCTGAAAAGCAACCTCCCTCATACGCGCTCCACTTCCTATCATAAAGCCAATTCTGTATCCAGTTAGCATGTTCTCCCTCGATTCCCTGGTCTAACATTCCAGAGTAGCCTAACACACAGAACCTCACTCAGAGCATTGCTAAAGTCTCTAAAGACTGTGTACGGCCCTGCCCTCATCAACCTTTTTGGTAAGAAGGAATTGCAGATGCTGGAAAAATCGAAGGTAGATAAAAATGCTGGAGAAACTCAGCGGGTGAGGCAGCATCTATGGAGCATAGGAAAAGGTGAAGATTCGGGTCAAGACCCTTCTTCAGACTGATGTGGGGGTGGTTGGGGCAGGAAGAAGAAAGGTAGAGGCGGAGACAGTGGGCTGTGGGAGAGCTGGGAAGGGGAGGGGAAAGAGGGAGAAAGCAAGGACTACCTGAAATTGGAGAAGTCAATGTTCATACCGCTGGGGAGCAAACTACCCAAGCAAAATATGAGGTGCTGCTCTTCCAATTTACCGTGGGACTCACTCTGGCCATGGAGGAGGCCCAGGACAGAAAGATCGGATTTGGAATGGGAAGGGGAGTTGAAGTGCTGAGCCACCAGGAAATCAGGTTGGTTATTGCGAACTGAGCAAAGGTGTTTGGGCAAAGCGATCGCCAAGCCTACGCTTGATCTCACCGATGTAGAGCAGCTGAAACCTAGAGCAGCGGATGCAATAGATGAGGTTGGACGAGGTGCAGGTGAACCTCTGCCGCACCTGGAAAGACTGCTTAGATCCATGGATGGAGTCAAGGGGGGAGGTAACATGACAAGTGTAGCATTTCCTGTGGTTGCAAGGGAAAGTACCAGGGGAGGAGGTGGTTTGGGTGGGAAGGAACAAATTGACTGGGGAGTTGCGGAGGGAGCGGTCTCTGTGGAAAGCCGAAAGGGGAGGAGATGGGAAGATGTGGCCAGTGGTGGCTTCCGGGTGGAGGTGGCGAAAGTGTCGGAGGATTATCTGTGTATGTGACGGCAGGTAGGGTGGAAGGTGAGGACAAGGGGGACTCTGCCCTTGTTACGATTGGGGGGATGGGGAGTGAGAGCAGAGGTGCGGGGTATAGAAGAGACCCTGGTGAGAGCCTCATCTATAGTCAAAGAGAGGAACCCCCATTCCCTAAAGAATGAGGACAACTCCGACGCCCTGGTTTGGAACACCTCATCCTGGGTGCAGATGCAGCATAGATGGAGGAATTGGGAGTAGGGGATAGAGTCCTTACAGGAAGCAGGGTGGGAAGAAGTGTAGTCCAGATAGCCATGGGAGTCAGTGGGTTTATGGTAGACTAGACTAAGTGGGACCCGTTGGGTCCTATGTTCACACGGGAGGGCTGGTCCCCCAATGCAATATTCCACCTCGCCACCAATTCCAATATTGGTGGCCAGTGGGGGGTTTTCTGGAGCGCTAATATGGGTGTTGTGGGCCGAAGGGACTGGTTTCCAGAGGGCTAATATGGACATTGTGGGCCAAATGGATTCTTGGGCTGGCAGCTCAGTCACTCAAGGCCTGGTGGGCTGACAGCTCAGTCACTCAGGACTGGTGGGCTGGCACCTCACTCACTCAGGGCTGATGGGCTGGCAGTTCAGTCACTCAGGGCTGGTGGGCTGGCAGTTCACTCACTCACAGCTGGTGGGCTGGCAGTTGACTGACTCACGGCTGGTGGGCTGGCAATTAATTGACTCATGACTGGTGGACTGGCAGTTGATTGACACGGCTGGTGGGCTGGCAGTTGATTGACTCACGGCTGCTGGGCTGGCAGTTCACTCACGGCTATTCCTTGAAATTCCATTTCAAATGCAATTTCATGCCATTTCAAGCAGTGCAGCCCACCCAAATGCAATTTCATACCATTTCAAGCAGAGTGCAGGCCAACAAATTCAAATGTAATTTCATACCATTTCATGCAGACTGCAGGCCACTAAATTAAAATGCAATTTCATAACATTTCAAGCAGAGTTACTTACATACTTACTGCCTATTATGCTCCTGGCATGTAGGGCAGCAAAGAAGGTCCTCAACTCAGTAGTGTTGATTCTTTCAGTTGCTGTTTCCATAACATATTTGTTTTACGAGACAGGGTTGTTAGCCCTGTGTTCAACCTCCAACCTGGAGGACCAGTGGATCGCTCTTCGTCTCGCCTCTACCCTTCGACCTGTTCAGCATGGGAGACCCTAACAGGAGACAAATCTCCCGCTGGCATAGCTCTAGGGGTCACTGAGATACACAAGCTCCATGAACACGACAAGGTTGCAATCCAACGGGGAGTTTCAAGCAGAGTGCAGGCCACCAAATTCAATTACAATTTCATACCATTTCAAGCAGAGTGAAGGCCATCAAATTCAAATGCAATTTCATACCATTTCAAGCAGAGTGCAGGCCACCAAATCCAAATGCAATTTCATATCATTTCAAGCAGAGTGCAGGCCACCAAATGCAAATTCATACCATTTGGGATTTATACCCCTGGCGAAGGGGCGTTACCATCTTCATGGTGATTGACAGGCGATAGGACCAATCAGCTGATCCCAAGATTCTTTAGTCATTCATAACTTTTTTATTTTTCATCGATCAGAAAAATCTTCGGGGCTGCCTCAGCGGAGGAGGACTATGAGTAGGATGGCCAAAAATCATAGCAATATATCGTAGCGTTTTTTCTAAAATCAATATAGAGCACAGACAGGAAGAGGTCAAGATGAAACTTTTTGTTATATAGGTGTCGGTCAGTAGTCTGTTACCTGCGATGGAGATAGTGAGGTCCAGAAACGGTAGGGAGATGTCGGAAATGGTCCAGGTGAATTTGAGTGCCGGATGGAAGTTAGTGGTGAAATGGAGGAAGTCAGTGATTTCTGCATGGGTGCAGGAGGTAGCACCAAAGCAGTCGTTGATGTAGCGGAGGTAGAGTTCAGGGATAGGGCCACGGTACGTCTCGAACAAGGATTGCTCGACGTACCCTACAAAGAGGCAGGCATAGCTGGGCCCGTGCTCGTGCCCATAGCTACGTCTTGGATTTCGAGGAAATAGGAGGAGTCAAACAAAAAGTTGTTGAGGGTTTCTTGGGCCACTGGCACCAGTACTGGGACAGGGGGGATCTGTTCTGTAAGGACGGACTTCACCTGAACGGTGCTGGGACTGGGGTCCTGGCAAATCATATAACTAGGGCAGTAGAGAGGTCTTTAAACTAAGTAGCGGGGGGGAGGTATCAAGGGGGGTAATAACGGCAGGGGTAGAGGAAATAGAGCAGGGTATCAGTGGGGAAACGGAAAATCAAAATGTGACAGGAGGATCCAGAATGTGTGAAGATAAAGCTCTAGATGTAAAAGGGGCAAAAACAGAAAGGAAGGGTAGTAAAAATCATCTGAAAGTGCTGTATCTAAATGCACGGAGTATTCGAAATAAGATAAATGAATTAACGGTGCAATTAAGTATATATAGTTATGATATCGTGGCCATTACGGAGACATGGCTGCAAGGGGATCAGGATTGGGAGTTAAATATAGAGGGGTACTCGACAATTAGAAAAGATAGACAGGAAAGAAAGGGAGGAGGGGTGGCCCTTTTAATAAGGGAGGGAATAACGGCAATAGAGAGGAAGGATATTGCGTTGAAAGATCAGGATAGTGAAACAGCCTGGGTACAGATAGAGAATAACAAGGGGAAAAAAACACTAGTGGGTGTAATTTATAGACCTCCAAATAGCTGTGACGCTGTTAGTCAGAACATAAATCTGCAAATAGTTGACGCATGTAAAAAGGGAACTGCTGTAATCATGGGGGACTTCAATTTGCATATTAATTGGGCAAACCAAACTGGGCAGGGTAGACTAGAGGAAGAGTTTATAGAATGTATTAGAGACGGGTTCCTAGAACAGTATGTCACAGAACCGACAAGGGGGGAGGCAATCTTGGATCTGGTCCTGTGTAATGAAGCAGGATTAATTAAAAATGTCATAGTTAGGGACTCGTTGGGAACAAGTGACCACAATATGGTCGAATTCCATATTCAAATAGAAGGGGAGCAGGTTGAAACTCAGGCTAGGGTACTTAGTCTAAATAAGGGGGATTATGAAGGTATGAGGACTGAGCTGATCAAAGTTGACTGGGATAGCAGACTCAAGAATAAGACGGTACATGAGCAGTGGTGTACGTTTAAGGATCTACTGTATAACCTTCAAGAAAAATTTATTCCTATGAAGAAAAAAAAGGGTAAGGGAAAGAACAGTCAGCCATGGCTCAGTAAAACTATAAAGGATAGTATTCGGCTGAAGGCAAGGGCATATAAGGTAGCCAGAGATAGTGGGAGGGTAGAGGATTGGGAAGCATTTAAAGGTCAGCAAAAAATAACTAAGAGATTAATTAAGACGGGGAAAATAGACTATGAAAGGAATTTAGCGAACAACATAAAAACTAATAGTAAGAGTTTTTATAGCTATATAAAAAGAAAAAGGGTGGCTAAGGTGAACGTTGGTCCATTGGAGGGTGAGACTGGAGAGTTGTTGGTGGGGAACATGGAAATGGCAAAGGCATTAAACGAGTATTTTGTATCAGTCTTCACCATAGAAGACACAAAAAATATTCCAACGCTGGATAAACAGGGGGCGGTAGGAATGGAGGAGCTAAATACTATTAAAATCACCAAGGAGGTGGTATTAGGGAAATTAATGAGACTGAAGGAGGATAAATCCCCTGGGCCTGATGGATTACATCCAAGGGTCTTGAGGGAGATAGCGGTGGGGATTGTGGATGCATTGGTGATAATTTTCCAAAACTCCCTGGAGGCAGGAACGGTCCCAGTGGATTGGAAAATGGCCAATGTAACACCTATATTTAAAAAAGGAAGTAAACAGAAGGCGGGTAACTATAGACCAGTTAGTCTAACATCGGTGGTGGGTAAAATGTTAGAGACAATTATTAAAGAAACACTAACGGGGCACTTGGATAAACATGACTTCATCGGACAGAACCAGCATGGTTTTGTGAAGGGGAAGTCCTGTTTGACGAATCTGCTCGAATTCTTTGAGGAAGTAACAACCCGGGTGGATAAAGGGGAACCGGTGGATGTGGTATACTTGGACTTCCAAAAGGCTTTTGACAAGGTGCCACATAAGAGACTATTGCTAAAAATAAAAAATTATGGGATTGGGGGTAATATATTAGCATGGGTAGAGGATTGGCTAACAAATAGGAAGCAGAGAGTGGGGATAAATGGTTCATACTCGGGATGGCAACCGGTAACTAGCGGGGTTCCGCAAGGGTCGGTGCTGGGACCCCAGTTGTTCACAATTTATATAAATGATTTGGAGGAGGGAACCAAGTGTAATATATCAAAATTTGCGGACGATACAAAAATGGGAGGAAAAGTAGGGGATGAGGAGGATAGGAAGAGTCTGCAAAAGGATATAGATAAGCTAGGTGAGTGGGCAACAACTTGGCAGATGAAATTTAATACTAATAAATGTGAAGTCATTCACTTTGGGAAAAAAAATGATAGGGCAAGTTATTTTCTAAATGAGGTGGAGCTGCGTTGTAATGCAACGCAAAGGGATCTAGGGGTAGTAGTACATGAATCACTAAAAGTTAGTATGCAGGTGCAGCAAGCAATCAGGAAGGCCAATGGAGTTTTGGCCTTTATTGCTAGGGGGATTGTGTATAAAAACACGGAGGTCTTGCTGCAGCTGTACACAGTATTAGTGAGACCACATTTGGAATACTGTGTACAGTTCTGGGGTCCATACTTAAGAAAGGATGTACTGGCCCTGGAGGCAGTGCAGCGAAGGTTTACAAGATTAATTCCTGCAATGAGGGGATTGACATATGAGGAAAGGTTAAGTAGGCTGGAACTCTACTCTTTGGAGTTTAGAAGAATGAGAGGCGATCTCATTGAAACATATAAGATCGTGAGGGGCCTTGATCGGGTGGATGCACCGAGGATGTTCCCAATGATCGGGGAAACTAGAACTAGGGGACATAGTTGTAGAATAAGGGGGGGCTCTTTTAAAACTGAGATGAGGAAGAACTTCTTCACCCAGAGGGTGGTTAATTTATGGAATTCACTGCCCCAGGGAGCAGTGGAAGCAGAAACATTAAATATATTTAAGTCTAAAATAGATGGTTTTTTAGCTGCCAAGGGGATAAGGGGCTACGGGGAGAAGGCAGGGATATGGACCTAGGTATGGTTAGTATAGTAAGACCTGAGTGATCTCCTGGACAAGTGTCGATCGCCTGGATTGGGGTCGGAGAGGAATTTCCCGGATTTTTTTTCCCGAATTGGACCTGGGTTTTTATCCGGTTTTTTGCCTCCCCCAGGAGATCACGCGGTTCTTGGGGTGGAGAGGGGTGATAGCGGTATAAAGGGGAGGGTAGTGTCTTGTGTTCTGTGTCTTGTGTCTACTGTTTGTGGGTAAGGGTGTCTGTTTAGTGTTCAGCCATGAGCGAGTGGCGGTGCGGGCTCGATGGGCCTGGTGGTCTACTCTCGCACCTACTTTCTATGTTTCTATGTTTCTATGTAAGGACCAGCTCGGCTAGGCGGAGGAGAGTATCGGTAGACGGGGATTGGTTGGTTCTGTGGTCGAGGAAGAAACAGAGGGTTTTAAGACCCTCCTGGTGGGGGATGGAGGTGTAGAGTGACTGGACATCCATGGTGAAGATGAGGGAATGGAGGCCTGGAAAACAGAAGTCATGGAGCATGTGAGGTGTCTTGGACATAGGTAGGGAGGGATTTAACCAGGGGATAGGATGGAGTCGAGGTATGTGGAAATAAGTTCGGTGGGACACGAACAAGCAGAAACAATGGGTCTGCCAGGACAGTCAGGTTTGGGGAGAAGATAAAATCGGGCTGTGTGGGGCTGGGGAACGATGAGGTTGGAGGCTTGGCAGGCCAGGGAGCCGGAAGTGATGAAGCCAGTGATAGTGTTTGAGATAATGGCCTGGAGCTCGTCTGTGGGGTCATGGTCCAAGGATAAGTAGGAGGAGGTGTCTGAGAGGTGGAGCCTGGCCTCAGATGTGTAGAGATCAGCGCGCCAGACTACCACGGCATCTCCCTTGTCGGCAGGTTTGATCAGCCAGGCGGGGTTGTTGCAGAGTGGAATGGAGGGCTGTATGTTCAGGGGGGAGAGGTTAGAGTGAGAAAGAAGAGTAGAAAAGTTGAGGCGGTTGATGTCCCGCCGGTAGTTTAAAATAAAAAGGTCTAAAGCCGGTAGATGGCCATGAGGGGGAGTCCAAGAGGAGGGGGTCCGTTGGAGACGGGAGAAGGAGTCATCACTAGGGGGTGAGGACACCTTCCCAAGGAAAAACGCTTGGATGCGGAGGCGACGGAAGAAAAGCTCCACATCGCAGAACTCATTGAGATGGGGATGGAGGGGAACAAAGGTGAGGCCTCTGCTGAGGCAGACCGTTCGGTATCAGAGAGGGGGAGTTCAGGGGGGATGGTGAACACATGGCAAGGATGGGGGTTGGGGCCGGAGGAAGGCAGGTGAGTGGACGGAGGCCGAGGCGATGTCTGGTAGGGGTATGGTGGGTGGTAAGGGTGGGGAGGAGCTACGGTCTCATGGTTTAAGGGGGAGGGGGAAAACCTGTGTTAGGGGGGAGCACTAGGACCCAGCATAGTCAGACCTTGTGGTGTGAAAGTCTGCAGCGTGGAGACTTCAGGCACGGTGCTGAGCCCAGGACTCAGGTAAGGCGACGGCTGCGGCCTGCTGGAGGGCGGTGGAGTGGCGAGGGTCGGTAGAGTCAATGGTGGAGGCCCGCAGGGAGTGGAGTCCAGGTCAGCAGGCGAAGAGTAGGAAGTCCTGATCAGCGGATGGCCAGTGAGGCGGCGAGGTTCGGCGGTCCTGGTGAGGTGGCGAGGTTCGGCTGTCACGCTTTGGTGGCGATAGTCGGAGGAATCAGGGAGGTAGCGAGGTTGCACGTTATCGGTGAGGGGGCGATAGTCAGAGTTATCGGTGAGGCAGCGAGGTTCGACGTCATCGGTCGGTAGGTGGAGGTCAGCGGCAGCGGCAACGTGGAGGTCGGCGACGGCGGCATCTTCGGGGGACTGGGCCTGAGATCGGTCAGGGAGGCGGCGAGTGCTGGTGCTACTCCTCGTGGCAAAGAGTGTCGCGGGACTCGGCCTGGTGGTGTTCGGGCAGGTGGTGCGGGCCAGTGTTGGGGCCCGGGGCCTGCAGGTGGTCGAGTCGTGGAATGTCGGTGGCAGGAGGCGGGCGAGTTTAAGGTCCTTGGTGGAATCCAGGTGGGCCAGGAATCGTTTATTGAAGGCGTGGATTTGCCATTGCTTGAAGGCGTTGATCTGCTGTTGTGATCTGCAGAGACCGCTCCCCCCGTAACTCCCTGGTCAATTCGTCCCTTCCCACCCAAAACACCTCCCTCCCCTGGTACTTTCCCTTGCAACCACAGGAAATGCTACAGTTGTCACTTTACCTCCCCCCTTGACTCCATCCAAGGACCTAAGCAGTCTTTCCAGGTGCAGCAGAGGTTCACCTGCACCTCCTCCAACCTCATCTATTGCATCCGCTGTTCTAGGTGTCAGCTGCTCTACATCGGTGAGACCAAGTGTAAGCTTGGCGATCGCTTAGCCCACCACCTTCGCTCAGTTCGCAATAACTAACATGATCTTCCGGTGGCTCAGCACTTCAACTCCCTCTCCCATTCCAAATCCGATCTTTCTGTCCTGGGCTCCTCCAGGGCCAGTATGAGTCCCACCGTAAATTGGAGGAGCAGCACCTCATATTTCGCTTGGGTAGTTTCCACCCCAGCGGTATGAACATTGACCTCCAATTTCAGATAACCCTTGCTTTCTCCCTCTTTCCCCTACCCTTCCCAGCTCTCCCACAGCCCACTGTCTCTGCCTCTTCCGTTCGTCTTCCCGCCCCCACCCCTATCAGTATGAAGAAGGGTCTCGACCCGAAACGTCACCTTTCCCTTTGCTCCATAGATGCTGCCTCACCCGCTGAGTTTCTCCAAACCTTTTTGGTTATGTCTTCACAAAACTATATCAAATTTATGAGGCATGACCTCTCACTTAAAGAACAATGCTGACAATATCTAATTAACTGTTGCCTTTCCAAATGCATGTACTGTATATCTTATCCCTCAGAATCCTCTCCAGTAACTAGCCTACTACAGATGTTAGGCTTATTGGTCTATTGTTCCCAGGTTTGTCTTTGTGGCCATTCTTACATAGTGGCGCTACATTCGCCACCTCGAGTCTTACGCCACCTCACCCATGTACAACCATGATTTATATATCTCAGCCAGGACTCCTGTAATTTCTTCCTGAGATTCCCACAGCTTTAGTTTGGTTTAGTTTAGATTAATTTATTGTCACGTGTACCGAGGTACAGTGAAAAGCTTTTGTTGCGTGCTATCCAGTCAGCAGAAAGACAATACATGATTACAATCGAGCCATTTACAGTGTATAGATACATGATAAGGAGTTAACGGTTAGTGCAAGGTAAAGCCCACAAAGTCCAATCAAGGATAGTCCAAGGGTCACCAATGAGGTAGATAGTAGTTCAGCACTGCTCTCTTGTTGTGGTAAGATGGTTCAGTGGCCTGATAACAGCTGGGAAGAAACTGTCTCTGAATCCGGAGGTGTGTGTTTTCACACTTCTATACCTTTTGCCTGATGGGAGAGGGGTGAAGAGGGAGTGGCCAGCGTGCAACTTGTCCTTGATTATGCTGATGACCTTGCCAAGACAGCGTGAGGTATAAATGGAGTCAATAGAAGTGTAGGGCCAGGGCGATGGCATCGTCCATGGACATGTTGTGGCGGTAGGTGTGGCGGCAGGGTCAAGGCCGCTGAATAGACTGGATTTAATGCGTTACATAACTAGCCTCTCAAAACATTTAATGATGGTGGATGTGAAGCCCACTGGACAGTAGTCATTTAGGTGTGAGGTCTTGCTTTTCTTTGGCACTGGGATGATGGTGGTCTTCTTGAAGCAGGTGGGTACCTCAGAACGGAGTAGGGAGAGATTAAAGGGCCTGTCCCACTTAGGCGACTTTTTCGGCGACAGACGGAAAATAGGCTGTCGCCACATGGTCGCGGCGTGACGCCTGTATTGTCGTGAGCTGTTGCCTCAAGTGTCGTGGCCTTTTTCTTGTCGCCGCTTGGTTTTGAAATGTTCAAAACCTCTGGGGGGTTATGCCAATGTAAATTAGTTTGACATGACTTTCGGCTCTTGATTATTTAAAAACATTTCTTTTGAGAATTTGCTGCAGTAATGGATAACTGTGGCAGGACTCACTTATTATTAAACTTTATTATTATTAAACTCTATTTATCTGTTCGGAACTTTGGTTTCTGCAGCCATACAACAAAAAGAAACAATTTTACAAGGCACACAACCAACTCAATTCACACAGACATCCATCACAGTGAATCTCCTCCTCACTGTGATGGAAGGCAAAGTCTTGTCTCTCCCCTGTTAAGATTTGTATTAAAAAAATACACAAAGTTAAATTAATGAACTAAAGAGTATCAAAGTCATGGCTATCATGGAAAGGCCTCTTAATGAGAAATGGGAACAGTGTAAGCTACTGTGGAAAATGGTCGGTTGAATCAAGGCACGTGAGTGCCTAAGTAAAGACCTATGGGTCTTAGACTCGACTGGATTCCCAAAGGAATCCCAGTACACATTCTCCAGAAAGTTCATCATAAAAAGTTGAAAGATAAACAATATTGCGCAGTGGTAATGTTTGCAGTAATTGAGGGGAAGCAGGTCGTATTAGTTTAGTTTAGAGACATAGTGCGGAAACAGGCCCTTTGGCCCACCGAGTCAGCGCCGACCTGCAATCTCCGCACATTAACACTATCCTACACACTAGAAACTATTTTACATTTATACCAAGCTAATTAACCTACAAATGTCTTTGGAGTATGGGAGACATCACCCGTAGTCAGGATCGAACCTGGGTCCCTGGCACTGTTTAAGGCAGAAACTCTACCGTTGCGCCACCGTGCCGCCCAATCAGGAGAATTAGAAACTAACAAAAGAAATGCAAGAAGCAGAGAAGGATTAGGATAATTGAAATGAAAGGTATGAAAATTGAGGAAAGAATAAATTAATTTGAAAGAAATGTGTAAGAAAAGAGAGGAGGAGGTAATAGATCAAAGAGAGGGATATAAAAATGGAATACAGATGCTGGAAAATGAATTTTCAACAGGTAGGAGGTGAGTTAGACAGGCAGCGATATTTCATATGGTATTAATAATATGACTCACTTGGGCATGGCTAAGTGCCAGCAGCGAGGATTGATGAAGGCATCCGTTGAAATTACTATAAAATTGGGAAAGTTTGTAATATGGGCAACATAAGAGCATTACAAATTGGAAAGGATTGTGAGAATTTAGGCCAACCCAGTAAAGGTAATTTTTAGGTCAGATTAGAAGAGGCAGTGAATTGCGGAGGAAATTGTATAGAGTTTAGGGAGTAGCGCACTGAAGCAAAGCAAAATATAGGTTGTAAACCAGGCTGAATGCAAGGGAATTGGTCATCAGATGAGTCCGAGAACAGTACAGCACGAGAACAGGCCCTTCAGCCCACAATGAGTGCCAAACATGATGCCTAGACCAATTCTACCTGCACATAATCCATATCCCACCATTCCGCGCTTATCCATATGCCTATCCAAAGTTTCTTAAATGTCACTAATGCATCGCCCTCGACTACCAACCCTGGCAGCACGTTCCAGGCACACACTGACATCTGTGTGAAGTTGCTCTCTCACCTTAAAGCTATGTCCTCCAGTATTTGATTTTTCCATCCTGTGAAAAAAGATTCTAACTCTGTATTCTATCTGTGCCTCTCATTATTTTACGTACTTCTATCAGGCTTCCCCACAACCTTCGGAATTCCAGTGAAAATAATTTGTCCAACCGCTCTCTGTAGCTAATACCCCATAATCCAGGCATTATTCTGGTAAACCTCCTCCACACCCTTTCCAAAGCCTCTACATCCTTTCTATAATGGAGCAACCAGAACTGGATGCAATACCCAAAATGCAACCTAACCAAGCCTTACAGTATAAAGCTAATCGTGACTTCCTGACTCTTATACTCAATGTCCCGACCTAAAGAAGCAAACATAGTGTATGGCTTCTTTACCACTCTATCCAGTTGTCAGGACAGAAAGCTGGGACCATGATTTATAGCATCTATTTAATGGAGGAAATGGGGTAAATAGTTGTCAGGCATGTAGTGGCAACTCCTACAGAAATAAGGATCAAAGGCTATAAAGAAAAATAGATTACCGATGAATTACTGTGAAAATGTGAAATCCGCATTGTAACAAGAATATTACAAATTGCTGGAGGGCGTTGAGCCGGAGGAGTAACTTTAAGCCATCTCTCAAACTGTGTCCCAAACATATACTGTTCATGGCCTGAATTGAACTAACTTGTTCAAGAAACTTGCCACTGGTGTATCAGATTTTATCCATGCACTGTCCCAATGTGATTCATAATTATGAGTCCCACATGAAACTAAATTCAGGATGCAGCTCAAACACTACAAACTCTTCAAGGAAAGTCACAATACATTGGCCATGAACTAAGATGTATTTTTGACCATTGTGGAATCATGTGGTGAAATGACAGCCACATGGATCATGTGAATTTGGGAAGATCTATGCTCGTGGTGGGCTCCAACCCTTCATCTCCTCGATCTTGCAAACTTAGTCACAAAAGGAAGCAAAAAATAACAGAAAAGAACACCAGTGTGCTTTTGAAATGGTAGGTCGAGGCAAGAGATGGATGGGATAATGGGAAAAACAACAATGAAAATGGTTGTGTATTTATAAACAAATATCAACCACTATTTTCCTTTATTTCCCCCTTCATTTCAAGTATTTTGTTAAAAAAACATCAATAACATATTTTGACAATATGAAACCAAAATAGGGAATATTGGATGATATCTCATGATATCTAGCGTAAAAAAACACAAAGTACAGGTCATTTCAATTTCAGGTAATCCTTGCTTTCTCACCCCTTCCGCCCCCCTTCCCAGCACTCCCACAGCCTACTGTCTCCGCTTCTTCCTTTCTTCTTCCCGCTCCCCGCCCCCCCCACCCCACATCAGTCTAAAGAAGGGTATCGACCCAAAACGTCACCTATTCCTTTGCTCCATAGATGCTGCCTCACCCACTTAGTTTCTCCAGCATTTTTGTCTACCTTCTTATACAAAGTACTGGAGTAACCCAGCCAGTCATGCAGCATCTCTGGGGAACATGGATAGGTGTCGTTTCGGGTCGGGACACTTCTTCAGGCCGATTGTAGTGTGGGGGGGGGGGGGGCAGGAAAACAGATCCTGGCAAGTGAGAGGCAGATGCAAGTGAGTTTTTTTTTTTAATAGGCAGATGGTTGGACAAAGGCCAGAGATGAAAAGACAAAATGTTTGAGATGAGAATAGAAGAGTTGTGAATTGTAAAACAAGGAGGAGGAATGTAGGTGGAAGGGGAGAAGTGGGTGTGAGTCCAGGTGGGACTCGTGGAAGAGAGAGGGGAAAAGGGGACTTGGGGGAGGGTGTTCATTTGTTATCTAAAATTGGAGAATTCAATGTTCACCCCTTTGGGTTGTAAGTCACCCAAGCAGAATATGTGATACTGTTCTTCCAGTTTGCTTGTGGCCGCACTCTGGCAATGGAGGAGGCCCAGGACAGAGAGGTCAGTATGGGAATAGGAAAGGAAATGGTTAGCAAACAGGAGATCCTGCAGGCCTTGTTGGACAAAGCACAAGTGTTCAGCAAAACAGTCGCCGAGTCTTTTCTTGATCTCTCCGATGTAAAGGTGGCCACATTGGGAACGCCAGATGGAGTAGCGGAGGTTAAAGGAGGTGCACTTGAACCTCTGTCTCACCTGTAAAGCCTGCTGAGGTCCCTGGATTGATATGAGGGAGGAGGTATAAGGACAGATGTTACATCTCCTGTGGCTGCAGGGGAAAGTACCTAGGGAAGGGGTGATTGGATGGGAAGGGATAAGTGAACCAAAGAGTTGTGGAGGGTGCGGTCTCTGCAGAAGACAAAAAGGAGTGGGGATGGGAAAACATGATCACGTTAAAGGTGACAAGTGGAATGGGATTACCTTGTCAAAGTATTGCAAACATTTCAAATGGGAGAGAATTTTATCGCTTGGGTAAAATTATTATATGATAGGCCTACTGCCAGAATATTAACTAATAATATTTTGTCCCCGAAATTTCAATTATCAAGGGGAAATAGACAGGGATGTTCATTATCACCTCTGCTATTTGCTCTTGTAATAGAACCGTTAGCGGAAAGTATTAGAATACATCCGAACATCCATGGGTATAATACAAAATACTCAAATAATAAGATATCATTATACGCAGATAATGTACTACTATATATCACAAAATCACAAATCAGTATACCAAATATATTAAATTTAATAGAGGAATTTGGATCCTTTTCAGGATATAGAATAAATTGGAATAAAAGTGAAATTATGACGATTAAACCTCAAGACCCAACACACCTGTTAAAATTCCCTTTTAAAATCGCTTCAGAAAAATTTAAATATTTGGGAATTGAAATTACTAGAAAATATAAATCTTTATTTAATGCAAACTATATGCCCTTACTCAATAAATTAAACATACTGATTAAATTCTGGAAAATTCTCCCGGTCTCTTATAGGCCGAATAAATGCTATAAAAATGATCTTTTTACCACAAATTTTATATCTATTCCAGTCAATATTTACCAAAATTTTTTTTTTTTAATTGGATGCTGATATTACAAACTTTATATGGGACTATAAATCCCACCGAATCCAAAGAAAACATTTGTGTAAACCTAAAGAATCTGGCGGATTATCACTCCCTAATTTTTTATATTATTACTGGGCCTCAAATGTCAAAAATATGATTCATTGATGGAGAGAGAGGATTGTTCCCCTTTTAACATAGGAGCGATCCTTCTCTCACCAACAAAAATGAAGAATACAATATACAGTAAAAATCCAATTGTTCATAGTACAATTAGAATTTGGAAACAAATAAAATTAACTTTAAAATTAAGAAATCTATCACTTCTCTCACCTATAATGAATAACCCTTCGTTTAAACCTTCTATCATAGATAAATCTTTTACAAATTGGGATAGAGTAGGAATTAAAACGTTTGGAGATATGTATGATAATGGAAGTTTGTTAACATTTCACCAACTACAACTTAAATACAACTTGAGTAGTAATCAATATTTTAAATACTTTCAAATACGTGACTATTTGAAAAAATATGCACGAGAATATCAAAATATGTCTCCTGACCTATTAGATGAGATAATGAATATAAAAGCGGAATCAGCTAATTTAATATCATACCTGTATAATTCCATTTTAAACATAGAAATTCCACCATCTGATGGGATTAGAAGAGAATGGGAACAGGAACTAGCTATAAAAATCTCGAAAGAGTGTTGGGATAAACACCTGTTATATGTGCATAAATGCTCGATTAACGTAAGACATACTCTAATTCAATTTAAAATTGTACATAAATTATACTATTCAAAAGTTAAATTAAGTAAATTTTACCCAAATACCTCTTCTATCTGTGATAAATGCCTAACCCAAGATGCAACTATAGCACATTCTTTTGTTTTTTGTATAAAAATCCAAAAATTTTGGAATGAAATTTTTGAAGTTTTCACTAAATTATTTAAAATAAAGCTGAAACTGAAAGCAGAACTGATTATTTTTGGAACAATAGAAGCAAGTTTGGAGCTGACTTCGTTTCAAAGGAGTTTTCTTAATTATGGCTTAATAACGGCAAAAACACTTATACTGAAATTTTGGAAAAATGCTCCCACGCCAACGACAAAAATGTGGACTTCTAATATGTCAGAATTGTTACACCTAGAAGATATGAGATTCCTATTAGCAGGTAAACCAGACCAATTCCAAAAGATTTGGTCTCCATTTATCAACTTATTACAAACATAGGGTGCAACAAAATGTTGATAATAAATGTTTTCAGGACCTGGCGAGGTGTGAGTAAAGATATGAAGTAGGTACATCCCTTTCATATTGCCCAATCTTATCTTATGTTTTCTTTTTTCTTTTTCCTCCTTTTGGTTTTTCTCTTTTTCTTTTTTCTTTTAATTTTAATTTTAACTATTTCTTGTGGTTTAGGTCCATATGGGTGTTCCTGGACGGCTCTTTCAATCACTCACTTACTATCTTTACTAACCCTTTCTATCCTTTTCTCTTATTAAAGTTTAAAATAAGAAGTGGTACAAGAAAAGTATAAACTAACATTATTGCAGATTACTGTAATGTACAATACTTCTAATAAAATAAAAAATAAAAATAAAAATAAAAAAAGGTGGTGAATTGTCAGAAATGATGTGTTGGATGCAGATGCTGTGGAGTGAGGGGCGAGGAGCAGGGGAACTCCTTATTCCAACTGGGGGAAGGAAAGGGGGGAGGAGGAAGAGCGAGTGCAGAACTACAGGTAACAGAGGAGATATGGGTGAGGGATCCACCTATGACAGCAGGGGGAATCCACATTTACTAAAGAAAGAGGACATCTCGGATGTCCTAGACTGGAAAGCCTGGGAGCAGATACGACGGAGACGGAGAAATTGAGAGTAGGAGATGGTTTCTTTGTAAGCGGCAGGATAGGAGGAAGTATAGTCCAGGTGAATTTGAATCCTGGGAGTTTTGCTTCTCATCGTAAAATGCATATATTATAAAAAACGTTTTGCAATGTATTGATTTTAGGGCATTTAGTGCCTCCAGATTTTATCTCTGGACGAGCTCAATTTTTGAATTCTAAACATCATCTGTTCATTTCACTACAATAGATACTGCCTGAGGCACAAGGTTCCTCCAGCACTGTGTTTCTTTTAGTTTTTGATGGTGGATTCAACAATAGTAATTACACTGAATGCCAGGGGAGACAGCTGTACCTATTAACATCATTGGGTTAAAAATCAGGAACTCCTAATGTAAAGATACTGTGGCTGTCACTTTGCTATATGGGCGGCAATGAATCAAGAAAACAGCTCCCCATCATCCTGATTCTTAATGTCATTTATGGATGGGCAAAACAATTGTCCTAGACTCTGATGCCCTTTATGTGCAGATGAATAAAGTAAACAGATGGAAATCAAAACCTATCAGCTCCAGCAAAGTATTTAAGTAATTTGAATGCTTTCTTTTTGTTGGCCAAGAGGAGAAATTGCCTCCCTTGATTTTTCTTTCCCCTATTTTGGGTGGTGGAGTTGATGCCTTACAGCGCTAGAGACCCAGGTTCGATCCTGACTGCGGGTGCTGTCTGTTCGGAGTTTGTACATTCTCCCCGTGACCGCGTGGATTTTCTCCAGGAGCTCCGGTTTCCTCCCACATTCCAAAGACGTACAACTTTGTAGATTAATTGGCTCCGTTAAAAGTTGTAAATTGCCCATAGTGTTTAGGATAGTGCTAGTGTATGGGGATCGCTGATCTGCGCGGACTCGGTGGGCCTTTGGGCCTGTTTCCACGCTGCATCTCTCAACTAAACTAAACTAAACTAAATCTAAACAAGTTCCGAGAAGCTCCTCAGCAATTCTTTGGTAAAATGAGCCAGATGAAGTGAACAAACATTTGCTCCTTTCTATCTTCTTGTGATGTTGAGCTTTCTGGTTCTCACAGCTTAACAATCTTGCCTTGCTGTGCAGAAAATTTATTCTGTCAACACTCCCACGGAAGTACAGTATGTGCTGAATCCTTTGATCAGTGCTGGCTCCTACATTTATCGGATAGAAGCCAAATTTAACACAGGCCAGCAAAGCCTTGAACCAGGTGTGCTTTGTACTGTGCTGGAATCAAATAAGAAAACTATTTAGTTTGCTCCTCGTTCCTCTTTCCTGTTTCAATAGGCATCAGAAAAGAAAACAGTTTGATAGGACTTATCTTTCCCTCAGAAATGTCAATGGTATTCAAAAACAATGTCTTATTCTGATAACAATTTAGAACATATCTTTTGTTGCAAAAATCCTAATTTGTAAAACAGCACTTCAAACACATCTGTGTTTATTATGAAAAGTTAAATTGTCTCTCAGGACAATAGGTTAGCAAAATCAAGACACAAAACTGCAGTGAGAACTCTGATAAAAGGGAGCAGGATGTGACTGATCTAAAAATCAATGCAGGATGCAGGAGGAATAACATACATTTTTAGGATAACCCCAAATATTTTAAAGATTTTGATGTTACCTTTGGGAAAATCAAGCTGGAGCAAGTACTAATCATATCATTAGGAACTACTAGATAAAAGAAGAAAGATATTTTTGGATCAGGACCCTACATTAGAAGTCAGCTTTCACATCTGAAGAAGGGTTCAGACACGAAACATACCTATTCCTTTTCTCCAGAGATGCTGCCTGATCCACTGAGTTACTCCAGCATGTTGTGTCCATCTCTGGTATAGAGGGAGGAACAGCATCTGCAGTTCCTCCCTCTACAACTGAAATGTCGTATTTTTAATTTGGCCACCGATGCTGCTGAATTGCTGCAAATTTCCAGCGTTTATTGTTCTTCTATCAGACTTGCACAGAGGGCGTGTACATCCGGCCATCCGAAGCGGCGACTACGGAGGGTTTATGGCCCCGTCCACGGATGAACAAAGGAGGAGGACTGATTGAACTTTGTTGCTTTCCACCACAGTGAGGAATGCTGTGGTGGATGTTTGTGTTAAATCTATTGTGTATTGTGTGTTCTTTTTTTCAACTGTATCGCTGCATGGCAAATTCATTTCACTGTACCTTAGTTGGTGCATGTGACGAATAAATTTGACTTTGACTTTGACTGACTTTCTGGCATCACATTAATCTGCTTTTTCATTAACTCTAAGAATTAACATCACTTGCACAGGATGCTTCAGTTGGTGTCATTTCAAGAATATATGTTGACTCATCATTATACCAAAAGGAAGAAACATCGCAGATGCTGGATCTCTAAAATATATACAGTGAGCAACTGTGGAGAGAAATGTTCCACAAATGCTGCGTGACCCGCTGAATCTTTCCTGATGAACATTGAAATCTCTATCATACTATTAGCCACAGTCAGGCAAATCTATGTAGGCATTGGTGAATGCTATTCTTCTTCAGAAAAAATATTCCAAGGAATTAAGGGAATAGACGAAAAGAAAGAAAGTAAATTGTTAGAAAGTTAAAGATCATTTTTAGCAAGTTCAATTTTGTAAGAGCGTACTTATCGAGCTCCTCTGATTACAATACAATACAATACGGTTTTATTAGGTTCTGTTGCAACTCTTTTCAAGGACGATGCAGATTCATTTCAGAAAGCACACATTTTTGTACTGGCACGCACAAAAAGTGAGCAATATCTGAGTGTATGATAGTAATAATAATAATAATAAATTTTATTTATGGGAGCCTTTCAAGAGTCTCAAGGACACCTTACAGAATTTAACAAGTAAAAAACATATAATCGGAGTAAAATAAATTATAAAGACATCACCAATACACAAATTAAAGACAGAATTCGATCCAAAGACAAAAAATCAGAAACACAATGTGAAGAGAGAGCAGCGGCAGCTAAACCGCGCCAGCGTACACTCTCCCTTCCGACAGCCATCTTGGACACAGACTAAAATAGTCACTTACACACAAAGATCATCCCCCCACAATGGTTACCACTGTGGGGGAAGGCACAATGGTAGTAGGCCCCTCTCGGTCATGACTGACCATGGGTGATGTATCCTGGTCGGATGCAAGCCTGGGCGATGTCATATGGAGGACAGGCTGCTGCCCACGTCGCTGATCAATCCAAAGGAACAGCAGGGCCGTTACAGTTTGGCACCAGCGCCGTCGCAGGAGCTGCCAGAGCGAGGTTGTAGACAACGACGAACTGCCTCAGGGGCTCCGACTCCAGATTTTCTCGAGGTTTACTCCTGGAGCCTTTTCCATGACTGGATATGGCCACAAGGCACTGGAGATTTTAAATCAGAGTTTTCCCTCTCCAACATGGACTGCCTTCCCAGGCTGACGAGTCCCATCTGCCCGTATGATAAATATTGCAAATTAAGTTGGATGATACATTGTTCAAACCTATTCCACAATTAAATCCAAATAAATATTTTCATGTTTGGAATCAATAATATAATCATAAGTGATATAGGATTGACTCCAGTAGTTATTTGGAACTGGTAAACCTGTGCCACCTTCACTTGGCAACTTGACTGCAGCAGAACAAAAATATATTGTCAATCAGAAGGTGATGCAGCACATACTCAAGTGCTGTGAGTAGAAATTGATCAACCAGCCCACTTTTCTCTGAGAGCTCTGATGCTTGGACAAATTTCACTCCCAATAGAATATCGTGCTTGGCAAATGCCTGATTAGATAGATAGATAGATAGATAGAATCTTTATTTGCCACACGACCAAGGTTGGTGGTATTTGGGTTAGGTACATGATGGTACACTGCTTTAGTCACATTAACACTAATAACAACACAGATCATAATAATAAAGTGCATCCATACCACATCACAAATCACAAATCTCACCAACAATACATAGTGCAAAAGAACAGACAAAAACCATAGACAAGACACTGTATACATCAAAGTCAAAAAGTTATTGGAGGGAATTAAGTGTTCTTATTGCTGAGGGGAAGAAACTGTTTTTAAAACGGGTGGATTTTGTAGCAAGTGACCTAAGGCGCCTCCCTCAAGGGAGAGACTGGAAAAGGTGGTTTGCTGGATGGGAGGGGTCCGAGATGATCTTTGTTGCCCGTTTTGAGGTACGTTGGAGGTAAATGGAATGGATTGAGGGGAGGGGAGAGTTGATGATCCTAGAGGCCTTGGAGACAATGCGCTGTATTCTGTATTCTGTATTATTGACCCTAGTTGCAAGTTCTGTCTGAAATCCCACTCTTTGTTCTGATAAGCTGATTGTGCTTTTTTGTTTTTGTGAATGCAAGTTTTATTAAGAAGAAGCTTATTCTTTTAAATAATGCTTCCTTCTTTAAAAAAGGATGCAGCACCCATATAGTCATGTAGTTAGCTTACTCTCATATTTAGGTTTCATTATTGTCACGTGTAGCGAGATACAGTGAAAACCTTTGTTTTGCACGCTATACAATCAAGTCAGATAATACTAGACACAAAAGCAATCAAGCCAGGTAAGAGATATTCCTTATCATGTATCTTATACAATGTAAATGGCTCGATTGTAATCATGTATTGTCTTTCCGCTGATTGGATAGCTCGCAACAAAAGCTTTTCACTGTACCTCGGTACACGTGACAGTAAACTAAACTGAACTGATATTTTATTGCCTGCAATTTAGCCTAAAACATACTGCTGCGACTCTCAACTCGATAGATGCTTGTACAGTGTGGAAAGGCCACAGCCTATTTCCTCTGCTTCACTGGTACCGAGGATTCCTGTCTGAAATACTGTAAACTATAAGTCCACAGTTCACACTGCAAACTGCATACAGTGCAAGCTTTGCCATTAAACCAAGAAACACAAGGAAACTGAAGCATGGCAGTCGTGTTACTCAGGTCTGGCTACCAGAATCAAGGCTTTTGGGGAACAGCAATCCGAAGACCTCTGGATCTGGAAACAATTTGCTCAGGGTAATGACCATGTGGTTGGCACTGTGGCACAGCTGGTAGCATCGCTGCCTCGCAGTGCCAGAAACCCAAGTTCGATTCTGACCTCGAGTGCTGTCTGTGTGGATTATGTAGGTTTTTCCTGTGACCGCTTGGATTTCCTCCAGGTGCTCCCACATCCCAAAGATATGCGGGTTTGTATGTTAATTAACCTCCGTAAATTACCCCCAGTGTGGCGCGAGTGGATGCGTAAGTGAGAGGATATAGAACTAGTGAGAGCTGGTGATCGATGGTCGGCGTGGAGTCAGTGGGTAAAAGTGCCTTTATTCATCACTAAACTAAGCCTTTCCCTTCCACTCGTACTGCAAGAATCCCAGATTATTTTTATCCAAATAAATGGTAAATGTTATATTCATGAAGTGCCTCTAAATGCCCCTAGACCAGAAACATGGGAATTGACCCATAAGAACTCAGAATTTCCATAGCAACTCCTCACCTGATCCTATTGTGGAATCATTGTCTATTGTGCGACTGTGCAATCCTGCTCCTTCTTGACCTCAGCGCAGCATTTGATACTGTCGACCACACCATCCTAATTGACCGTCTCCGGTACGGGGATGGTATTGCTGGCACTGCCCTGAGCTGGTTCATCTCCTACCTCAAAGGTAGGAGTTTCTCTACTAACATAGGAAACTCTTTCTCCTCCCCAGCTAATCTCTGCTGTGGGGTTCCACAAGGTTCCATCCTTGGCCCCATTCTCTTCTCCTTGTATTTTCTCCCCTTAGGCCAAGTCATTCAAAGGCACGGCATTTCCTTCCATTGCTATGCAGACCATACACAACTCTATCTCCCCCTGAAGCCCAACAACCGATCAAATCTACTTAACTTTTTCCACGGCCTCGAGGATATAAAGTGTTGGATGGCCCAGAACTTCCTCCAACTAAACGAGAGTAAGTCTGAGGTCATCCTTCTCGGCCCCTCGAACTCAATCAAAACGATAGCAGGCAGCCTTGGAAGCCTTACCCCACTACTCAAACTCCTCACGTCAAAAACCTTGCGTGATATTTGACTCAGCACTGAAATTTGACAAACAAGTCAATGCCACGGTAAAAGCTAGCTTCTTCAAGCTTCGGACGATAGCTAAAATAAAACAATTCCTCCAGTTTGATGACCTCAAAAAAGATCATCCACACATTCATCTCCTCCCGCCTAGATTACTGCTAACTCCCCTTTACACTGGCATCAGCCAATCTTCCCTGTCCCGCCTGCAACTGGTCCAAAAATGCCGCAGCGAGACTACTGACGGGCACCCGAAAAAGGGACCACATCCACTGTGCGGTTCCGAATAAATTTCAAGATCCTTCTATATGTTTACAAAGCTCTCTACGGGCTTGCCCCCACCTACATCAAAAGTCTACTTACCCACCACACCACCTCCAGGTCCCTCAGATCGGCCGACTTGGGGTTACTGAACATCCCGCGGTCTAGGCATAAGCTCAGGGGCGACCGCGCCTTTGCCTTTGCGGTTGCAGCTCCTAGACTGTGGAACAACATCCCTCTTCCCATCAGAACTGCCCCCCTCCATCGACTCTTTTAAGTCAAGACTTAAAACTCATCTTTACTCTCAAGCCTTTCTTGACGTCCTCTGAGGGAGGGCTATATGTATGTATTTATGAAAGTACTTAATCTATGAACCACTGTTGTATAACGTTAGTACCTCTCTACCAATGTAAAGCACTTTGGTCAACGAGAGTTGTTTTTTAAATGTGCTATAGAAATAAAAGTGACTTGACTTGACTTGACAATTGAAAGTGAGAGTTTTGCTCTTCTCATCAGTAGAACCCCTAAGAGTATTGGTTAGATGTAAAGGAAGTGTTGACCTGGCATTATTGCCCCTCCTTATGATCTCTGTACACACAATGGTCATTTGGCAGGAGCAAAAGTTTGGAAAATTGGCTCCAGAATGCTTCATAATGTTCATTAATAACAATTTGGTTTATAAAGTGCTCAGATGATTATTCTACGTCATGTTCAACACTTCATTGAAAGTGCACTTGCTTCTCCTCTGAGTCTGGATGGATCTGAAGACCGGATTTGCTCTTGGGTGAGTGAGAAGTGGAAATCTGTTGTATAGCACTAAAGTCACAAAATGAAAACACCCAAATTCTGGCAGCTACACAACGATTGCTTTGCTAAACGTTGGGCATGGGTTGTTTGAGCATCAAACGAGAGCCCAATTACTCGTTAATAATCTCTTGGCTAAGTAAGATTTTCTTTCCATTCTCTTTAACTATCCCCCCCACTCCATAATATGTCCTTGTCCAGTGACAAACAGGCAGTCTACCCCCAGAAGATAGACACAAAATGCTGGAGTAAACTCAGCGGGACAGGCAGCATCTCTGGGTAGAAGGAATGGGTGATGTTTCGGTTCAAGGCCTTTCTTCAAATCCCCAGGTCTGCCTGAGTGAATCTGCCACAGGCTGCAGAAACTTTCTCTGATCTCCCTTTTACTTTTGTGGAAAATGCCGAGTATCGTTCCTCTCAGCTCCGCATCAAACACACCTGCATTGACTGATTAACACCCCTGTAAAGTTGCCGTTTCAACCCAGGTCCCGTCTCGGCACAATAAAAGGAAGACGGAAATGCAAACCTCATGTTGGGCTGCATTGATCACTTGACTTCCGTGCACCTGTAGAAAATGTAACAATATGGTTACCAATGCTGCAGAACGGTGTTCCATCTGTCGATGGTCATGACTACCATCTGCTATAGTGGACTATAAGGAGCTTCTGCCTTCAAGCTCCTCTGAGTATCATTGCTGGCCCTCCCAGCAAAAACTAGGGAATCCATATGGGTCATTGCTAAGGTAAGGCAGGTATTCTTGATCCAATGCTATCTAATCCTCTGGACAATATCTGGAGTATTAAAGGGGCTGTCCCACTTGGGCGACCTAATCTGCAAGTTTAGAAAAGTGTCTTCGACCTTCAAACTTGCTAGCATGGTCGACACGTGGTCCTAGGAGGTCCCATGAGGTCGCTGGAACTCTCCTTCATGCTCGAGGGAAGTTCCCAAATACTTGTGTGGCCTCAGCTAGGTCGCGGAAAGAATTTTCAGCGTGTTGAAAATTTTTAAGCGAGTAAAATGTGGTCGGCATGGGTTCTTTTGAACTCGTAGTGCAGTGGAGTGGGGTCGCTATTTAGTTACAGGCAGTCGAGGGCAGCCGTAGGCAATCTCCTTCGCTGACCCGGGGCATTTTGATTGGCTCACTGGAGTTTTCAGGACCAAGGTAAAATGCCCGCTAAACTTTATTATACTTCTTAAAAGTTTCTCCCCCCCCTTCTTACTCCCCTCCCCACTTCTCCCCTCCTTCTCTCTCCTCCCTTCTCCCCCCCTTCTCCTCCCCCCCCCTTCTCTCTCCCCCCCCTTCTCTCCCCCCCCTTCTCTCCCCCCCCTTCTCTCTCCCCCCCTTCTCTCCCCCCCCCCCTTCTCTCTCCCCCTTCTCTCTCCCCCCCCTTCTCTCCCCCCCCTTCTCTCCCCCCCCCTTCTCTCCCCCCCCCCTTCTCTCCCCCCCCCTTCTCTCCCCCCCCCTTCTCTCCCCCCCCCTTCTCTCCCCCCCCTTCTCTCCCCCCCCTCTCCCCCCCCTTCTCTCCCCCCCCTTCTCTCTCCCCCCCTTCTACTCCCCCCACTTCTCCCCTCCTTCTCTCCCTCCCTCTCCCCCCCTTCTCCTCCCCCCCTTCTCTCCCTCCCCCCTCTCTCTCCCCCCTCTCTCTCCCCCCCTTCTTCCCCCCCTTCTCTCCCCCCTTCTCTCTCCCCCCCCTTCTCGCTCCCCTTCTCCACCCCCCCCTTCTCTCCCCCCCCCTCTCTCTCCCCCCCCTTCTCTCTCCCCCCCTTCTCTCTCCCCCTCTCTCCCCCCCCCCTTCTCTCCCCCCCCCCTTCTCTCTCCCCCCCCCCCTTCTCTCCCCCCTCTCTCCCCTCTCCTCCCCCCCTTCTCTCCCCCCCCTTCTCTCCCCCCTTCTCCCCCCCCCCTTCTCTCCCCCCCCCTCCTCTCCCCCCCCTCTCTCTCCCCCTTCTCTCCCCCCTTCTCTCCCCCCCCTTCTCTCCCCCCCCTTCTCTCTCCCCCCCCCTTCTCTCCCCCCCTTCTCTCCCCCCCCCTTCTCTCCCCCCCCTTCTCTCTCCCCCCCCCCCCTTCTCTCCCCCCCCTTCTCTCTCCCCCCCTTCTCTCCCCCCCCCTCTCTCCCCCCCTTCTCTCCCCCCCTTCTCTCCCCCCTTCTCTCCCCCCCTCTTCTCTTCCCCCCCCCTTCTCTCCCCCCTTCTCTCTCCCCCCCCCCTTCTCCCCCCTTCTCTCTCCCCCTTCTCTCTCCCCCCCTCTTCTCTCCCCCCCCCTTCTCTCCCCCCCCTTCTCTCTCCCCCCCTCTCTCCCCCCTTCTCTCTCCCCCTTCTCTCCCCCCCCCTTCTCTCTCCCCCCCCCTTCTCTCCTCCCTTCTCTCTCCCCCTTCTCTCGTCCCCCCCCCCTTCTCTCCCCCCCTTCTCTCTCCCCCTTCTCTCTCCCCCCCTCTCCTCCCCCTCTCTCCCTTCCCCCCCTTCTCTCTCCCCCCCCTTCTCTCCCCCCCCCTTCTCTCCCCCCCTTCTCTCCCCCCCCTTCTCTCCCCCCCCCTTCTCTCCCCCCCCCCTTCTCTCCCCCCCCTTCTCTCCCCCCCCCTTCTCTCCCCCCCCCCCTTCTCTCCCCCCCTTCTCTCTCCCCCATCTCTCTCCCCCCCCTTCTCTCCCCCTTCTCTCTCCCCCTTCTCACTCCCCCCCCTCTCTCCCCCCCCCTTCTCCTCCCCCCCTTCTCTCTCCCCCTTCTCTCTCTCCCCCCCTTCTCCCCCCCCCTTCTCTCCCCCCCTTCTCTC
Organism: Malacoraja senta; assembly: GCA_038087875.1. Classification (NCBI taxonomy): domain Eukaryota; kingdom Metazoa; phylum Chordata; class Chondrichthyes; order Rajiformes; family Rajidae; genus Malacoraja; species Malacoraja senta. Next base: position 204,645,440 of record CM075977.1, on the reverse strand, counting down.
TCCCCCCCTTCTCTCTCCCCCCCCTCTTCTCTCCCCCCCTCTCCCCCCCTTCTCTCCTCCCCCCCTTCTCTCTCCTCCCCCCCTTCTCTCTCTCCCCCCCTTCTCTCCTCCCCCCCCTTCTCCTCCCCCCCTTCTCCCTCCCCCCCTTCTCCCTCCCCCCCCTTCCTTCCTCCCCCCCTTCTCCCTCCCCCCCCTTCTTCTCCCCCCTTCTTCTCCCCCCCATCCTTCTCTTCCCCCCCCCATCCTTCTCTTTCCCCCCACCTTCCTTCTCTTCCCCCCCATCCTTCTCTCCCCCCCATCCTTCTCTTCCCCCCATCCTTCTCTTCCCCCCCCATCCTTCTCTTCCCCCCCATCCTTCTCTTCCCCCCCCATCCTTCTCTTCCCCCCCATCCTTCTCTTCCCCCCCATCCTTCTCTTCCCCCCCATCCTTCTCTCCCCCCCCCTTCTCTTTCCCCCCCCTTCTCTTTCCCCCCCCTTCTCTTCCCCCCCCCCTTCTCTTTCCCCCCCTTCTCTTTCCCCCCCTTCTCTTCCCCCCCCCCTTCTCTCTCCCCCCCTTCTCTCCCCCCCCTTCTCTCCCCCCCCTTCTCTCCCCCCCCCTTCTCTCCCCCCCTTCTCTCCCCCCCCTTCTCTCCCCCCCCTTCTCTCCCCCCCCTTCTCTCCCCCCCCTTCTCTCTCCCCCCTTCTCTCTCCCCCCTTCTCTCTCCCCCCTTCTCTTCCCCCCCTTCTCTTCCCCCCCTTCTCTTCCCCCCCTTCTCTTCCCCCTTCTCTTCCCCCCTTCTCTTCCCCCCCTTCTCTTCCCCCCCTTCTCTCCCCCCCCTTCTCTCCCCCCCCTTCTCTCCCCCCCCTTCTCTCCCCCCCCTTCTCCCTCCCCCCCCTTCTCCCTCCCCCCCTTCTCCCTCCCCCCCTTCTCCCTCCCCCCCTTCTCCCTCCCCCCCTTCTCCCTCCCCCCCCTTCTCTCCCCCCCCTTCTCCCTCCCCCCTTCTCCCTCCCCCCTTCTCCCCCCCCTTCTCCCTCCCCCCCCTTCTCCCTCCCCCCCCTTCTCCCTCCCCCCCTTCTCCCTCCCCCCCCTTCTCCCTCCCCCCCTTCTCCCTCCCCCCCTCCTCCCCCCCTTCTCCCCCCCCCTTCTCCCCCCCTTCTCCCTCCCCCCACTTCTCCCTCCCCCCCTTCTCCCTCCCCCCCCTTCTCCCTCCCCCCCTTCTCCCTCCCCCCCTTCTCCCACCCCCCCTTCTCCCTCCCCCCCTTCTCCCTCCCCCCCCTTCTCCCTCTTCCCCCCTTCTTCCCCCCCCTTCTCCCTCCCCCCCCTTCTCCCTCCCCCCCTTCTCCCTCCCCCCCTTCTCCCTCCCCCCCTTCTCCCTCCCCCCTCCTCCCCCCCTTCTCCCCCCCCCTTCTCCCCCCCCTTCTCCCTCCCCCCACTTCTCCCTCCCCCCCTTCTCCCTCCCCCCCTTCTCCCTCCCCCCCTTCTCCCTCCCCCCCTTCTCCCTCCCCCCCTTCTCCCTCCCCCCCCTTCTCCTCCCCCCCTTCTCCCCTGCTCCCACCCCCCTTCTCCCTCCCCCCCCTTCTCCCTCCCCCCCCTTCTCCCTCTTCCCCCTCTTCCCCCCCCTTCTCCCTCCCCCCCCCTTCTCCCCCCCCCTTCTCCCTCCCCCCCCTTCTCCCTCCCCCCCTCCCTCTCCCCCCCTCCCCCCCTCTCCCTCCCTCCCCTCCTTCTCCCCCCCTTCTTCCCCCCCTTTCTCCCCCCCCTTCCCCCCTCATCCTTCTCCCCCCCATCCTTCCCCCCCCCATCCTTCTCCCCCATCCTTCTTCCCCCCATCCTTCTCCCCCCCATCCTTTCTCCCCCTTCTCCCCCCCCCATCCTTCTTCCCCCTTCTCCCCCCGCCCCTCTCTACACTCTCTAAAGGACTTACCGTTACTGTGCAGCATTTTACCTCTTCCTCTTCATCACGGAATTGAATTTCAGACAGTGCTCCCCCGCTTTCCCTGGCCCCGCCTTGCGATGTGTTTGTGTGTGTGCGGTCGGTCGATCTAGCTCACGGTTTCAACACGGACGGTCGATCCAGCTCGAGGCTTTCCAGGCGAGTGCCCTCGAGCTTGAAGGTCGAAGACACTCTTCTTAACTCGCGGATTAGGTCGCCCAGGTGGGACAGCCCCTTAAGTTCTATCTTGTGTACATCATCTTGTGAAAGATACATTGAAGTTGGAATATATCCTGCCCAGTTGTTCCAGCATCGCACTGTCTTAAATGGATACATTATAAGGACAGATTGCATAAATATAGCACATTCTGTTGAGTTTTAAAGGTTGGTGATGTAATTAAGATACCTACAATATTAAATATGGATAATAGGGTAGTGATAGGAAAATCGTTCACCCATTGAAGAATCCAGAACAAAAGGATATAGTCTTCAATTGGACAAAGGACAATTAGTAGGCAAACCAAGGACCATGACAGGTCCACCTGAATTCATTTAGGAGCATGCAAGCATAATCCAAAATAGAAAATAGGTAATTCTTCTTCTTCTTGCGTTTGAAGCAGAAAAAGTTATTTAACGCCCTCCAGGCGCTGTAACCAGGTCAATGTGCTGTTGTCGAGGGCCGTGAGGTCTACCCCTCCACCAGGGGGGGCGGAGGACAGCGCAGTCGCAAATGATTGTGCTGCGCTGTTTACTGGTCTGCTCCACACATGCAGGCTGCTGATGAACGCAACCCCCAGCGATGCATGTTGGCGTTGAACCGGCCGACCCCTGTACGGAGCTGGTTCAGGGCGACCCACTCTTTGTGGGGAAGGTCTGAGCCGGGTGGGCCTGTGGTGTTCGGTGCAACAGTGAATTGTGCAGGTCGTGAAGTCTGCTCCCAGCTGGTTCTCCATGCTCCTATAGGGCCTGTCCCACGAGCATGTGACTGCATGCGGCAAGCGCGACTAAACCGGAAGCGGGGGCCGCGCGGAGGTCGAGTGATCTCCGTACAGGGCCGGTCCCACCAGCATGCGGCTGCATGCGGCGAGCACGACCCAACCGGAAGCGGGAGCCACGCGGAGGTCGAGTGATTGAGGTGAAGTTCGAGCGAAGTCCGCGGGAAGTTCGCGCGTGCCGTATGCCATCAAGACGCTGCGTACGGCATCGGGACAGTGCGTACGGCGTCGAGGCTGGTGCGTGTGGCGTCGAGGCGGTGCGTGCGGCCTCCATGCGGCAGCGGGCTGGCAGGCCTTTGCCGCATGGAATTTTTGAACACTGTCAGTTTTTCGGAGCCCCGCGCGATGTCGGGACCAGCTCCTCACAACTCCATGCGGCTCCCGCGATCGAAGTGGGACCGGCCCCGCGATGCCGCACGGCTAGCGCGACCACGTTAGGTCACGCTTGCCGCATGCAGTCGCATGCTCGTGGGACAGGCCCTTAATGTGTTGAAACCGGAGCCACAGAAGGTCGCTGCATGACGGGAGAAGGGGCGACGAGATGACAGGCGTTGAGGTCCCAGTTGCTGTGAATCCTGGGCAAGGTGGTGCAAAGGATGTTTGGCATCCGATGGGGCCTTGCACACCAGCCTGTGGGTGAAGTACTCTCTGTAAAGCTTGGCGGGTGCGATACCTGCGAGCACCGGCAGAAGATCCGTCGGAGTAGGACGTAGGTAGCCGGTGATGATCCACGTGGTGTCATTGAGGATGGCATCTAGCTTGCTAGTATGAGCGCTGCGGCACCATGCTGGGGCGGCGTACTCAGCGGCACTGTACACGAGTGCAAGAGCACTGGTTCTGAGAGTAGATGTCCTGTCGCCCCATGACGATCCAGCCAAGCAACGCAGGAGGTTGTTCCGCGCCGAGACTTTAGCACGGAGAGCTTCAAGGTGTTGTTTGTAGGTCAGCTGCCAATCTTGTTTCACCCCAAGGTATGTAGGAAATGGGTTATAGGGTAGGGGTGAACCATTAAGGGTGATGGTTAGCTGGCGTTGAGCTTCCTTGTTGTTCAGGTGAAAGGTTTTTGCCACACTTAGTTTTAATCTACAAGTCTTAAGGTAGCCCGCGACAAGTTCCATATCTGCCGAGAGCACATCCTCCACGTTTGACTAACTCCTGTCTGAATGCAGTAGGACCAGGTCATCTGCGTATCCATACTGGCACGAGGTCATGCATGGCAGATCGCTGATGTAGAGATTGAAGAGCATGGGGGCCAGTTCCGAGCCTTGGGGGACACCGTTTCTAAGGCGTCGCTGTCGGCTAGATCATCCGTCGCAGGTCTTGAGTACAAAACTGCGGTTGGCAAGGATGTTGGCAAAAGGATTAATGCGGTTCCTTGCCATCAACCTTGCCAACCGCAATTTTGTACTCAAGACCAGCGACGGACAATCTAGCTGACTGCGACACCTAAGAAATAGTTAATTTATTGGATGGCATGCTTATACTATTTACATTTTCAATCTTTAGGCTTTTGTACCATGTTGAATCTCCCAGACTTCATAAATTCATAAGGGATTGGAGCAGAACTAGGTCATTTGGCTCATTAAGTCTACTGCGCCATTCAATCATGGCTGATCTATCTTTCCCTCTTAATCCCATTCTCCTGCCTTGTGTGGATGTGGAGAGGATGTTTCCACTAGTGGGAGAGTCAAGAACCAAACATCCTCTCCACATCCACACTATCCAGGCCTTTCACTATTCGGCAAGTTTCAATGAGGTCCCCCATCATTTTGGACAATATTGCAATGCTGTAAAGCAGGCACGTCATTTGCCCCTCATGTCCAGTAGAATCAAGAAGATGCGGATGCTGCATCTTTTGGATCAAGATGGATGCGATTTTAAGAGCATCAAGGGATGGATGAAGATTTTTCTTCAGGAATTATTTATGTGTAAAAAAAATAACATTGAATGCTTTATTTTCTAATATTATTTTGCAGTTCCTAGTAGGGTGCTAATCTACCCCAAAGCAATGCTTATATACATGGCATGTTCAATGGTGCAATTGAAGCTAACACAATATTTAAGATGGGGGTAATAATCAAGGTCATGATTAATATTTTACACTGTACATCTTTGTTTTGGTTTCAAATGCAGAATGCTGGTTTACAAAATAAAGAACAATGTGCTGGGGTTATTCAGTGGTTCAGGCAGCATCCCTGGAGAACATGGATAGGTGGCATTTTGGGTCCGGACCCTTCTGCAGAAATGTCACATCCATGTTCTTCAGGGATGCTGCCTGATCTGCTGAGTTACTTGAGCACTATGTTTAGTTTAGTGTAGAGATACAGCATGGGAACAGGCCCTTTGGCCCACCAAGTCCATGCTGACCACTAGTTCTATTCTACACATTAGGAACAATAAGCGAGTTTGGTATTCCGACTGCGCATGCCCAGGTCATAGTTCACTCGCGATAAAGAGTCTCGGCTTGAGTTTCATCCGTGGTCGGAGTCGGGTCTGGCTCTCCGTCACTGCGGGTGCTGTTGAGTTGCTGCTGGGCTGTTCCCGTCTCCTCCCAGGTGTCCCGTCCCTGTCCGGAGGTGTCGGGGTGGCCCTGGGCTGGCGGGGCAGCCCCGGACTTTGCTGTCGCTACCTGTCCCGGCCGGGGGCCAGCAGTCCTCCACCTCCACCCCACCCTCCCCTCAGTCTGACACCGAGATCGTGCTGAAGATGGGCAGCCGCCGGCCCTGCTCGAAGACGGGCGACTCGGAGACGCTGTTGCTGGAGTCACCCTGTCGGAGAGAGAGTTTGCGGACAGGCTCCCGCCGGCCATGGGCAGGCCGGGCGCCCACTGGAGCTGCTGGTGCTGTTGGTGGTGCTGGCGGAAGCAGCAACCTCCTCCCCTTCCCTTGCCCAGCCCCATGCCCAAAGTCCAGGCCAGCTCCAACTTCAGGTTGGGGCTGAAGGCCGCCGCAGCGCGGCCCCAGTCGAGTACCGGGACGGAGAAGGCTGGCGCTCTGGCGCAGGCGAGGCCGGGGCCCTCGCTCCTCCTCGGGGTTGTGGATGAAGTGACAGCGGGTATCGTAGGGGCAGAAGCCGGTGGTGTGCAAGGTGCAGCACGGCTCCATCTTGTACTTGGGGGTGGCGGCTGAGGAGTGCAGCTCGGCCAGGCCGTGGATGAACTGGCACTTGTCGCCGTAGCGGCCCATCGAGGAGCGGGTTCCTCTGGAGCTGGAGCGGGGTTGGGCTGGAGTTGGCGCTGGCTGTGGGCCTGGGGCCGCTGGTGTCGTTTGTCCGGGCTGTCGGTTGGCCCAGCAGGAGAGGCAGAGGTGAGCTGGAGTTGGCGCTTCTCCACGCTGGCTGGGAGCCTGGAGGCCGGTGTAGCGTTGGTCCGGACGCCTCCGGCCGCCCTTTGGGCAGGGATTGGACACTCGAGTGGGGGGACGGACCGGGGATGGTCCAGTGGTGGGTTTGGCAACGCTTGCGGCGCCGGGGACACGGCTTCGATCCTGGCTGTGGATGTGGCGCGGTTCAGTGTGGGTGCTGCTGCCGAGAGCAGGTTCCGTCCCCCCCCCCCCCCCCGTTCTCCCACTCGTATCTGCCCCCGACAAATACAGATGTGAAAAACGACAAAAAAATCAAATCCAAACTATACTCACTATATCTACAACGCTTCGCTCGATTTTTATTTATAGCGTTTAACCTTTGACAAATCCCATGATTCCTTGCATTTTCGGAATACCGAACTCGCTTATTAACATAAGCCAATTAGCCTACAATCTCGCACGTCTTTGGAATGTGGGAGGAAACTGGAACTCGCAGAGAAAACCCATGTGGTCATTGGGGGGAACATGCATGGTCAGGATCGAACCCCGGTCTCTGGTGCTGTAATGCAGCAACTCTACTGCTGCACCACTGTGCCGGACATTTAATCATAAACACTCATGCCCCACTTTGTATCATTTCTTTGTCTTGGTCGCAGGTTTGATCAATGGAATTACTGGACTTATTTCAAGTTTGTCTTGTTCTTGATACTAATTTTTTGTTTAGTTTAGAGATACAGCGCGGAAACAGGACCTTCAGCCCACCGAGACTGCACCAACCAGCGATTCCCGCACACTAATGCTATCCTACACACACTAAGGACAATTTACATTTATACCAAGCCAATTAACATACAAACCTGCATGTCTTTGGAATGTGGGAGGAAACCAGAGCACCCGGAGAAAACCCACACAGGTCACGGGAGGAACGTTTAAACTCCCGTACAGACAAGCACCCGTAGTTAGGATCGAACCTAGGTCTCTGGCACTGTGAGGCAGCAACTTTACTGCTGTGCCACCGTGCCGCCCCCAATAATTTTTTTTAAATTATTAAAGTCATTAAGAAAATAAAAAGAACCGCAAGGGCATTCCAACTTGCAGCCTGTGAAGTGGATTGTCTTGACTGTCGGTCTGACTGGGCCCCACAATTAATGACAAAGACCAGCATCTGACCTCGTTGTATATGATGATAGCCAATGCTGCCCCCTCACATTGTAAGTGGTGCACACACCCTTAAGTGCACAGTAGTGCAGTGGTAAATAATGTGCAGAGCAAGGTATCTGAATGTGTCTGAAATACAAACCATATTGTCCTGGATCAGACCCGCTACCTCGACTCAAATCCCACAGACCCAACCACCCACTGTTCCTTTTCCAGATGCAGGGAGCTGAACAAGCCGACCATTCGCACCTGGCAGGCATCTGGCAGTGCAACATGTAGGCCTCTGCAGTCAGCTCGTTGGCTGTCAAAGACTGCAAAAGGCTTTTTCTTTTAAAGTCTTCAAATGGATTCATTCAAGAATTTAAATTATTAAAATTTTAAACACATAAATATAATTAAAATGCATATACTTGCCTTAATTGATAGGAGCATTGAATACGAGTCAGAAGTCATGATGCTGCTCTTTGGAACTTTGGCTAGGCCGCATTTGAAATATTACATGCAGTTCTGGTCACTCCATTACAGGAAAGATGTGGAGGCTTTGGAGAGGGTGCAGAGGAGTTTAACCAGAATGTTGCCTTAGAGGGTTTCAGCTACAGGGGAAAAATAGATACACTTGGATTGTTTTCTCTAGAAAATCAGAGCTTGAGAGGAGTCTTGATAAAAGTATATAAAATTATGGGAGGCATAGATAAGGCAATCTGTCAGAACCACTTTCTCAGGTTGGAAATGTCCAACACAAGAGGGCATAGCTACTGTATGACATGAGAGGGGAAAGTTTAATGGAGATATGCGGGCAAGTTTTTTTTAGACAGCGTAGAGTGGGGGCCTGAAATGCATTGCCTGGGGGGGGGGAGGGGTGGAGACAGATAAGATAGTGGCTTTTAAGAGGCTGTAAGATAGGGACATGGAAGTGTGGAGAATAGAGGGATACAGATTATGTACAGATAGATAAGATTAGTTTAACTTGGCACCATGTTTGGCACAAACATTGTGGGCCACCATGTCCACTAGTGCTGTACTGAGTAGGAAGGAACTGCAGATGCTACTTTAAACCAAAGATAGACTCAAAAAGCTGGAGTAACTCAATGGGACAGCAGCATCTCTGGAAAGAAGGAATGAGCATGATTTGGCCCATAAATGAAACAATTTCCATGCGTGCAGAAGTAACAATGTTTTCCAAAGAGATATTATAAACAGCAATTAGGATGCAGTCAACTTAAACATATTCAGTGTCTAACTTTCATTGTCATTCAACATCCTCAGATGCCTTCTTCCTCCAATTACATTACTTCCTGCCTCTTCACTTTCTTTTCCAGGATAAGTTTTTATCATCAGTAATTCCAGCCTGCAATCTTAGTTCACCCTCTCTCATGCTTCTTATTCTCTTTGTCAACACCTTGCCAAATACATCTGGACACAAGGAATTGCAGATGCTGTTTTACAAAGAAGAACTCAGCGGGTCAGGCGGCATATCTGGAGAACATTGATACGGGGCATTTTGGGTCGGGTCCCTTCTGCAGTCTCAAGAAGAGCTTCAACCCATAATGTCACCTCTCACTTTCTCTAGTGACGCTGCCTGACCCGCTGAGTTACTCCAGGACTTTGTCTTTTTTTGCCTAATTCGCCACCTCCCTTCCTCACAAATCGTAACCTCCTGTCAGACTTATGGTTTGAGTATCTCCATCACCAACACATGATGTACAGAATAAAACAACTGCATGTGCCATAGGACATCAACTAAATAGTCCTGGGTCAGATCCACTGCCTTTCCACTACATCTTCATTCCAAGATATTATGTCTGAGCTGGAGGATGGTGGAAACCAAAGTTAATTTTGTGCTTCTCCTGAGCAACATTGTCGGCATAAGCCAGTTGGCACACAACCAAATTTAATCTCTGCTCAGCAAATGAGTATAGAAGTTGGGAGGTCATGTTGGGAGGTCATGTTACAGTTGTATAAGACATTGGTGAGACCGCATTTAGAATATTGTGGTCAGTTTTGGGCACCTTGTTATAGGAAAGATATTGTTAAGCTTGAAAGGGTTCAGAAAAGATTTACGAGGATGTTGCCAGGACTAGAGGGTGTGAGCTACAGGGAGAGGTTGAGTAACCTGGGTCTCTATTCCTTGGAGCGCAGGAGGATGAGGGGTGATCTTATAGAGGTGTACAATATCAATGGGTAGACGCACAGAGTCTCTTGCCCAGAGTAGGGGAATCGAGGACCAGAGGACATAGGTTCAATGTGAAGGGAAATTATTGTTATTATTATTATTTTTTTAATTTATTTTTATTAGAAGCAATTGTACAAAGATAAAACATTCGGCATCTAAGATTATACAATTATTGTACAGCTTCATTTTTAACCTTATAAACTGAAAATGAAAAATAGAAAAAAGAACGAGAACAAGAAAGTTAAAAAGTGAGAAGTGAAAAGATAGCTCGAAAAAGAACAAAGGAAAGACTCCTAAACTACCAAAGTAGTGTGGCCGAAAAATATAAAGATAAGAAAAGAGAAAAGAAAGGTGGAGGTATACCTGCTCCTCGTCCCCCTCCCCCCCGCCCCGCCCACCTCACCCAGCCCGGGATCGGATTTACATTTGTGTTGCGCCATGCTATTCTTGTAAGAATCCGGTGAAGGGTGTCCATGTCTTGAGAAATTGATCTGGTTTTTCCGCCAAGACCAGCCTAATGTTTTCCAAATATAGTGTCTCGGACATGTTTGTGATCCACATATTCACTGTAGGGACTGTTGTCTGTTTCCAAAATTTAGTTTTAGTTGCCCAGAGTAGGGGAATCGAGGACCAGAGGACATAGGTTCAAGGTGAAGGGGAAATGATTTAATAGGAATCTGAGACGTAACTTTTTCACAAAGGGTGGTGGATGTATGGAACATGCTGCCAGAGGAGGTAGTTGAGGCTGGGACTATCCCATCGTTTACGAAACAGTTAGACAGGAACATGGTTAGGAGGGGTTTGGAGGGATATGGATGAAGTGGTAGGCAGGTGGGACTAGCTGGGACATTGTTGGCCGGTGAGGGCAAGTTGGGCCGAAGGGCCTGTTTCCACAGTGTATCACCCTATGATCTATGATTCAAAGCTCCAAGAAAACATCAAATCAAAGTCATTACAGCAGGTAGAGAAACATCTTCCCATATTGTAGATGTCATTCAAGCAGGAGCAGTCAGTCTTGGTTTGAGAACCACCTTTTTATTCCTTCTTCCGAAAGAACATTGCATATGCTCTGACTGGGAGTATATCTGAACAAGCAGATATAAAGCTGGATGAACCAAGGTTGCAGAGCTTAGCACAAACCTCCCGTCACACCCATGTTTGAAATCTCTGCATGTAGATGTGAGTGCGCAGTGTCAGCACAACTCTCACCATCTAGATTGCCACTCACCTGGCATCTCACTGAAGGTCATGGCTTACTCTAAAAAATCACGAGGAAACAGATAATACAGATTGAGCATGCCTTTGTTTATCTATTACTTGAACTATAGCCTATGCCTTTGTAATAGAGCACGGAAACAGAAACCTTTTGCCCAAATTGTCCATACCGACCAAGATGCCCCATCTACACTAGTCCCAACTCACTGCAGTTGACCTATCTCCTTCTAAACCTTCCCTGTCCATGTATCTATCCAAATGTCTTTTAAATGTTGTTATAGTACCTTCTCTGGCTGCACATTCCATACACCCACCACCCCTTGTGTAAACACGATGGCTCTCAGGTTCTGATTAAATCCCCTCTCACCTTAAACCTTTGTCCTCTGGTTCTTGATTCCCCTACTTTGGGTAAAAGACTGTGCATTGACCCTATCTATTCCTCTTATGATTTAACACACCTTTATAAGATCATCCTTCAGCTTCCTGTAATCCAAGGATTAAAGTACTGGTCTGCCTAAACTCTTCCCATATCTCAGGCCCTCAAGTCCTTGCAACATCCTAGTGAATGTTCTCTGCACTCTTTCCAACTTAACAACTTCCTTCCAAAAGCAGGATGACCAAAACGGAACAGAATACTCCAAATACAGCCTCACCAAAGTCTTATACAATCGTAACATAACATCCCAACTTCCATTTGCAAGACTCTGACTGCTGGAGGCCAATGTACCAAAAGCCTTCTTGACTACCCTGTCTACCTGCGATGCCACATTCAGGGAATTATGTACCTTGCACTGCTGGATCCATTTGCTCAACCGCACTCCCAAGGGCCCTACGTTCACTGTAAAGGTCCTGCCTGATTCAACTTCCCAAATTGTAACACCTCACACTTATCGACATTACACTCAATTAACCATTCCTCAGCCCACTTGCCCACTTGATCAAGGTCCTGCTATAAAATTTGGTAACCATCTACGCGATGCATGATACTACCCACTTCAGTGTCATCTGCAAACTTTACTCATGCTTTGTACATTCATTCAAATCGTTGAAATGAACCACAGTGGCGCGATTAATAAATCAATTATCAGTACTTCACACCCAGGCAGTTAAAAGGAAAGCCAACCTCATTACACAGGATCCCACCCACCCCCTGCACAAGTCCTTCCAACTTCTGCCATCAGGCCACCAATATAAAGTCCCCCTATCTAAGAAAAACATCCACAAAAACTCATTCATACCCATTGCCATAAACAGCTTAAATAAAAAATGAACAATGGACAAATTAACCCTGACGCACTGTCACTTTACACGTATCCACAACTTTCATCTTGTCTATTTTTACAGTTTTTAATCCTTATACTTGCTTTTAAGATCTATACACAAGGTGTGTGCTCGCAGAAATCTGTGTTGTATGACTGCTTATCAGTACATTGTCCTGTTTGTATGTTGAGCCACGCCAAAGAAGATTTTCTGTTACGACAGACAATAAAGTTTTCTGAATCTGAATCTGAATCTGAATAATAATTTATTTGCCATTATCACTCGTCTGCTGGCACCAGTACCATTGGTGTTATTCGATCTCTCCTGGTCCTCACCCCATCTCTCCTGGTCCTCACCCCATCCCAGAGCTTCCTCTTTATTCTCTCCTTCTCCTTCCCTCTTTCTTTATGGTTTAAAACTGCTTTTTATCTCTAGCTTTTTCCAAACCTGATGAAAGGTCATTATCCTGAAGAGTAACTATTTGTCCCTCTGCAAGTGCTGGCTGACCGGCTGAATGTCTCCAATTTTGGTCATAATTTTGATCTTGATCTAAAATCCATCGGGAGGATTTCAGTATGCAGTTTGTGACAAAAGAGGATAGATTATATGGTCTGCTTGGTTGGATTACTCAAAAGAAAGAAAAAAAGTAGGCATGCCAAAAAGTTGCAATCTGACAGCTTCAAATAGTAGACCGACAAAAAGATTACAGGCTGTAGATTTAGAGCCACAGCGGATGAGGCAATACTGCCACAGCTTCTAATCTGCTTGACAGATTAAAGGGTGGGATGTGTGTTCTGTATTTTGCTCTTTATTTAAGTTGCAACAGGTCGGTATTGAAATAGAAAAATCTCAAGACTGTTCCAGTAGCAATGTCTCTGGAAATATGGTTGCTCACGGCAACCTTCTGATCCATTGCTGGCCCTGGGCATTTCCCATGGTCAGCAGATTATTTTGTCTCTGACCTTTACATACATTCCTAAATCATAGGAACAGAATTAGGCCATTCATAGATACATAGATACATAGAAAATAGGTGCAGGAGTAGGCCATTCGGCCCTTCGAGCCTGCACCGCCATTCAATATGATCATGGCTGATCATCCAACTCAGTATCCCGTACCTGCCTTCTCTCCATACCCCCTGATCCCCTTAGCCACAAGGGCCACATCTAACTCCCTCTTAAATATAGCCAATGAACTGGCCTCAACTACCCTCTGTGGCAGAGAGTTCCAGAGATTCACCACTCTCTGTGTGAAAAAGTTTTTCCTCATCTCGGTCCTAAAGGATTTCCCCCTTATCCTTAAGCTGTGACCCCTTGCCCTGGACTTCCCCAACATCGGGAACAATCTTCCTGCATCTAGCCTGTCCAACCCCATAAGAATTTTGTACGTTTCTATAAGATCCCCTCTCAATCTCCTAAATTCTAGCGAGTATAAGCCAAGTCTATCCAGTCTTTCTTCATATGAAAGTCCTGACATCCCAGGAATCAGTCTGGTGAACCTTCTCTGCACTCCCTCTATGGCTATAATGTCCTTCCTCAGATTTGGAGACCAAAACTGTATGCAATACTCCAGGTGTGGTCTCACCAAGACCCTGTACAACTGCAGTAGAACCTCCCTGCTCCTATACTCAAATCCTCTTGCTATGAAGGCCAACATACCATTCGCTTTCTTCACTGCCTGCTGCACCTGCATGCCTACTTTCAATGACTGGTGTACCATGACACCCAGGTCTCGCTGCATCTCCCCATTTCCTAATCGGCCACCATTTAGATAATAGTCTGCCTTCCCGTTTTTGCCACCAAAGTGGATAACCTCACATTTATCCACATTATACTGCATCTGCCAAACATTTGCCCACTCACCCAGCCTATCCAAGTCACCTTGCAGTCTCCTAGCATCCTCCTCACAGCTAACACTGCCCCCCAGCTTAGTGTCATCCGCAAACTTGGAGATGTTGCTTTCAATTCCCTCGTCCAGATCATTAATATAAATTGTAAATAGCTGGGGTCCCAGCACTGAGCCTTGCGGTACCCCACTAGTCACTGCCTGCCATTGTGAAAAATCCATTTAGTCGACTCCACCAGTCAATCATGGCTGATACATGTTTCCCTCTGAACCCTATTTTCCTGCCTTCTCCCTGTAGCCTTTGACACTCTTACTGATCAAGTACCAGTCAATCTCCACTTTAAAAATACCAAAAGACTTGGTTTCCACAGCCATCTGCGGCAATGAATTCCACAGATTCATCTCTGGCAAAATAAATTCCTCCTTATCTCCTTTCTAAATATATGTCCTTTTATTCTGAGGCTGTGCCCTCTGATCCTAGACTCTCCCATTAGTGGAAACATCCTCTCCACATCCACTAGTTCTTTCACTATTCGGCAAGTTACAATGAGGTTCCCTCTCATTCTTTGAAACTCAAGTAAGTACAAACCCAGAGCCGTCAAATGCTCATAATACATTAACCCAATCAACCCCGCGATCATTCTTGTACACCTCCTCCAGACCCTCTCCAATGCCAGCACATCCCTCCTCAGGCGACATTGAAACAGTGACAATGAATTGAGTAACATCCGTTCAACTGAAACATTAAATATTCAATATTTGCAGACGGTATTGTTCTGGTTTAGACACATGTCGAAATTCCACAGTAACATCATATAGATCTCAAAGGCTACACTGAGACTTCGTATGAATTATCACATTTTTCTTTACCTCAAAATGACACAATCTGTTCGCAAAAACTGCAGTTACAGAATAGATGTAACCATTATCTGGTTGACAAAATCGTAGCTTAGTTCCTTCTTAGTCCGCCAAAACGTATTTCCAATGAAACTACATTGAATCTCTACCTGGAACTGGATAGTCAACATCAGTCCTGCAAAGTAGTTTGACTGAAGTTCTGAGTTCCCAATCACAGATAAAACACTTCAGAAATGTTATTGCATCGTATGACGATTTTATGTGGTACCCAATAGTTTTGGAAGTGAAAATTGGACTAGCAGAAGCAGTTAGCATCTCACATGTGCACATTAGTATGGGTGTCAGGGATTATGGGGAAAGGCAGGAGAATGGGGTTGACGAGGAGAGATAGATCAGCAATGATTGAATGGCGGAGTAGACGTGATTCTACTCCTATTCCTTATGATTGAATGCTAGAGTAGACTTGATGGGCCAAATGGCCTCATTCTGCTCCTATCACTTGAACATAATATGTTTTAGTAAATTGCAATGTTGTTCACTGTGCTTATATACAGTTGCACAGTTGAGATTATTGTTAAACTTTTCAGCATAAATGTGTGCTTCAGAAAGAGAGAAAGCTTGGAATCCATTTTGCCACCCATAGTCAGAGGAGTAGATCCAATATTGTTGTCAGAGGTTGCAGTACCAAAGGAAAAAACGATAGAGGAAAAATAATATGTGGTGACTTTGCTCAGCAAGATCAGTGTGAGGGGCAAGACGTCAGGATACTGATGCGGAAGTGTAGGTGGCACCAGAGTATGTTAAGGTCCAGATCTATTGGAGCCCTTGTTGAACAGTACATCAGTGGAGCAAGCTCTGGAATCTTTAAAGCTGTTCGAGATGTATTTCACCTCACATGTAAGACCATGTTTCATTGGAAGGTAAAATGGGCCAAAGAGCTCATTGCCACAGTGTCCACCTTCTATACAATGTCTCACCAGACATCAGTAGGTTATGGTGTTCTTTCTTATCACCGACTTCACTCAAAGCCAGAATTATCCCAAATCAGTCCAACTACCAGAAGCATTGGTCTCTGGGCTGCTTTAAGAGCTCCCACAAAGACTGGGAATGTTATTTTTAAGTTCACGCTGCTCACTCACCTATGCAGCTAAAACGCTGGTCCTGTATCAAATGTTGATGGTGGTCTTGGAATCACAATACTCCCAGCAGGGTGCATTTCACATAAGCAAGTCACTCACTGAACAGAAGCTTCCCTATATTTGTGCATGTTTTTTTGAAATGCAGAAGAATTTTTAGGGCTAAATTCTGCATTCAAAAATATTTTCTCAGGAATAAAAAAGTCTCACCTATTCAGGAAACTGTTAATTGTAATGTGTCCAAAGAACACATATGACAACAGTTTTCAAACCACATTGATAATGATTCAGTGAAGCCAATAAAGATGGGAGGATGCATTTTTCAAAGTTCAACATGGGATTCGAAGCCTCAAAGGCACTTGGCACTGATGAAGAAAATACGCCCATGATAACATGCATCAGGCTTGTACTGTTCTCAATTAGTCAATAGCATATTTTTAAAACAAAAATTGTGCTGCTCTACTGCCATCCATAGGCCTTGTTTATGATTAAATGTCCGCACAGCAGTTCAGCGGTAGAGCGGCTGCCTTACAGCGCCCAAGACTCGAGTTCAATCTTGACTACGAGTGCTGTCTATAGAGCTTTCAGTTCTCCCTGTGACCGCGTGGGTTTTCTCTGGGTGCTCTGCTTTCCTCCCACACTCCAAAGACGTACAGGCTTGAGGGTTAATTGACTTTGGTAAACAAATTATAATTGTTCCTCATCTCCCTACTACCTTCAGGTAGAAGGTACAGGAGCCTGAAGACTGCAACGACCAGGTTCAGGAATAGCTACTTCCCCGCAGCCATCAGGCTATTAAACCTGGCTCGGACATAACACTGAACTTTATTAGCCAATACTGTTATTTGCACTTTATCCGTATATTGATTCATGTGTGTATATATTTATAGAATGCCTTGTAGTCAATGCCTACTATGTTCTGTTGTGCTGAAGCAAAGCAAGAATTTCATTGTCCTATCAGGGACACATGACAATAAACTCACTTGAACTCACTTGAACTTGAACTTGAACTAGTGCGTAGGATAGTGCTGGTGTACGGGGTGATCACTGGTCGACACGGACCCGGTGGTCCGAGGTGGCTGTTTCCACGCAGTATCTCTAAACTAAACTAAACAAAGATGATTATATCCTTCACCTGGCAAGGAAAGGTTCCTCTCATTTAGCTTAATGCTTGATGTTATTTCTTGTTGCCGTAAAGCAGGACTTCTGGCTGTGCCTGAGCTGCCAACAAATAGAAGCCATCCCTGGAGGAAATAATACTTTCTGTCAAGCCTACGATGTGAAGGACATGGTGGTAAACAAGAAGCATGAAGGACGAACACAAAATTAATGATTCACAACGGCTGTAGGAAAGCAGAATCAGTCCTGAATGACATGTTTCATATGGTCACAAACAAGCTAATCATTCAGGGAAAAGGATAAAGGATGTTGATGTGGAAGAGACAAGACAATATTTATGGCACCTTGGATTCTAGAGAAGCCGGAGGTGAACACCTTTGAAGCCTTCTACAGGTTGGGTGTCTATTCACTTCACTGCACCCTCTCAATCCACAAAGGTCGACCCATTGGACCACCATGACTGACATATAATGATTTACAAAAATAGACAAAATCATTGGCAATAAAATAAACCTGTTCCCAGAAGTCACGATTCATTAGGGTTTCATAAAAAAGCCTCTGAATTTAACCAGCTGCTTAAAGGGACAACAACTAAATCTGTGTGGAGTCAATGAACCTTTTAAGTGAATCTCTGCAGGATCTACCTTATTACCTTATCATTGCTAGATTAGCTGCTGGGTGAGTTAATGATGTGAAGGTTAGATGTTGAGAGAACAACTTCGTGAAAAGTTTATTTTGCATGTTATACAACCTAGTGCTTATTGAGTAGAAACATAGGTAAAATAGGTGCAGGAGTAGGCCGTTCGGCCCATCGAGCCAGCACTGACATTCAATATGATCATGGCTGATCACCTAAAATCAGTACCCCGTTCCTGCTTTTTCCCCATATCCCTTGATTCCCTTTGCCCTAAGAGCTACTGTAAATCTAATGGGCCTGTCCCACTTAGGAGACTTTTTGGGCGACTGCAGGAGACTATGCAGTCGCCACATGGTCGCAACATGTTCGTGGGTGGTTGCCGGGGAGTCGCCTTCATGGTCGTGAGGAGTTCCCACATTCTGGGAACTTGTTGCGGCCTCATTATGGTCAGCGTGAATTTTTCAACATGTTGAAAAATTAGCGTCGACTAGAATGAAGCGCCATGGAGAGTAGCGAGAATTCTCGACCCAGAGGTCCTAATGGGTTGCCAGGAGGTCAAAGGTTCTCAGAGGTTCTCGTAGGTTGTAGCCAGGGCTGACCGGTGAATTTCATTGGCTCATTGGGAAAACAAACAGGTAAGCAGCAGTTTTCAGAACAAAGGATACGTTAAATGTCCGCCGAGCTTCACAGACGTGTTTCTCTAGCTTCTTAAAAGTTGTCTCCACTCCTACTCCCCCCTTCTCCTCCCTCCTCTCCCCCCTCTTATAAAGGACTTACCTTACACTGTGCTTTAGCCATCTTAATTACAGCGCCAACCTTCCTGTTCATCATGGTGTGTGGCTGTACCACCTTGAAGTTGCACCATGTGAATTTTTTAGAAAGGGCAAGCGGGGGGAGCGCTGTCTAAAAAATTCACACTGGCTGGTGAAGGAAGCGATGTGTTTGTGTGTGTGTGTGTTCCACTCTGACAGTCGCCGTTCCTGTTGCCGTTTTTTCAGGCGACTGCCGGAAACTTGACAGTTGCCGGCAGTCCGCTGAAAAATCGCCTAAGTGAGACAGGCCCATAACTCTCTCTTGAAAACATTCAGTGAATTGGCATCCACTGCCTTCTGTGGCAGAGAATTCCACAAATTCACAACTCTCTGGGTGAAGACGTTTTTCATCATCTCAGTCCTCAATGGCCTACCACTTATTAGTAGCCAGAGCCCATGTGATAACAGCTTTTACGCTCAGTAAAGCAATTATATTTTTAGACATTTGTGCTGACCAGGATAATAACCTGGTCAATTCAGAGGGAAGCCATTTAGATAGTCCTAATCTGCTCCTAGCAGAGCAATCGCACTCTCCTCTTCTCCTATGACTCTGCAACCTCTTCTCTCTTGTATATCCCTTTGACTCTTTTAGCTACTTACCAACAAGTTCAAGTTCAAGTTACATGTGTTGTCACATGCACCAATTGGTACAGTGAGATTTGAGTTACCATACAGCCATATGAATAAAAAGAACACAATACACAATAGAATTTAACATGAAAATCCCCCACAGCAGAATCAACGTTTCCCACTGTGAGAGAAGGCAATAAAGTTCAGTCATCTTCCTCTTTGTTCACCCGTGGTCGGGGCCTTGAACCGTCCGCAGTCGCCGCTAAGGTGGCCCGATGTTCAGGCCCTCTCTCCGGGATGATCGGAGCTCCGGCGTCGAAATGGAGGAACACACTCAGCGGCTCGGAGTTTCCGAATCGGCCACTTCCTACCAGAGACCGGGGCTTCCGAAGTCCACAAGCCGACCTGGGCGGAGCTCCAACACTGGCGACCCTCGGCAAAGGATCCCGGGACTCCGGGATGTTAAAGTTAGTGCCGCTCGCGGCTAAAAGCTCCGCAAACCACAGCTCCACGGTGTTAAAGCTGTAGGCCCAACACTCTGGAGCTTCAACACAGCAATCCCCGGTAAGGCATTGTCCCGCTCCTCGATGGAATCCAGTGCTGCGCCACCGCTGAAGCTCTGGCCAATCTCCGGTAGGAAAGGCCATACCAATCCAGATGGTAGGCCGCGAGAGGGGGCAAAGATGCGACTCGGAGAAAGACATATCCTCGACCATGAAATGATTGGGAAACAGTTTCTCCTCTTCCCCCCCACCTCCCCCACATAAAAAAGACTAAGAGACCTCCAAAAACATACTTTAAGACAGACTAAAAATAACAAAAATGGTGAAAGGACGGACAAACTGCTGGCGAGGCTGCCGGGCGCGGCACCACCCGATGACGATGACAACAAAGAGTAATTTACAGAAGCTAGTTAACCTGCCAGCTCATCTATGGGGGGAACCCAGAGCATTCACGGCACACCAGTAAGGTAATGGGGAGAACGTGCAAACTCCACACAGGGACCATTCCAAGTCAGAGTCACAGTAACTGGGAGGCAGCTATGGCTACTGCCCATGCTCATCATGTGGTTATTAAATGGTTAACGTTTTCACACTGTGGTTGCTTTCAATTGTTTAAAAATACCTAATTGTGAGGGAATTGCTAAAGGAATTTCCAAAATGTTATTAAAAGTATACAGTTGCAATTCACTTGCATAAAGTAATTATATCACTCAAGCACAGTTAATACAGTACCTGCTTCAAAACTGATAACCAGTTGGATTCTTGGTTTTGAGGAATAAGTAGCAGTTTCTCTACAGTAGTAAATGCCTCATGATTTCCTTCCAACATTGATTTGGAAGGCATTAAGCAACAGGTGTTCCTCTGTTCTTTGCAGGGGATAGTAAATAGATGCAGTAATGACTTAAATTAATTAGGCACCAGCATCAATCCACTTCCTGCAGCCTCCTACACCAACTGTTTGCCAGTTGGGACTGAACTATTTTTTATATATTTATCTGCACCTTGCTGGTGATGAATCATAGGATGATATTCCACTGGAAAGGTAGAGCCATTCAAATGATTGATTCAAAATCTAGCAATTTGTAAAACATCAATGATGAGACCCCTATTGTAGTGCTGATTAAAGGTCGCTACCTGAAATGTTGACCTTCTCTTTGTCTCCACGGATGTTGCTTGATCCGTTGAGTTCCTCGATTTTGCTCAGACTCCTATTGTCTGATTTCATGACACATTGCAGGCTAATGATGTTCTCACACTTTGCTCATCGTTTTATTTGCATGTAATCTGACAATAGACAAAAGATGCTAGATATTCTGGTCAAGCCATTAACTGGATTCTCTGCTTTTATGCCAACCTTAGCCATTTATACCTTGCATTATCAAGCTTTGTTGATTTCTATTGACTGCTTGCTCTTTCTGAAAATACAAGCCACCAATTCATGTCCTTTACTGTTTAACAATATGGTCCAATGTTTCTTATCAATTTGGATTTCCCATTGTGAGGCTGCAAGATTTTGTCTTGAAACAATGTTTTTACAGAAAGCCTTACATTGTTATCTATGTGAGCAGAGTACTCTGGTTTAAAGTATTATCAAGTTCGTTAAAAAAATACAACATCATTGCTGAGGCCTAAACATCAGAATACATTTACAAAAATCAATGATTATTAACCAAGAAGTAGATATGAAAACAACAACCAGCCGTCAACAAATCTGTTGATCTCACAGAGAAGACCAAGAGCTGATGAAGATCCTGTAGTGGTGGAAACATGGAAGTGCAGATGTCGGTTTACAAAACGACACAAAGTGCTGGAGTAACTCAGCTGGTTAGGCAGCATTTCTGGAGAACACAGATAGGTGAAGTTTTAGGTCAGGACCCTTCTTCAGTCTGTAATGGTAGCTTGAGTATTCATTTGAATAAAGGAAACATGCCAACCATCTTTGCCACAATATGTATGCTTTTGTTTAGCTTGCACCCAAAAAACAGGAAGATAAGCTGCCTGTCCAGAAGCAAGGTCTGGAGATTGATACCAACTTCAGGTTTGATTTTTTTAGGGAAGGATAATTCAGGTGGGCTGTATGAAGCTTTGTGAGGTGAGGGTGAGGCAATGGAGGAGGGTAGGTTGGATGATGTGAGTGATCTATGATTGAGCCAACATGGAAATCAGTGCTTGAGAAAAGAGTGAGACATGTTGAGTGGTGGATTCGAGGCAGTGGTTGGCAAGTAAGGAGGGCAGTTTCTACCCAGCCCTCAACAGAATGCCAGGATCTCCTTGCGGGTCCAGGGAGACAGCCAGTTGCAACCATATGGAAACATCTGGTTCAGTAATCTCTGCTGCAAACCGCTCCAGTACTTTTATTGAAGGGAGTCGCTCCTTTGGCGCACTTTCTGCTGCAGGAACTCCAATTTATCAGCATCAAAGGAAGAACGTTCCTACCGTGCCACAGTATCATTTAGGCTAACTGTCCCCGCCACAACTTCCACTGTAATGGGTAGCTACATCCTTTCAGGAGACTCTCCCTGTCTGCATTTTCTGATCCCTGGCCAAATGTGTTGCAGGCCAATTTTTCCTGTCTCGCAATTTAGAGACACACTGGCATTGGGCAACATCTTCCTCCTGTGTTATAGGAATCCATACCCAGGAAGTCATCTGTAACTTATTCCACAGCATAGAACTGGGAACGAGGGCCAACCATTTCACCCTTTTTATACCTACTAATTTTCTTTTTTCCGAAGGAAAAATAT
Organism: Malacoraja senta; assembly: GCA_038087875.1. NCBI lineage: Eukaryota > Metazoa > Chordata > Chondrichthyes > Rajiformes > Rajidae > Malacoraja > Malacoraja senta. The sequence goes on along the minus strand of CM075977.1, from coordinate 204,623,203 downwards.
GAGTCAGGCACCAAGCTGCTGGGCCTGAGAACAGACAGAAGGGGTGTGGTTGTGAAATTCATCTGACCATATCTTTCACCACTGAGACAGAGAGGAACAGAAATAATGTAGAGAACATTATTGTACAAGTTGTTGGTTAGGCTGCGAGTATTATGTGCAGCTCTGGTCGCCACACCATAGAATGAAAGTGATTAACATGGAGAGGGTGAGGAAAGATTCAGAGAAGTATTGCTAGGACTGGAGGGGGTGAATTACAAGGAGACGTTGGATAGGATGGGTAGGAAGGAACTGCAGATGCTGGATTACACCAAAAATAGACACAACATGTTGGAGTAACTCAGTGGGTCAGGTAGCATCTCTGGAGAAAAGGAATAGGTGACGTTTCAGATTGAGACCCTTCTTCAGACTGAAGCATCTGAAGAAGGGTCACGACCTGAAACGTCACATTCCTTCTCTCCAGAGATGCTGCCTAACCCAGTGAGTTACTCCAGAATTTTGTGTCTATCTTGGATAGATGGGACTGTTTCTAGTAAAGCGCATGAACCACTGCAGTTCGCAGCAGGCCTGCAACATCATAATCCAAACCAAATTTATCCCCAACCCCCTGGACCAAGGAGTCAGCACCAGCACCCCCCCAATGCAACTGGATTCTCGACTGCATGACCCATAGATCACAATCAGTGAGGGTACATGACAAAACATTCAAGCCAAGATACATGCAGATGATATTGAGATTGATGAGATTGAGTGGACCATGAGGAAGGCTATCAAAGAATGTAACATGCTAAAGATCAACTACAGAAAGGGGGCAGAATTAGAAAGTGAAGTTTAATCCAAGTACTGTAAGTGTGAGGTTTTGCACTTTGGGAAGTCAAATGTAAGTGGAAGGTATACGGTTGATGGCAAGACTCTTAACAGCATTGATGTGCAGAGGTATTTTGAGGTCCAGGTCCATAGGACCCTGAAAGTGGCATCTTAAGTAGATAGAGTGTTGAAGAATGCATATGTAATGCTCGCCTTCGTTGGTTGGAGCATTGACCATAAGTCATGATGCAACTCTATGAGACTTTGATTTGGCCACATTTGGAGTATTGCATGGAGTACTGGTCGCCCCATTAAGCGAAAGGTGTGCAGGTTTTGGAGATGGTGCAGAAGACATTTACCAGAATGCTGCCTGGATTAGATGGTATTGGCTCCAAGGAGAGGTTGAACAAACTTGGATTGTTTTCTCTGCAATGCCAGAGGTTGGAGACCTGATAGAGGTATATTTAGTTTAATTTTGTTTATTATTGTCACGTGTACCGAGGTACAGTGAAAAGCTTTTGTCGCATGCTATCCAGTCAAAGAAAAGACATAGACAGTGTATAGATAAGGGATGAAGGGTATAACAATTATTGCAAAAATAAATTGCATTAAAGTCCAATTAAAGATAGTTCAAAGGTCTCCAATGAGATGGAAGTCAGGACCACACTCTAGGTGGAGAGAGGACAGTTCAGTTGCCTGATAACAGCTGGGAAGAAACTGTCCCTGAAACTGGAGGTATGCGTTTTGAAACTCCTGTACTTCTTGCCTGATGTGGGAGGGGAAAAGAGGGAGTGACGGGGGTTAAACTGGTCCTTGCTTATGCTGGTGGTCTTGCCATGGCAGAATGAAGTGTAGTTGGAGTCAAAGAAAGGAAGGAAGGTTGGTTATGTAATGGGTTGGGCTGTGTCCACAACTCTCTGCAATTTCTTAGATGGAGCTGATCCCAAATGGGAGGCATAGATAGGGTAGACAGTCAGAATATTTTTTTCCCAGGTGGAAATTGTCAAAGACTAGAGGGTATAGCTTTAAGATTAGAGGGACAAATTGTGTAAGGCAAGACTTTTACACAAAGGATGGTGGGTGCCTGGAACACATTGCCAGGGATGGTGGTGGAGGCAGATATGATCAAGACATTTAAGAGGCTTTCAGATAGGCAGGGAGGGATATGGATCATGTGCTGACAGATGGTATTAGTTTATCACGGCATCATGTTTGGCACAAACATTGTGGGCCAAAGAGTCTGTTCCTGTGCTGTGTTCTATCTGGGAGCAAGAGAGTAGTGAATCTTTGGAATTCTCTGCCACACAGAGAGAGTAGTGAATCTGTGGAATTCTCTGCCACAGAAGGTAGTTGAGGCCAGTTCATTGGCTATATTTAAGAGGAAGTTAGATGTGGCCCTTGTGGCTAAAAGGATCAGGGGGTATGGAGAGAAGGCAGGTACAGGATACTGAGTTGGATGATCAGCCATGATCATATTGAATGGCGGTGCAGGCTCGAAGGGCCGAATGGCTTACTCCTGCACCTATTTTCTATGTTTCTATGTATATTTGCATTCCTGGGACAAAATGTTCTGATTTTTGCTACATCAATCATGGGAACCTGCATATAAGTAAAGCACTCAGCTAAATCTGAAGGCCTTAGCCTAATTGCACGCACCAAGGTCTCTAAACTGGATTCCGTTTCCTCCCTATTGGTAGCTGCTACCCTTTCCCTAACTCCCAAAGGTTAGATAGTCTTCTGGAAAATAAATAAAAAACACAAAAGGCAATTGGTAAAATAATCTGGTATATGATTTTAAATGATAAACTGCCCTTTAGTTATTGAGGAAATGGAAATGGTACTGATTTATATTAATCGGTACCAACTTAATTCATATGACCTCCTCTCTATCCACAGTCTACTTTCCTCATAAAGGAACTCATTGAATCAGTAGCCACAGTTAAACGTAATGCCTTCTCCACAGGATTACTGCCGAGAAGTGAAGAATGACCATGGAATATCTGTTCCTTGTTTGTATATACCTGAGCCCTGGTCAACACTAACACAATAAATCAAAATTATTTTAAATCCCTTTTCTCTAAATTTCATAGAGCTTTACACTGGAGACACAAGAGACTGCAGATGCTGGAATCTGGAGCACCAAATAACAGGAGGGGAAAAAATGCTGGAGTAGCTTTGCGGTTCGGTCAGCATCTCTGAAGAAGATGGATAGGTGACGTTTCGGGTCGGGAACATTCTTCAGACTGAGTGTGGGTGATGGGCCTGGGAAAAAAGCTGGAAGAGAGGAGGGGCCGGAAAGAGCTGGCAAGTAATAGGTTGATCCATGTGAGCAAAGGTGGTTTTATAGGCAAATTTTTGGACAAGGTCCAGAGATGAAAATACCAAAGGTGTGAGGCAAATGGATTGAAGAATTGCGAATTGTAATACTTGTAAGAGGATGGGGAGGGAGAGGGGAGAAATAGGTGCGAGTCCAGGAGGGGCTGACCAACTCAGTTACTTCAGCGCTTTGTCTCCAATGTACCTACACCCGCTCCCCCCCCCTCCCTGTGGTCCAAGTGAGCTTGCACCCATTTCCCCCTCTCCTCCTGCATTCCATCCACTGGCTTCACAATTTGCAACACTTCAATCCTTTTTTTCAACACCTCCTGTCATTTTGTTTCTGGTCTTTGTCCAACCATCTGCCTATCAACACCCACCCCCCCTCGCTTGACTTCACCTATTACCTGTCAAGCTTTGTAATGTCCCTCCTCTCCTCTGGCTTTCCTCGTCCCTACCCCACCCCCCCCCCCCCCACACACACACACACAAATACCCATGTGCTCCAGAGATGTTGCCTGACCTGCTGAGTTCCTCCAGCACTTTGTCTCTTCTTTTGTTAGCCAGCATCTACAGTTCTGTTTCTACAAACTGCTAGATGAAAGCAGTGGAACAGCTGATACTGCTTGACCTCCTCAGTTCCCAGTGCAAATTGGAGGAACAGCACCTATGCAACTTACACCCCAGCGGTATAAATATTGACTTCTCTAACTTCAAGTAACTCTTGCTTTCCCTCTCTGCAACCTTCCCCCTTCCGAGTTCTCTGACCAGTCTGACTGTCCTCGAGTAATTTTATGTTTGCCTCGTTGTCACCTTCTCCTAGCTATCAACTTTTACGTGAACTCCATCCCCTTTGATGTCTCGTTTTCACACCTTACACTTCTTTATCTCTGTGCCTCCCTCTCCCGACTGTCAGTCTGAAGAAGTGTCTCGACCCGAAATGTCACCCATTCCTTCTCTCCAGAGATGCTGCCTGTCCTGTTGAGTTACTCCAGCATTTTGTCTACCTTCCACCAACAGATTATTTGTTGGTTTAGAGCCTTATATTTTCTGAAGAACAGTGTAAATATGGACTTTCTTGGAGGCCTCCTCTGAATATTTTACAAAGCCTTAATAGCATCTAAAATAGAAAATAAATAGACACAATAACGCAAAAGGAGCCAAAGCAAGATTTTGTACAATGGTAGGTTTCTTTTGGTTTTGCCTCGTGTTGTGAATGCAAGATCATGACTTTCACCACAGTCTTCAGTTTTATTCCTACTGGTCCTGGGTATTTGCTTAAAGTTGCAAAAAGTTTTCAAAGGTAAATGCTGTTTGCCAAATGTGAGTGCCCATCCCCCATTATCAAGATATGTTGGCAGCAAGATCTGGTCCACATGTTATTAACATGGCCAGCGTAGAACAAAGGCTTTGACATGCATCCCTGCAGGACACCTGCTATTGATCAGTATCAGTATCTGCCGCTTTTGATATTAAATTTCGGAACAATTTCTTAATTCAATATTAATTCTTCACCATGCTTCACTCAAGGGCCTGTCTTACTTATGCGACTTTTCAGCAAACTGTCTGCGACCTTCAAGCTCGGGGGCACTCGCCTGAAAAACCGCGAGCTGGATCGACCATCAGCGATGAACACACACAAACACATCGCAAAGGCGGGGGCCAGGGAAAGTGGGGGAGTGCTGTCAGAAATTCACATGGTGCAAAGCCAAGGTGATACCCACAATGAACAGGAAGAATAAAGACGGCTGGCACATTATACGGTAAGTCCTTTAAAAGAGCGGGGAAGGGGGGAGAAGGGGAGAGAAGGGGGGAGAAGGAGTGGAGACACTTTTAAGAAGCCAGACAACTTGTAATAAGCCAGAGATACACAGCTGTGAAGTTTAGCGGGCATTTAACATTACCGGTCGGATTTCCTTGGTTCTGAAAACTCGTGCTTTTTTTTTCCCCCAACGAGCCAATTAAAATGCCCAGTCAGCAAAGGAGAATACCTACGGCTACCTCAACTACCTACAACGACATGGCAACCCCACTATCACTGCACTACGAGTTCAAAAGTATCGATTTTCTCCATGCCGACCAAATTTTACTCGCAGAAAGTTTTTCAGCTTGTTGAAAAATTTTCCTCAGCCAAACTGAGACTGCAAGTATTAACCACTATGCGGGAACTCCTCTCGACTATGAAGAAGACTTATCAGTGACCACCTACGATCATGTGTCAACCATGCTGCGAGCTTGTGGCGAGCGCACTCCTCTAAACTCGCAAATAATGTCACCATAGTGTGACAGGCCCTTTACTCACACACACACTAAATATTACATTTACAAGAGGGTTGAATATAGGAGTTAGATTGCATGTTCAAAATTACTGTTATAATCAAAATGAGTCAAAAATTCATCAACCCTCATCCCTAAAACTAGCCAGATTGATTTGATTCTGTGCTTTTGCCTATTCGATAGAACTTGCTAATTAATGATTAGTGATTTGATATTGTGTGTCAATTTACCATACAAGATACCATATTTAATGGTATTTGCTTGGTTATTCAGATTTTGATTGTTGCTAAACTCTTAAATGTAACTTTATGAATTAAGCAATTCATAATTAGACAATTTAACGTTAGAAACATTTGCATATAATAAATTGATGCATTGTCGAATTTTGCTCTCTTGAATACAAATAATGAGAACAGAGACTTGAATATTTTATTGTTTAACAGTATTGAGAGCTAAGATTTCTAGATTATATGGAGAAATGGTGCCATCAAGTGGTAGATAAAAAGTCCTGAACATTTTTTAATTGACAAGAGGGCTGATTTGGCTGACTTCCTTGAAAGCTTTGAACATTGATATGGCATAATGTGAAGTAATCCAGTTTGGAAGAGAGTATGACAGTGGATTATTAAAAAAATAATGTGAACCACCAATGCATGGTAGATCATTGGTGAAAACAAGCAAGGGGGGGGTTTGATAGGCAGATGGTTGGACAAAGGCCAGAGATCAACACGAATGAGTCAAAAGGATTAGAGAGCTGCGAACTGTAATGCTAGAGGATTGACGGTGTAAATTTTATAGTTAGGGGAAGGAATATTGATGGACAGGGGAGAGATAGATGCAAGGTCAGGTAGGGCCTCAGGTGAGAAGGGGAAGGGGTTATTGGGTTGGAGCGGAATTGTTTTGTAGAATTTATCTAAGATGACGATTTCAATGCTCATACCATTGAGTTGTAAGCTACCCAATCAGAATATGAGGTGCTGTTAGTCCAGTTTGCCTGTGATCTCACTCTGGCACTGGAGGGGTCCCAGGACAGAAAGATCAGTACGGGTGGGGAGGAACTGCAGATGTTGGTTTAAACCAGACACAAAAAGCTGGAGTAACTCAGCGGGTCATGCAGCATCTCTGGAGAAAAGGATCATAAGACCATGTGATAGGAGCAGAATGAGGCCATTCGGCCCATCAAGACTTGGCCTCCACAGCCTTCTGTGGCAAAGAATTCCACAGATTCACCACCCTCTGACTAAAAAAAACTTCCTCATCTCCTTCCTAAAATACGTCCTTTCATTCTGAGGCTATGACCTCTAGTCCTAGACTTTCCCACTAGTGGAAACATCCTCTCCACATCCACTCTATCCAAGCCTTTCACTATTCTGTACGTTTCAATGAGGTAATTCTTCTAAACTCTAGCGAGTACAGGCCCAGTGCCTGTACTGTGACATTTAGGACAATATGTGACATTTTGGGTCGAGACCTTTCTTTGGACTGGATATGGGAATGAGAAATTAAAATGGTTAACCACTGAGAGTTCCCACAAGCTTTGGCAGACTGAGCGAAACAGTCGCCGAGCTTACCCTTGCTCTCGCCGATGTACAGGAGGCCACATCGGGTGCAGTAGATAAGGCTGTGGCAGGTGCAACTGAATGGATGCAAAATGTTTGATAAGGTCAAAAGAAACTCATTTGGTTTACCACTCCTGCCACTGAACTGAGGATTTCTCAGAGTTGATGATGGCAGTATCTCTAATGTTTTAACGTATTGGCTGTTGGTCACAGCAACAAACAGGAACATGAGGCTCATGTCAATGTGGTAGACAATGAGCTTTATGCCTGAATTTTTGGCTTTCAAATACTCTTTACCTCAGTAGTTGATGCTGTTTATGAATGGTTGAAAATTTGCTCCACCAAGTTTTAGGACTTCAGCAGGGATATGGCTGCCAACTGAGGCTTTGTAGCTTGTTTTAAAAACTTACACATGGCCTTTCCTTTCAGCTTGTTCAACCTCAGGCAAAACTGGAGCAGATGATCTGCTGCAGATAGAATGAAGGCATTGTGATCAACCATGAATTAAATCACTACAGTATTAGCAGTCCAATTCCATTGCCCTTCTAACTATATTTCCTACTCTGGGGCACTTAAATTCAATCTCTGACCAAGCATTTAACTCAATCTCCTTCAACTCTACTAATCAAACTCATTTCTTGTTCATACTCTAAAGAAGTGCCCAAGAATGTTTTGTTATGTTAAAGGTGCTGTATAAATGTAAACCTGCTTCGTGACTAGAGGTCTACTTGAAATTAGTGCAAATTTTTAAGTCCACACAGAATATTGATCATAATTTTAGTCTCAGCGTGTATGAAAGATATTTGCCTGAGGGGCAAGCAACAAAAAATCACGAGGGTGATTCCTGAGAACAGAACATATCTCGTGAAAAGAGATTGCCTACATTGCCTGGAGTTTAGAAGAATTGGAAGTAGTTTCACTGTCAATTTCAAAGTAGAGTTTAAGCTATTTTTACCCGTCGTAAAGATCAGAATAGAAGTTATTGACTCACAATTAAAAAAACTATATATAACTGAGATAAGGAGGAATTTCATAACTCATAGTAATCACACTTATATAATGGCACAGAAAGCCGTTTATCCTCTAGTACATGCCAACTGCATGCAAAATCAGTCCAGCTAGTCTTAAAGCCCTGCAGAATTTCCATTCACATGCTGATCAGTTCACTTCCAAGGGTACCCTGAAAAAATGCATTCTCAACCAATTACTGCCCTCCCTATACACACATGGCTGTGACCACATGTTGCTCTAACTCTATTTACAAGTTAGTAGATGACACCGTTATAGTGCAGCAAACCTCAAACACTGACGAGATGGAGAACAAGAGCTTAGTAACATGGTGTCAAGTCAATCATCTTTTAATGTCAGAAAGGGAAGAGCTAATTTCTGACTTCAAGAAACAAAGTCCATAGGGATTACTTCATGTCGGAAAGAAGATCCAGACTGTCACCATTAATGCCCCTCAAAATAGATGGAAGCAAGCAGATGTATGATTGGATTGAATATTTCAGAGCTATACTTACAAAGTACCAAATCACTGGGCAAAATACTAAATGCACATGACATGCCTATTAGGTATACAAGAACTGAGCAAGGCTATTGGCTTATTTCGAGTTTAAATCCTTAAGTGTGAGAAAGTACATTGATTACCACATCCCAGTGATTATTGCTTAAATGCAGGACAGATGTTGAGAACTTTGGAATTGCTGGACAAATGGCCCAGCTGTTGCTACCAAGCGGTATTGTATGGCTTCAATTTTTGTAGGAAAACATAATAAAACTAAATGCAATGTGATTATTACCAATATCAGCACTTAAACCGTGCTGATGGAGAAAACACTATTTTGTGAAACAGCTGGATGGCCTGGCCATTGATTCATAAGTTCTTTGGGCAAATGTCATGGGGCAGAGATGACAACTTTTTTTTGTAGTTGATGCGAAGCGCGTGACTGGAGTTTATCTTTATTTTTATGAGGGCTTTTTAATGCCACATAGTCAAATGCTGCATTCCTGTTAAAGGCCAAATTCAAGAATTGAATTTCGATCTTATTTCACGTTTGAACCAACACTTATGGTCTACAACTAAATGGTCCTGATAAAAATATAAATTGGCGAGTAAATATCACTTGATAGTAACTCACAATAGCTTACATTAGTTTTCTAATGATGACAATTCAGAGGGTCACAGTAGATCATTCTCTTGGTTGTTATACCAAAAGACCACAGATTATTGAGCATTTTCTTTTGCACTCAAATGCAGGTATTGGCATTTGAGTGTTCATTAATTACTTAGAAGTTCACCATCATCCATTGGTGCAGGACTGCTAAATATTGATCAGGTAGATTATTTGTTGTTTAATAAAAAATCCCTTCCATTGATTAGGATGGACCATGTTATTTCACACAACATGCAAACTTTGTAACTTCATAGAATTCAGCAAAATCTGCTTGTCTGACAAAAGATGGTTGAATGTCCTTGTACATTTGCACGAATACTGAAGAATAATTGAAGTGGTCTCAGTTTGGCTCTTGGTGGGCAATAATTTGATAACTTCATTATCCAAATGAAAAAAAGTTAATTGATGGATTTGATGTTTGCAATTTTGGTCACAATATGCTTCCAAATCAATTTCAACAAAAACAATATTGGGCATGCAATTTTACTCCATTTAACAAACACCCCTCAATTTACGAGCACAAAATTTAAAATGAAATAAAACTCTGGCATATGAATTATGAATTTTATTAAGGCTACTTACAAAAGTATATTGAAATATTAATAGGAATGCAACTAGTTATACTATTACCAATATATGACAGAAAATTTACTTTATTTGACCTAAATAATTTATAAATACAAACTTCTAACAAATATACAAGACAATACAGAATTTTCATTCAGAAGAAACATTCAATAAAAAATATTTGGTTTTACTTTCTAGATACTGAATGTGCTTTTTCCTCCGTTATGCAATACTTGGACAGGAATTAAAATACTAGGACATCGTGCAGTTAGTTGTTCAATGTTCCGCAGTTGTTCAATGTTTTGCTGTTTCATAAAAGTTAGATGTCTCCAGTCATAATAGCAATGAATTCTTCCTGGTTAACTAAAAACAAAATATTTTATATTTGAATAATATTGCAACAAAACCTATTTAAATTAGAAAGTAATATTTTAAACCCTAATCGGTCAGTCCACGCCTGCATGCGTACATTCATAAATTGGTATATTTGGTTCAATTTGAATTTTCTTGATGTCAAATATCTGTCATATAATATGGATCAAACTTTGGTGGACAGACCACAAAGATTTGCCTACCTGTTTTAAGAGATTTTTTTAGTATAAACATTCAAATTACATGCCATAGCCTATATCCAAAGATGCAGAAGATCTGTAAATCATTATACATACAAGATCTCATAAGATTTTATATTACTTCCAAAAAATGTAAAATATCATGATCAGTCTAGATGTAACAAACATCAAGAAAATGCAAAAAAGCAAACTATAATTAGTTAATATGTCATCTACTAAGACAATAACAATAAACATTTGAAAGCATCTGTTAAATGTATAAAAACTAAAATTGAGTGACATTTACAGCAACAGAAAGGATGCAATATGGAAACTGCTAAACCAAAAGGTAACTGGACCACCTGACATGATGGTCCCTAAATTATAACAAGCATATCTCAAGGATTGAATATTGCCGCAAGGCATTAACCAGAAAGATATATGAATTAATGTTTCCAATGATATCAATTGGCAAAAGCATTTAGGTCATGAAACTTGGAATTATTACATCGTAATTGGCTGTCAAAGCAATGTGTACAAGTGCATTAACAAGTATTTGAAAATGAATACAGGAGCAAGGTTTTACTGAATACATACTTCTAAGTGAGATTACAACTGTTCAGTGAAGTGGTTTCCTGTTGCCTTGGCAAAACAAAAAAGCCTCAGCTCAGTAAATCCATTGCAGAGTTCAAAGGATCTCAAGGATACAAATAATACACTCCACCAGAATATGTATCACCCATTCTTGCAGAACTGGAGTTTTACTAACTTCAGCAGTTCAGCTATAATGCTCGTTTCCATGATGCAAACTAATGAAATAGGGACGACTACTTATATTCCATGGGCCAAATTGGTTATAATGCAAATTTGACCGGGAACTAGAAAATCACTTAAGTTACTTTGGAAATTGACAAGCAGACAAAAAGGCTGACATGGGAAAACAAAATATTCCAGTGAAATAAAACTTTAAGCATGTAATCTCACAATAATCAGGCGCCATTGCCACTTAAGAACACCGTTGCAACTTTAACCGCAAATCGAAACTGACACATCACTTTGATTGTCACTTATGCAACAATACTCTATTAAACACTAACATACAGTTTTTAGTATCAATAGCTTGCAGTTAGAATAAACTTATTGACATTGGGTGGCGCTGCAGTGGAGTTGCTGCCTTACAGCACTTATAGCACCAAAGACCCAGATTCGATCCTGGCTACAGGTGCTTGCCTGTACGGACTTTGTACGTTTTCCCCATGACCTACATGGGTTTTCTCCGAGAACTTCGGTTTCCTCCCACACTACAAAGATGTACAGGTTTATAGGCCAATTGGCTTGGTATAAATGTAAAAAGTATCCCTAGTGTAGGATAATGTTAATGTGCAGGGATTGCTGGTCAGTGCGGACTCGGTGAGTCGAAGGGCCTGTTGCCGCGCTGTATCTCTGAACCGAAAGACTAAAACTAAAATGAAGACTTTGAAAATCAGTAGGAAAACTCACTCTGTGTAACTCTCTAACCTCCCTTGCCCCTATGGACAGTTGTTTTAAAACAATTTTCTACAACCCAATATTCTAGTTACAGAAAGGAAATATTTACAATATCATAATAGGATTTTAGACACATTTCCACATGGCAAATAAGATTTGTGGCCCATAATGTCAATAACAATCACAGAACAATTTTATTCCTCCACTAATTTTTCTCGTAACCTGTTATTCTCTACATTCCTATCAATTCATCTCTCCCAAATTTGCCACACCTACACACTCGAGGCAATTTAGAGTTGCCAATTAACCAACAAATTCACACATCGAGAACTCAAATTGTTGAAGCTGTGGAACAACTCTGTTACACCACTGTGCCACCCTAGTGGCAACAAAAAGGTCATCCAAAGGTGCTGATTTGGTCAAAAATGAATCAGATTATATTCAAACTCATTAATATTCTTCTTGAGCAGGCTCTCCGGGTCAAAGAGGACCTAATCTTTCAATATAAAGTGATTAACAAAACAATGCAAGGTTTGCATTTTGCACAATGTTAGATCGAACAAAATATTAACATAATCAGTCTCTTGCTCAGTTGGTGTTATCCATAACTAATTTCTTTTGAATTACTGAAAATGATTTAAAATTTCACTTACTCTCTCCATCTCCATCTTTATCAAATTCATCAATCATTGCACGTAGCTCTTCATCAGTCATGTTTTCACCAAGCTCTCTTGCAACCCGGCGCAAATTACGAAGATTGATTTTACCAGAGTCATCATCATCAAATAGTTTAAATGCTTTTAGCATTTCATCCCTTGGATCTCTATCCAAAATCCAATCAGTCACTAACCCGAAAAATAGGAGAATACAGTATATTAAATGCAGGCAATTTTCAGAATATTTCCATTATTGAAAAGATAAAAGGAACTTAGCTTTAAAATTTGCAAGTGTGGGGTTAAAAGTTTAAACATTTGTCAGTATTAATTCCACAAAACCACAGCTCAAGATTTAGTGAATTGTAAACTATCAGCGAAAAAAGAATAGAATGTGCCATCAATGGTGCTATCAAGTGGCATTTATTTCAAATAACTTGCTTATCAACACTAACTATGGTTTCATTTGGATCACTTGGCTGCAAACCTCTGCTTCATCAATAATCTTCCTTCCATAAACTTAGAGGTGGGAATGTTCACTGATGATTTTGCAACATTCAATTCTATTCACAAATGAAGTACTCCATGCCTCTGTTCACAAAGACCCAGATAACGTTGAGGCTGATAAGCAGCAAGTAACACAACCATCACGAGTTACAGGTATTAATCATATTTTGATATGATTGCAAAATGTTATACTGTCCCCTTGTCTGGATGAGTATAGCTCCATCAACACTGAAGAAGCATGTCACCATCCATAATCAAAGCAACTTGCTTAATTGGCATACCATGTATCAATAGTCCACAGTGGCTCCAGTGTAAAATGCATTACAGCTAATTGCATTTCAGCATCCATTTTCTTTGCACTCCATCCACCACCCTCTATTAGCAGCACAACATAATGCATATTCATCTACAAGATCTGTAGCACTTCCTCACTTTGGCTATTCACAGGGCACCTCGCTATCCTCCAACCACTACACCAAGGAGGACAAGGACAGCAAATGTATAGATTATCAAGTTACACAGGATCCAGTTTGGGAATATATCACGTGTAAGAAGGAACTGCAGATGCTGGTTTAAACCGAAGATAGACACAAAATGCTGGAGTAACTCAGCAGGTCAGGCAGCATCTCTGGAGCCAGGCCATTCCTTCTCTCCAGAGATGCTGTCTGTCCTGCTGAGTTACTCCAGCATTTTGTGTCTATCTTTGGAAATATATCAAGTTTGGTTGAAGAAGGGTCCTGACCTAATATGTCACATCCATTCCCTCCAGAGTTGCTGCCTGACCCGAGTTACTCCAGGACTCTGTGTTTTGCTCAAGATTCTAGCATCTGTATTTCCTTGTGTCTTCATATTTGTTTGTCATTGGAACTCTTCGCCAAATGGTACTGTGGGAGTAACTTGACCAGAGGAGTTGCAAAGATTCAAGGTAGCAGCTCATCACTACCTACTTAAGATGCACATATATTGGAAGCAGTTCAAGTTTCCTAGACTGATATCCAGAATGGAACTTGTCTATGGGGAAAATTGGACAGTTCATATTACACTCCACCGGAGCAAGAGAATGACTTGATTGAGGAATCTTGACAGGGTGGATGTGGAGGTGTTACTTCTATGCTTTTCCCCACTACACATCATTAAAACTCTTCTCAAATGCAAGTTACAATGGTGTACAATATAGCTGCTCCATATTCTATTTCATTATGGTTAACATTCACAGTATCTACTCATTACTGGCAAGGCCAGTATTTATTGCCCCCCCCCCACCCTCCAACTACCATCATGAAGGGTTTTGATGAGGCACCCTTTTGAACGACTCCAGTACTTTTCATAATGCACTCTCATGGTTCTGCTAAATAAGGATCTCTACGATTTTTCATCCCGTTAGAATAAAAGACCAGCAATATTTTCCCCAAATTGGGAAAGTGTGTGAATCACAGTGAGACCCCACGGGTGATGATATTCCAGTTTGCCTACAGTACAGAAGACATGCTAGAAGTTGTTACAGGAATGGGAGGTGCAATAAAAAAAGGAGGCTGAACAAGTTGATGTAATGCATATTGTAAATGGTATACACTGGATCTACCTAGCCGCCCATCCTCAAAACTAAACTAGATTGCCTGGCACTTGCAGGGGACAGGCTCAATCACCTTCTCTGGCAGTTCTTTCCATTTAACTACAATCCTCAGTGAAAATCTTGCTCATCGGTTTTCCTTTAAATTTCTCCCTTCACCTTAAACCTGCAACCTCTAGTTTTAGATTCTCCTACTCTCAGTAAAAGATTCTATCTACCCTGTCTGTGTCCCTCATAACTTATAAATGAATAGATTTGTCCATCAGTCCTCCCACACTCTAGCAAGAACAAACCCAACCTACAACTCTCCTTGTAACTAAAACCTTCCATTCCTGGCAACATCCTGGTGAATTTCTTCTGCACCATTCCTGTTGCTTCCACGTTCTTCCTGTACCAGACTAAAGTGCCTTCTATACACAGAAATGTAGAGCAGAAACCATAATAATAATAACATGAACGGATAACCACGTTGCTGAAAAATAAAATGTCAGCGTGGCTGGACGAAGACAGATGAAAGTAGTTGCAAAAAAAAAAAAAAAAAAAAAAAAGTGGGCCAATGGGCCTGTTCCTGTGCTATATTCTAAACTGCTGGAGAAATTCAGCGGGTCAGGTAGAACCTGCCAATGCAAAGGAATAGTCGATGTTTCTTTTCAGGACATTTCTGTTCTAGATCACAACATCAGTAGCTTCCTGTGTCTGCAGGCAAAAGAAATTTGCATGGAAGATAAACAAAAGCATGGACCAATTAGGCCAAACAATATTTTTCTGTGCTATAAACTCCATGTATAAAATGATAAGATCCAAATTTAATTCCATATGCAAAGAAGAAAGTTACCTTCCTAAAGGAACTCTACAAATTACAAATTTAAAACGTCCATATTTTTATACTCAAGCATAATTACCAACTTCACTGAAGTCTTCAAAAGTAATTTTGCCAGTGCTATCCCGATCATAATCTTTCAGTATCTTCAATACATCAGCCTTCTTTACATCAAATCCCAGAGCTCTCATCGCAACCTAACAGTGCAGAAAAAATATTCATGTTCTAATAAAAGTAGCTCTAAGTATCACAATGCTAAAACAACATACCACAATATTTATAAAATGTATTCTTAAATTTTCAAAAAGTGCATGGCATGCATGATGAATAATATCTTTTCAGAATTGCAGCTCATTCTGTAATACCAAAAGATGCATAAGTATTCAATCAGAAGGCATTTCCACACATTTCTCCATTCACTTAATGGAACCATCTCTTCACATTTGGGAAATTTTAAAGAGCCAGTTAAACTTGGCTGAGATGACTGAACAAAGAAAAAAAATGACGAGTATGATTTTCCCATTGTAGGAGGCAGCGGGCCACGCGGCTGGAAGGCAGGAGGCTTATTACAGACTAAGTAGCCAAGTTACTGGAGAGGATTATGAGAGAAAGCTACACATGAATTTGGAAAGGTAAACCCTTCTTTCAGTTCCATTCTTCACCTTTCTTTCCTCTCAGATTGCAGAATCCGCATCCTTTTGTTCCCCACCTTTCACCTCCCAGACTCTGATGTTATCTCCACCCTTTTCTCCTCCACCTGGCTGTCATATGTTAATGAACCCCTCCTCACATATATTCATCTATCACATGCTAGCTCGTGCCCAACTCGTCTTTATACTTCCACTCTACTCTTTCAGTCCAGATAAAGGGTCTTGACCCAAAATGTGGACAGTCCATTTCCCTCCTCAGATGTTGCCCGACTTGCCAAGTACCTCCTGCTGCCCCTCTTTTTGCTCCAAATTCCAGCTTCTAAAGTTTCTTGTGTCGCTACATATTCTGTCAATCTAACAAGGCATTTTCCAAGTTTCTATCTCAGATTTTCAGCATCCATCTGTATGCATGTCGGCAGACTGCACAATTGACAATGATTTATACCGATGAAGTGAATAAACAGCTGTGTTACTTTGTATATAACAAGATGAAATTAAAAAAATTGCACCTTCAGTTCATGATAATCTATTGCTTTATCCTTATCCGTATCAAACAAGTCAAACGCTTCCTTAACTTCCCGCTTCTGTTCTTGAGTCAGTTCTCGCCGCTTTTTCCTTTTTGACTTATCCAAGTTAAGCTCCGTTCTGAAATACAGGGTAATGTAGATTAATTGCTGCGGTTACATGAGCCTTTTGGATGTAGCGTTCCCTGTCGATCCCTTCGATGGTGGAGAGGTCAATACTCATGATGCACCAGGCAATGGCCACCATTTTCTGCAGCTTCCTGCACTCTTGGGCATTCAAGTTACTGAATAGATCACAATGTAACCAGTCATTACATTCTCTACCAAAAATTATATAGGTTCGATAGAATGTTTGGCCAAATCTCAAACTTCTGAGGAAGTAGAGGCTTCAATGTGCTTTCTTTGTGATTAAATCAATGTGCTGGGGCCAGGAATGAAGGATTCAATCTCTACAAAAATCTTCAATCCTTCAGTTATACATGACAATACCACCCATTACTGATCCAAAGTGATAGATTTTTTAATCAATAAATAGGACGAGGTTGGGGAATCAGCTTTACAGTGAGCAACCCTTGTACAAACAAAAAAAGGGATCAACGAAGCAATCTAAGATGACGAAGATGAACATTTGTGATTGATGCCTTTTCCCTACCACGTCACATATTGCTTATAGGCCTTCATTAGCTGGTCAATAAAATTCTGGGACTCCTGACTTCAGCAGCATTATACCAAACTGTAGCTGTCCATGAATACAACCAATCAATATCTTCCGGGTAACATTTGATATCCTTAAATCTTAAAGGGCACTTTTAAAACCTCTTTCCGGGCTAAAGACTAATTATAGTTATAATTTTCTGACAAGAGATCAGTCCTTTCACCGACCGGTCCGTTTCCACCACTACCCCTGACAGTGCTTTCCAGCAGCTAACCCAAGCAGCATTTTGGTAAACATCTTCTGCACCTTTGCCAAAGCCTCCACATCCTTCAAGTAATGGACAACCAGAACTGCACACAATACTCCATATGCACCTTAACAAAAGTTATAGAATATTGTAGTGACTTCCTGACTCTTAGACTCAATGATGGCAAGCATACCATATGCCCTTTTTTATCCGTATTTACTTATGTAACCACTCTCAGGGATCTGTTGATTTGGACCCCAAGATCCCTCTGTACATCAGTGCTGTTAAGGGTCTTGCCATTAACTCTATACCAGGGGTCGGCAACCTTGTTCTGCATAGGGGCCGGGACACATGTCTGTGAGCGGATGGCGGGCTACATCTATCACCTGTACACATGGGTCCCACCCCGGATGGCAGGCATCAAATCACGTATTTTCAAGAAGGTAGACACAAGTGCTGAGGAAACTCAGCGGGTGAGGCAGCCTCGTGCAATCCTTGCAAGTCTCACCCGCTGAGGTTCTCCAGCATTTTTGTGTACCTTCGATTTTTCCAGCATCTGCAGTTCTTTCTTAAATGTGTTCACAGAAGGTGCGCGGCCATGCGCAGGATGCGGTACAGCCAGAGCTCGGCCGCGCTTGGTGCGGGCGCTCGGCAGGGCCGGATGATTACTGGAAAAAAATCCGCCTGCGGGCTGGATGATTACGGATTACGGGTTGCCGACCCCTGCTCTATACTTTCCCCTTACATTTGGCAAAATTAGAGTACAAAACCTCACATATGCTTTGATTAAACCCTCAATCTGCTATTTCTCCACCCATATCAGTAAAACTCACTCAGTAAAACCCATTAAAATTATCTTTTTTTAAAAATAAACCAGCAATTCTAGTTTTTGATGTCTACATTTAGCGTGTGTGTGTGTATATATATATACACACACACACTATTCGGGAAATTCTGGTTGTCTTCGGGTAATTTTGGGGAAATGGAATAATTTCGGGAAATTTACGCACCTGGCCCCCACGAAGGGGTATAAAGATAATACATATAGCACTGCCGTTTTGGCGCTCAAAGGTTTAAACAGAGCACTGTCAGTTTAACGCGTGGGAATTTAAACAAAGACCTGTCAGCTGCAGCGCTATGGGTTCTAAATATAGCGCTACCAGTTGCAGAACTATGGACTTTAAACATAGAGGGAGAGAGGGAGGGGTGGAGAGAGGGAGGGGTGGAGAGAGGGAGAGAGGAAGAGAGGAGGAAGAGGCGGGAGAAGGGGGGAAGAGAGGGGGAGGGGGAGGGGGAGGGAGAGGGAGAGGGGGAGAGGGAGAGGGAGAGGGAGAGGGAGAGGGAGAGGGAGAGGAAGAGAGAGAGGCCAGCCTTCTGCCCAGTAGCTGCCCGCCAACCACCACGTCCACGGGTTGTGCCTGTGCCGAAGGACACCGTGGCTGGTTGGCGCAGCCTCGGGCCCGGGAGGTACTGGAGATGATGGAAGTCGGCGGGCCGGATAATTACGGAAGAAAAAATACGCCTGCGGGCAGGATGATTTAGGGTTATGGGCCGCATTCGGCTCGAGGGCCGTAGGTTGCCGACCCCTGCTATAGATCCTATATAGATCACAACTCTATCTCCCCCTGAAGCCCAAAAAACAATCAAATCTGTTTAACCTTACCCACTGCCTCGAGGATATAAAGTGTTGGATGGCCCAGAACTTCCTCCAACTAAACGAGAGTAAGTCTGAGGTCATCCTTCTCGGCCCCTCGGACTCAATCAAAATGATAGCAGGCAGCCTTGGAAGCCTTACCCCACTACTCAAACCTCACGTCAAAAACCTTGGCGTAATATTTGACTCAGCACTGAAATTTGACAAACAAGTCAATGCCGTGGTAAAAGCTAGCTTCTTTCAGCTTCGATAGCTAAAATAAAACAATTCCTCCAGTTTGATGACCTCGAAAAGATCATCCACACATTCATCTCCTCCCGCCTAGATTACTGCAACTCCCTTTACACTGGCATCAGCCAATCTTCCCTGTCCCGCCTGCAACTGGTCCAAAACGCCACAGCGAGACTACTGATGGGCACCCGAAAAAGGGACCACATCACCCCGATCCTGGCCTCTCTCCACTGGCTCCCCGTGCGGTTCCATATAAACTTCAAGATCCTCCTCCATGTCTACAAAGCCCTCAATGGGCTTGCCCCCACCTACATAAAAAGTCTTCTCACCCACCACTCCACCTCCAGGCCCCTCAGATCGGCCGACTTGGGGTTGCTGAATATCCCACGGTCTAGGTATAAGCTCAGGGGCGACCGCGCCTTTGCGATTGAAGCCCCTAGACTGTGGAACAGCATCCCCTTTCCCATCAGAACTGCCCCCTCCATCGACTCTTTTAAGTCAAGACTAGAGACTTATCTATACTCCCAAGCCTTTCCTGACGTCCTCTGAGTGAGGGCTACATGTATATATGTATGTAGTTTGTTTTGTTTGTGCTATTCTTATAACAAATGTAAAGCACTTTGGCCAACGAGAGTTGTTTTTTAAATGTGCTATATAAATAAATGTGACTTGACTTGACTATGTATCTTAATCATCTGTATCAACCTAGCATCAGGGACTATCTGCCTTACTAAAATCCATGCAGACAACACATACACTGCCCATCTCTCTTCAATCACCTGTCACCTCAAAAAACTCAATCAAGTTAGCAAAGCCTGACCTGCAGCAATAGCAAAACCATGCTGACTTTCCCTAATTATCCTATTCTCTTCTAAAATGCAAGTAAACTATCCCTAATAAACCTTTCCAATAGCTTCCCTACCACCAAATAATAGATTTCATCTACTACTATGTTACCCTCTACTAAACAAAGGATCAATATTGACTATTGTCCAGTCCTCCGGTACCCCATCCTTGGCTAGAACGGTCCCAAGAACCATTTTTCAAGAAACCCACCACCACCTTCTTCTGACCAATTGTATAGATAGATAAACTTCTTTTATCGGGCCTTGTTATTATAAATTAAGTAAAAGGAGCAAGCTCTGAGCCCATTGGAACATCACTACATAGATTATTTAAGCCAGACGCTCAACTTTTTGCTTCTTGCCACTGAGACAATTTGCCACTCCCCCTTCAGTCCCATGAGCTTATTTTTCTAACCAACCAACTGTCCTGCTTGGTATCTGTCTTAACCAACATGTCAAAAAATATTTGATCACTGTTACACTGCACTTTCTGCAAATTCTAAAGTGTGTAGGAAGGAACTGCTATAGATGCTGGTTTGCACAAATGATAGAGTGGTGGAACAACAGCGGGACAGGCATCTTTAGTTTAGTTTATAGATACAGCACAGAAACAGGCCCTTTGGCCCACCGAGACCGTGCCGACCAACGATCCCCACAAGTTAACAATATCCTACATACAAGGGACAATTTACAATTACAGTGCCCTCCATAATGTTTGGGACAAAGACCCATAATTTATTTATTTGCCTCTGTACTCCACAATTTGAGATTTGTAATAGAAAATTACAAATTACAGCAGTGTTTATACAAGTCCCCCATTTCAGGGCACCATAATGTTTCGGACACAGCAATGTCATGTAAATGAAAGGAGTCATGTTTAGTATTTTGTTGCATATCCTATGCATGCAATGACTGCTTGAAGTCTGCGATTCATGGATACTCTGCCAGGCCTGCATTGCAGCCATATTTAGCTTATGCTTGTTTTGGGGGCTAGCCCCTTCAGTTTTCTCTTCAGCATATAAAAGGCATGCTCAATTAGTTCAGGGGTGATTGACTTGGCCACTCAAGAATTGATAACTTTTTAGCTTTGAAAAACTCCTTTGTTGCTTTAGCATTATGTTTGGGATCATTGTCTTGCTGTAGAATGAACCGGTGGCCAATGAGCTTTGAGGCATTTGTTTGAACTTGAGCAGATAGGATGTGTCTATACACCTCAGAATTAATTATGCTACTACCATCAGCAGTTGTATCATCAATGAAGATAAGTGAGCCAGTAACTTCAGCAGCCATACACGCCCAGGCCATAACACCCCCACCACTGTGTTTCACAGATGAGGTGCTATGCTTTGGATCTTGGGCAGTTCCTTCTCTCCTCCATACTTTGCTCTTGCCATCACTCTGATATCAGTTAATCATCGTCTCATCTGTCCACAAGACCATTTTCCAGAAATGTGGTTGCTCTTTTAAGTACTTCTTGGCAAACTGTAACCTGGCCATCCTAGTTTTGCAGCTAACCAGTGGCTTGAATCTTGCAGTGTAGCCTCTGTATTTCTGTCATGAAGTCTTCAGCGGTCATTGACAAATCCGCACCCGACTCATAAAGAGTGTTTCTGATCTGTCGAACAGGCGTTTGGGAATTTTTCTTTATTATAGAGAGAATTCTTCTGTCATCAGCTGTGGAGCTCATAATGGCTTCTTTGACTTTCATTGGCACAACTTTGGTCCTCATGTTGATAAACAGCAATAAAAGTTTCCAAATGTGATGGAAAGACTGGAGGAAAGACTGGGTGCTGAGAGCTCCCTTTTGCCTGCATTAGGAGGCAATTAAACACACGTAAGCAATTACAAACGCCTGTGAAGTCATGTGTCCCACACATTATGGTGCCCTGAAATGGGGGGGGGGGGGGGGGGGGGGACAATGTATAAACGCAGGTGTAATTTCTACATGGTGAAACCAAAATGTCTAAAAATGGCCTTTAATAAAATCTGACAATGTGCACTTTAACCACATGTGATTTTTTCTATTACAAATCTCAAATTGTGGAGTACAGTGGCAAATAAATAAATGATGGGTCTTTGCCCAAACATTAAGTAGGGCACTGTTTAGCGAAGCCAATTAAACAAAATAAACAGCACGTCTTTGGAATGTGGGAGGAAACCATATAATATCTGGAGAAAACCCACACAGTGGGCTGAATGGCCTGTTTCTGCACTGTATGTCTAAACTAAACTAAAGATGTTGCCTGTCCCACTGAGTTGCTTCAGCACTTTGTGTTTATCTTTTGTGTAAACCAATTGTCCGTAGTGTGTAGGATAGTGTTAGTGGATATTTTTAAGGCAGAGATTGGTAGATTCTTGATTAGTGCAGGTGTCAGGGGTTATAGGGATAAGGCATGAAAATGGGGTTAGGAGGGAGATAGATCAGCCATTATTGAACGGCAGAGTAGACTTGATGTGCCAAATGGCCTAATTCTGCTACTATCACTTATGGACATCATAAGATCTTAACCCCATTCTCCCGCCTTCTCACCATAACTTTAAGAGCCCTATCTAGCTCTCTTTTGAAAGTATCCAGAGAACCGGCCACCACCGCCCTCTGAGGCAGAGAATTCCACAGACTCACAACTCTCGGTTTGAAAAAGTGTTTCCTCATCTCCGTTCTAAATGGCTTACCCCTTATTCTTAAACTGTGGCCCCTGCTTCTGGACTCCCCCAACATCGGGAACATGTTTCCTGCCTCTAGAGTGTCCAAACCGTCAATAATTGTTTGTAAGTGATCCATTACAAAGTCTGGAGTGAACCATTATTCTTTTATTAAGATCATAGAGAACGTTACATATAGGTGTGCTCATCACATCAGCTTACGTACTAACTGCAGTAGCATAATGACAGGCAGTCAAAATTACAGTACTCATGATGCCCAAAACCCGGACTGGATTATATGGTCGAATGTGTGACATGCATAATATGTGTAGTGGAGATTATATAGGCATGGATTAATATGATTAATCTACATTAAGCTTTTATGTTTCAATAAGGTTCCCTCTCATCTTTCTAAATTCCAGAGTGTACAAGCCCAGCCTGCGGCCTATAACATTCTGAAGCCGCAGTCTCCGTGGCCGATTCGGGTACTCCAAGCCGCAGAGTGTTCGACCGTCCCGACGTCGGAGTTTCGATCGTCCCAACGAGAGGGCTGTACATTTGGCCGTCCGTAGCAGCGACTACGGAGGGTTTATGGCCCCGACCACGGATGAACAAAGGGAGGACTGACTGAACTTTGTTGCCTTCCACCACAGTGAAGAATCCTGTGGTGGATGTTTATGTTAAATTCTATTGTGTATTGTGTGTTCTTTTTTTCAACTGCATGGCAATTTCATTTCACTGTACCTTAGTTGGTGCATGTGACAAATAAATTTGACTTTGACTTTGACTCCATTCTCTCAGCATATGACAATCCCGCCATCCCGGGAATTTACCTTGTAAACCTACGCTGCACTCCCTCAATAGCAAGATTGTCCTTCCTCAAATTAGGGGACCAGAACTGCACACAATACTCCAGGTGTGGTCTCACTAGAGCCCTGTACAACTGCAGAAGAACCTCTTTGCTCCTATACTCACCTCCTCTTGTTATGACGGCCAGCACTGATGAACAAGGACCCCCCACGTCCCGTTGTACTTCCCCTTTTCCCAACTTTTTTATTTTTTATTTTTTTATTTTATTTATTAGAAGTACATTAAATTACAAACAATTACATTAGTACACATCACGTATATCTTATTACAATTAATGTTCTCCTTCATTTTTTAAAGATAATAAAAAGAAAAGGTTGAAATTAAGAAGAAAGAGAAAGTGAAATAAAATAGTGTTAGTGTAAAAGCGTGTCGAAAGAAAAGAATAAAGACCCTATAGAAGAGAAATTAGAGAAAAGAGATTCAGAGATAGACCCTAGGGAAGAAAAAAGAGAAAGAGAAAAGAGAAAAAAACAGATACTCTATTATGAACATCAAGCAAAAGGGATATACCAACTCGCCACCTTTCATCCCCCTTTACCAAGTCCTGACATCGGTACCTTTTTAAAGTACTTTTGCACCTTATGCTTGTAGTAGTTCTATAAATGAAGACCACGTCCTATGGAAGTCATCTGATTTGCCTGCCAGGAGGAGTCTTATCTCTTCCAGGTGTAATGTTTCAAACATGTTTGAAATCCACATGTTTATAGTTGGGATTGGAGCATTTTTCCAGAATTTTAGGATAAGCTTTTTTCCAGCTATTAACCCGTAGTCAAATAGGTTCTTTTGAAACACATTTAGTTCAGGGCTACCTTCCGTTGTTCCAAAGCTAATCCGTTCTGCTTTTGGTATCAGTTTTATTTTAAATAATTTTGTAAAGATTTCAAATATTTCAATCCAAAACTTTTGAATTTTTGTACAAAAAACAAATGAGTGCGCTATAGTAGCTTGAGACTGACATTTATCGCAGATAGGTGATACGTTGGGAAAATCTTTACTAATTTTGTTTTTTGAGTAATATAATCTGTGTAAAATTTTGAATTGTATTAATGTGTGTCTTACATTAATAGAACATTTGTGCACATTTAATAAATGTTCATTCCACCTCTCCTTTGAAATTTTAATAGCCAATTCTTGTTCCCAGTCTCTTCTAATACCTTCCGTAGTTGGTATTTCTACATTTAAAATAATATTATACAAATAAGATATTAAGTTTGCTGATTCGCCTTTTATCTGCATTGCTTCGTCCAGTAAATCTAGTGGCATATTATAATAATCTTTTGTATATTCTTTCAAATAATCACATATTTGGAAATATTTAAAGTATTAATTTTTTCCCAGATTATATTTTAGTTGTAATTGTTTGAATGATAGTAATTTTCCAGTTTCATACAAGTCTCCGAGCGTTTTAATTCCTAATCTTTCCCATTGTATAAATGATTTGTTTATAATGGAGGGTTTAAACGAAGGGTTATTAACTATTGGGGATAGAAGCGATAGATTTCTTAATTTTAAATTATGTTTTATTTGTTTCCAATTTCTAATCGTACTATGTATGATTGGATTTTTGTTATAATTTATGTTATTCAACTTCATTGGTGAGAGGATCACTCCAATATTACAAGAGGAGCAGTCCTCTCTCTCCATTATAATCCAATCCACCTGCTGGGCAGAGTTGTTCATCAGTTGAATCATATTTTTAATATTTACTGACCAATAATAGTACATAAAGTTAGGGAGTGCTAAGCCACCTAATACTTTAGGTTTGTTCAAATGTATTCTTTGCATTCTATGGGATTTATAATCCCATATAAAATTTGTAATGTCTGAATCCAATTTTTTTTTAAACTTTTTTGGTAGGTATATAGGAATTGATTTGGAATAGGTATAGAATTTGTGGTAAAAAAAATCATTTTTATTGCATTTATTTGGCCTATTAAAGACATCGGAAGCGTTTTCCAGAATTTAATTAAGGTATTTAATTTCTTAAGTAGAGGATTATAATTTGCTTTGAACATGCCTTGATATTATCTGGTAATTTCAATACCCAAGTATTTAAATTTTTCTGTAGCTATTTTAAAAGGAAATTTTAAGAGGTGTGTTGAGTCTTTCGGTTTTATTGACATAATTTCACTTTTATTCCAATTTATTCTGTATCCAGAAAAGGATCCCAAATCCTCAATTAAATTTAATATGTTTGGTATAGTAATTTGAGTTTTTGTGATGTACAATAATATATCATCCGCGTATAAAGATATTTTATTATTTGAATATTTAGTATTGTAGCCATGGATATTCAGATGTGTTCTAATTCTTTCTGCTAAAGGTTCAATTATAAGAGCAAATAACAGCGGTGATAATGAGCATCCTTGTCTATTACCTCTTGATAATTGGAATTTTGTAGATAATATGTTATTAGATAATATTCTAGCTGTAGGCTTATTATATAATAATTTTCCATAGGATGAAATTCTCTCCCAATTGAAATTTTTGTAATACTTTAACCATATAATTCCATTCTACTTGATCAAATGCTTTTTCTGCTTCCAACGAAATAATTGATAATTCTTGTTCTTCGGTTTTGTGTGAGTGCATTATATTGAGCAGACGTCTCAGATTATTAGATGAATGTCTCTTAGGGATAAACCCCGTTTGATCCGGATTTATTAATTTACTAACATACTTACTTAATCTTCTAGCTAATGTTTTCGCTAATATTTTTTGATCTGTATTTAACAATGCGATAGCTCTATATGAACCGGGTTCTTCTATATCTTTGTCTTTTTTAAGTATTAATGTGATCGTTGATTCAGCTAGTGTATCAGGTAATGTTTGTTCTTTAAAGGCATATTTATACATTTTCTATAAACGTGGTATAATCTTGTCATAAAAACGTTTATAAAATTAATTACTAAATCCATCAGGACCTGGAGTTTTTCCATTCTTTAATGAGGTATCTTCTAATTCCTTAAATTAGATTTGTGCACCCAGTTCCTCTTGTTCCTTCAACTCTAATTTTGGAAGGTTAAAGTTATCCAAGAATTCTGTGATTTTATTGGTGTCCGTTGTTGTTTTGAATGTGTACAAATTCTCATAAAATTGCGCAAATCTTTTATTAATATCATTCGGTAAAGTTAATGATTCCCCTCTGTCTGATTTAATATTTTGAATCATGTGTTCTTTTTCTCATTTTTTTAGCTGACGAGCCAGGAGTTTGTGTGGTTTATCCCCAAAGTCAAAGTGTTCCTGTCTTGTAATTTGGAATAGTCTTATAAGTTTGGCTGATAATAATTTATTTAACTTAAATTTCAGAATTGTTATTTTATTGTGTTTATCCATAGTTGGATCTTTAGCATTATCTATATCCAGTTGTCTAATTGATTCTTCTAACTGTCTTTGTTCGTTCTTATTCTTTTTATTTTGAAAAGCTTGGTATGAAATTATAACGCCTCTAATAAATGCTTTGAAAGATTCCCATAATAAAGTGGGGGATATATCTGAAGTGTCATTTATTTCAAAAAAGAGGTCCATTTGTTTTTTTAGATATATACTCCCTTGCGGGTTTTTTAAAATTTGAGGATTAAACCTCCAAAACGATTTGTTCTTAGACATTCCTTCCATTTTTAAAAAGAAAGTTAGCGGGAAGTGATCTGAGATCGAGTTGGTATGGTATTTTGGGTTCAAAGTATAGGGGATTAATTTTGTATCCACCAGGAAATAATCTATACGCGAGTATGTTTTGTGTACCATTGAATAAAATGAGTATTCCCTGCCAGTCGGATTAGCGATCCTCCAAACATCTGTTATATTAGTATTATTAATGTAAGTATTTAAGAGTTCACTAGTTTTAGATTTCGTATTACCTCTCTGTTTTTGCCTAGATTTATCTAAATACAGATCTAAAACACAGTTAAAGTCTCCTCCTATTATAACATTTTGGTAATTAGATTCTGCGATTATATTCAGAAGTTTATTGAAAAAATTAGGGTTATCAAAGTTAGGCGCGTATATATTTACCAAGGTAATCGGGGTAGCGTGGATCTCTCCAGTAACTATCAAATATCTCCCTTCCTTATCTGTTATGGTATTCTTTGCTTTAAATGGTATGCCTTTACTAATGATTGACGTACCTCTAGATTTCAAAGTATATGAAGAATGATATATTTGGCCTATCCAATTCGCCTTCAATCTAGCCTGATCCTGGGATTTGAGATGGGTTTCTTGTAGAAAGATGATGTCAGTATTGTACAATTTCAGCTGAGCTAATATCTTTTCCCAACTTGACACCATTTAGATAATAATCTGCCTTCCTGTTTTTGCTACCAAAGTGGATAACCTCACATTTATCCACATTAAACTGCATCTGCCATGCATCTGCCCACTCACCCAACTTGTCCTAGTCACCCTGCATTCTCATAGCATCCTCCTCACAGTTCACACTGATAAGGTTGAATGATGTAATTTATGTTATAAAAGTAACTTTTTCAACACTGCCACCCAGCTTTGTGTAATCTTCAAATGTGCTAATGTTACTAGTCATCCCTTCATCTAAATCATTAATATATATTGTAAATAGCTGCGGTCCCAGCACCGAGCCTTGCGGTACCCCACTAGTCACTGCCTGCCATTCTGAAAGGGACCCATTAATCCCTACTCTTTGTTTCCTGTCTGCCAACCAATTTTTTATCCATGTCCGCACTCTACCCCCAATACCATGTGCCCTCATTTTGCCCACTAATCTCCTATGTGGGACCTTATCGAATGCTTTCTGAAAATCCAGGTACACTACATCAACTGGCTCTCCTTTGCCCATTTTCCTAGTTACATCCTCAAAAAATTCCAAAAGATTAGTCAAGCATGATTTCCCCTTCGTACATCCATGCTGACTCAGACCGATCCTGTTGTAGGCGGTGGGCCAAGGTGCTTTTTCGTTTAAGTTCCTAACCCAAATCACGTAACTACCTGAATTTTTAACATATTGTGTAAATATATTATGTAAATCATACCTGAAACTCGTCAAGAACAAAACCTGCACATATTTTTATAATATGAGGAAAAACCTCCAATTTTCCGAGTAGTAATTGTCCAATCACTGCACATTTGACATTGCGTCGGACACCAATTGACCAATCACACGCTTTGTTTCATGGTAGCTAGGCAGCGAGCACTCTGGGATCATGAATGCTTCCGAATTACAACAAAACAATAGCAAGGTTTCGAAGGGATATAGGTAATGCTAAACTTGCTGATAATTTTGTTCTACAATTGATTTATCTTTGTAAAGTTATGATGTTTAATGTTAAATAAATATGATAAATAAAAATGTAGAGCTAGGGTTAGGATTAGGACCAGTCAGTTGGTCAGTCAGTCAGAAGTTAATCAGTCAGTCAGAAGTCAATCAGTCAGTCAGTCAGTCAGTCAGTCGGTCGGTGGGTCAGTCTGTCAGTCGGTCAGTCGATCAGTCGGTTGGTCAGGCTGTCGGCCCGCCGGTGGATGCTGTGAAGGATCGGTCAGGCTGTCGGTAGGCCGGTGAGTGCTGTGAACGATCGGTCAGGCTGTTGGCTGGCCAGTGAGTGCTGTGAAGGATCGATCGGGCTGTCGGCCCGCCGGTGAGTGCTGTGAAGGATCGGTCGGGCTGTCAGCCTGCCGGTGGATGCTGTGAAGGATCGGTCGGGCTGTCGGCCCGCCGGTGAGTGCTGTGAAGGGTCGGTCGGGCTGTCGGTAGGCTGGTGAGTGCTGTGACAGATCAGTCGGGCTGTCGGCTGGCTGGTGTTGCAGCAAGTGAGCGGGCGGACTGACGGAGCCGGCGCTATGCTCCCCACCATCATCACCATGAAGGGCACGCTGGCCGAGGTAGACGCGCTGAGCGGCCACACTTACGGAGCCTGCAGCCGGTCCCTAAGCGTCTCCAGCCGTGGGCAGCTCTGGAAGGGGGGTGAGTTAAGGTTAGGGTTAGGAATTTTCCTCAGTGGAAGATGCCTTAACCTTCCCCCAGCCTGGCACTGTCCCAGTCCCAGTACTGCCGTAACCCGCACTCTGCACACTGACAGTCAGTGGGGTTCAGCAAAAGGGGGAATCCACAGGAACTGCCCTCACCCATTAATTAGGCGGGTTCCAGTGCCGGACCTCCGCGGCAGTCTCATTCAAAATACACACTCACAATTATATTCATTATATTATTTTTATAATATAATTATGTATAATTATATATAACTCCAGTCATATTGACAAGTCATATATATATATATATGGGATGTAGACAAAAATGCTGGAGAAACTCAGCAGGTGAGGCAGCATCTATGGAGCGAAGGAAATAGGCAACGTTTTGGGTCGAGACCCTTCTTCAGATATGGTATGATAATATATCATATTATCATATATGGTATGATAATATATGGTTAAATAGACAGCAGCACGGAATTAGGCTCCCCATGGAGTAATATGAGCATTGAACACTAGATGGCGCTTACTTTTTCGATCTCATTTTCTAATTAGCTTAATTAATTAATGTGCAACTTTTGGCACTGACGAGTTATGACTTCCTTCTCAATTATATATTTTATCTAAATCTGTGCTAAATTGCACGAGATGGGTCACGAAAGTCAAATTCTAGACACATTTCGATGCTCGATCCTGTTACTGCTATCCAAATGTGCCGCTATTTCTTCTTTTATGATTGACTCCAGCATCTTCCCCACCACCGATGTCAGGCTAACTGGTCTATAATTCCGTTTTCTTTCTCCCGCCTTTCTTAAAAAGTGGGATAACATTAGCTACCCTCCAATCCACAGGAACTGATCCTGAATCTATAGAACATTGGAAAATCCCCTCAACGCAACTCGCCTTAGCGCTGACACTCCACTTCGAACGCAGACATTCGCCTCAGCGCACCGACACTCGGCTCAACGTCGACACGCCCCTCAACGTCGACACGCCCCTCAGCGCCGACACGCCCCTCAGCGCCGACACTCCCCTCAGCGCCGACACTCCCCTCAGCGCCGACACTCCCCTCAGCGCACCGACACTCGGCTCAACGTCGACACGCCCCTCAACGTCGACACGCCCCTCAACGTCGACACGCCCCTCAACGTCGACACGCCCCTCAGCGCCGACACTCCCCTCAGCGCCGACACTCCCCTCAGCGCACCGACACTCGGCTCAACGTCGACACGCCCCTCAACGTCGACACGCCCCTCAACGTCGACACGCCCCTCAGCGCCGACACTCCCCTCAGCGCCGACACTCCCCTCAGCGCACCGACACTCGGCTCAACGTCGACACGCCCCTCAACGTCGACACGCCCCTCAACGCCGACACGCCCCTCAGCGCCGACACTCGCCTCAGCGCACCAACACGCCCCTCAGCGCCGACACTCCCCTCAGCGCCGACACTCCCCTCAGCGCCGACACTCCCCTCAGCGCCGACACTCCCCTCAGCGCACCGACACTCGGCTCAACGTCGACACGCCCCTCAACGTCGACACGCCCCTCAACGCCGACACGCCCCTCAGCGCCGACACTCGCCTCAGCGCACCAACACGCCCCTCAGCGCCGACACTCCCCTCAGCGCCGACACTCCCCTCAGCGCACCGACACTCGGCTCAACGTCGACACGCCCCTCAACGTCGACACGCCCCTCAGCGCCGACACTCCCCTCAGCGCCGACACTCCCCTCAGCGCCGACACTCCCCTCAGCGCCGACACTCCCCTCAGCGCCGACACTCCCCTCAGCGCACCGACACTCGGCTCAACGTCGACACGCCCCTCAACGTCGACACGCCCCTCAGCGCCGACACTCCCCTCAGCGCCGACACTCCCCTCAGCGCCGACACTCCCCTCAGCGCCGACACTCCCCTCAGCGCCGACACTCCCCTCAGCGCACCGACACTCGGCTCAACGTCGACACGCCCCTCAACGTCGACACGCCCCTCAACGCCGACACGCCCCTCAGCGCCGACACTCGCCTCAGCGCACCAACACGCCCCTCAGCGCCGACACTCCCCTCAGCGCACCGACACTCGGCTCAACGTCGACACGCCCCTCAACGCCGACACTCCCCTCAGCGCCGACACTCGCCTCAGCGCACCAACACGCCCCTCAGCGCCGACACTCGCCTCAGCGCCTACGACACACCGCACTCGCCTGAGCGCCGACACGCCCCTCATCGCCGACAGTCCCCTCAGCGCCGACATTCCCCTTAGCGCCGACTAGCCTGAGAGACGGCGACACGACACTCACCTGAGCGCCAGACTCATGGCGGCCGCTCGTCTCCGACGTACGTCAGAGGGGGAGGGGAGGAACGTCGACTCTCATTGGCCCGGACCCGCCGCTGATCATCGGTCGACCGCGTGAGACGGTGCTTACTATTGGCTGGCCAGTCTGTCGATCAAAATACGTCACGGACAATGCGTCCGCAGGCGGGGCCGCGAGCGGCGACGGTTATCACCGGCGGCCACTGCGTCTGCGCGAGCTCGTCGCCCGGGCAACCGCCGCCCGCGCGCGTCTCAGTAGCGGCTGCACAGTCCCGGCTACGCCCTCACGTCGGCCACAGAGAGAGAGTGGCGCTGTCGAGCAGGGGTTGGCAGGGGAAGAAACACAGAGTTAGAGCACAGTAGGGGACCGTAACACGGAGTTAGAGCACAGTAGGGGACCGTAACACAGAGTTAGAGCACAGTAGGGGATGTAACACAGAGTTAGAGCACAGTAGGGGATGTAACACAGAGTTAGAGCACAGTAGGGGACCGTAACACGGAGTTAGAGCACAGTAGGGGATGTAACACAGAGTTAGAGCACAGTTGGGGACCGCAACACAGAGTTAGAGAACAGTAGGGAACCATAACATAGAGAACAGTAGGGAACTGTAACACAGAGTTAAAGGGCTGTCCCACTGCGGCGACCTAATTGGCGAGTTTAGAAGAGTTTGCCCTCGACTCATACATAGATACATAGAAAATAGGTGCAGGAGTAGGCCATTCGGCCCTTCGAGCCTGCACCGCCATTCAATATGATCATGGCTGATCATCCAACTCAGTATCCCGTACCTGCCTTCTCCCCATACCCCCTGATCCCTTTAGCCACAAGGGCCACATCTAACTCCCTCTTAAATATAGCCAATGAACTGGCCTCAACTACCCTCTGTGGCAGAGAGTTCCAGAGATTCACCACTCTGTGTGTGAAAAAAGTTCTCATCTCGGTTTTAAAGGATTTCCCCCTTATCCTTAAGCTGTGACCCCTTGTCCTGGACTTTCCCAACATCGGGAACAATCTTCCTGCATCTAGCCTGTCCAACCCCATAAGAATTTTGTACGTTTCTATAAGATCCCCTCTCAATCTCCTAAATTCTAGCGAGTATAAGCCAAGTCTATCCAGTCTTTCTTCATATGAAAGTCCTGACATCCCAGGAATCAGTCTGGTGAACCTTCTCTGCACTCCCTCTATGGCTATAATGTCCTTCCTCAGATTAGGAGACCAAAACTGTACGCAATACTCCAGGTGTGGTCTCACCAAGACCCTGTACAACTGCAGTAGAACCTCCCTGCTCCTATACTCAAATCCTTTTGCTATGAAAGCTAACATACCATTCGCTTTCTTCACTGCCTGCTGCACCTGCATGCCTACTTTCAATGACTGGTGTACCATGACACCAGGTCTCGCTGCATCTCCCCATTTCCTAATCGGCCACCATTTAGATAATTGTCTGCTTTCCTGTTTTTGCCACCAAAGTGGATAACCTCACATTTATCCACATTATACTGCATCTGCCAAACATTTGCCCACTCACCCAGCCTATCCAAGTCACCTTGCAGTCTCCTAGCATCCTCCTCACAGCTAACACTGCCCCCCAGCTTAGTGTCATCCGCAAACTTGGAGATGTTGCCTTCAATTCCCTCATCCAGCTCATTAATATAAATTGTAAATAGCTGGGGTCCCAGCACTGAGCCTTGCGGTACTCCACTAGTCACTGCCTGCCATTGTGAAAAGGACCCGTTTACTCCTACTCTTTGCTTCCTGTTTGCCAGCCAGTTCTCTATCCACATCAATACTGAACCCGCAATACCGTGTGCTTTAGGTTTGTATACTAATCTCTTATCTGGTACCTTGTCGAAAGCCTTCTGAAAGTCCAGATACAACACATCCACTGGTTCTCCCCTATCCACTCTACTAGTTACATCCTCAAAAAATTCTATCAGATTCGTCAGACACGATTTACCTTTCGTAAATCCATGCTGACTTTGTCCAATGATTTCACCACTTTCCAAATGTGCTGCTATCCCATCTTTAATAACTGACTCTAGCAGTTTCCCCACTACCGATGTTAGACTAACTGGTCTGTAATTCCCCGTTTTCTCTCTCCCTCCCTTCTTAAAAAGTGGGGTTACGTTTGCTACCCTCCAATCCTCAGGAACTACTCCAGAATCTAAAGAGTTTTGAAAAATTATCACTAATGCATCCACTATTTCTGGAGCTACTTCCTTAAGTACTCTGGGATGCAGCCTATCTGGCCCTGGTGATTTATCGGCCTTTAATCCATTCAATTTACCCAACACCACTTCCCGACTAACCTGGATTTCACTCAGTTCCTCCATCTCCTTTGACCCGCGGCCCCCTGCTATTTCGGGCAGATTATTTATGTCTTCCTTAGTGAAGACGGAACCAAAGTAGTTATTCAATTGGTCCGCCATATCCTTGTTCCCCATGATCAATTCACCCGTTTCTGACTGCAAGGGACCTACATTTGTTTTAACTAATCTCTTTCTTTTCACATATCTATAAAAACATTTGCAGTCAGTTTTTATGTTCCCTGCCAGTTTTCTTTCATAATCTATTTTCCCTTTCCTAATTAAGCCCTTTGTCCTCCTCTGCTGGTCTCTGAATTTCTCCCAGTCCTCTGGTATGCTGCTTTTTCTGGCTAATTTGTACGCATCATCTTTTGTTTTGATACTATCCCTGATTTCCCTTGTTATCCACGGATGCACTACCTTCCCTGATTTATTCTTTTGCCAAACTGGGATGAACAATTTTTGTAGTTCATCCATGCAGTCTTTAAATGCCTTCCATTGCATATCCACCGTCAACCCTTTTAGAACTAATTGCCAGTCAATCTTGGCCAATTCACGTCTCATACCCTCAAAGTTACCTTTCTTTAAGTTCAGAACTGCTGTTTCTGAATTAACAATGTCACTCTCCATCCTAATGAAGAACTCAACCATATTATGGTCACTCTTGCCCAAGGGGGCACACACAACAAGACTGCTAACTAACCCTTCCTCATTACTCAATACCCAGTCTAGAATAGCCTGCTCTCTCGTTGGTTCCTCTACATGTTGGTTTAGATAACTATCCCACATACATTCCAAGAAATCCTCTTCCTCAGCACCCCTGCCAATTTGATTCACCCAATCTATATGTAGATTGAAGTCACCCATTATAACTGTTTTGCCTTTGTTGCACGCATTTCTAATTTCCTGTTTGATGCCATTCCCAACTTCACTACTACTGCTAGGTGGCCTGTACACAACACCCACCAGCGTTTTCTGCCCCTTAGTGTTTCGCAGCTCTACCCATACCGATTCCACATCCTCCAAGCTAATGTCCTTCCTTTCCACTGCGTTAATCTCCTCTCTAACCAGCAACGCTACCCCACCTCCTTTTCCTTTCTCTCTATCCCTCCTGAATATTGAATATCCCTGGATGTTCAGCTCCCAGCCTTGGTCACCCTGGAGCCATGTCTCCGTGATCCCAACTATATCATAATCATTAATAGCTATCTGCACGTTCAACTCATCCACCTTATTACGAATGCTCCTTGCATTGAGACACAAAGCCTTCAGGCTTGTTTTTACAACGCTCTTACCCCTTATACAATTATGTTGAAAAGTGGCCCTTTTTGATTTTTGCTCTGGATTTGTCTGCCTGCCACTTTTACTTTTCACCTTGCTACCTATTGCTTCCGCCCGCATTTTACACCCCTCTGTTTCTCTGCTCACCCATTTAAGAACCCCACCACCTCATATTCTCTGTTTATTATTGTTTTATTCTCCCCCCCCCTACATGTTGGGTCTGAGTGCTTTCCTTCTCTGCCTCCTGCCTCACACACTGTCTAATAGATTTCTCTATTTGAGTCCCTCCCCCCAACCATTCTAGTTTAAAGTCTCCCCAGTAGCCTTTGCAGATCTCCCCGCCAGGATATCGGTCCCCCTCAGGTTCAAGTGCAACCCATCCTTTTTGTACAGGTCGCGCCTTCCACAAAAGAGGTCCCAATGATCCAGAAATTTGAATCCCTGCCTTCTGCACCAGTCCTTCATAGATACATAGATACATAGAAAATAGGTGCAGGAGTAGGCCATTCGGCCCTTCGAGCCTGCACCGCCATTCAATATGATCATGGCTGATCATCCAACTCAGTATCCCGTACCTGCCTTCTCTCCATACCCCCTGATCCCTTTAGCCACAAGGGCCACATCTAACTCCCTCTTAAATATAGCCAATGAACTGGCGTCAACTACCCTCTGTGGCAGAGAGTTCCAGAGATTCACCACTCTCTGTGTGAAAAAGTTTTTCCTCATCTCGGTCTTAAAGGATTTCCCCCTTATCCTTAAGCTGTGACCCCTTGTCCTGGACTTCCCCAACATCGGGAACAATCTTCCTGCATCTAGCCTGTCCAACCCCATAAGAATTTTGTACGTTTCTATAAGATCCCCTCTCAATCTCCTAAATTCTAGCGAGTATAAGCCAAGTCTATCCAGTCTTTCTTCATATGAAAGTCCTGACATCCCAGGAATCAGTCTGGTGAACCTTCTCTGCACTCCCTCTATGGCTATAATGTCTTTCCTCAGATTTGGAGACCAAAACTGTACGCAATACTCCAGGTGTGGTCTCACCAAGACCCTGTACAACTGCAGTAGAACCTCCCTGCTCCTATACTCAAATCCTCTTGCTATGAAGGCCAACATACCTTCAGCCACGCATTTATCCTCCACCTCGCTCCATTCCTACTCTCACTGTCGCGTGGCACAGGCAGTAATCCCGAGATTGTTACCTTTGCTGTCCTTCTCTTTAACTCCCCTCCTAACTCCCTAAATTCTCCTTTCAGGACCTCTTCTCTTTTTTTACCTATGTCATTGGTACCTATATGTACCACGACCTCGGGCTCCTCTCCCTGCCCTTTCAGGATATCTTGGACACGTTGAGACACATCACAGACCCTGGCACCAGGGAGGCAAACTACCATCCGGGTCTCCCGACTGCGTCCACAGAATCGCCTGTCTGACCCCCTAACTATAGAGTCCCCTATTAGTATTGCCCATCTCTTCTTTTCCTTACCCTTCTGAGCAACAGGGCCGGTCTCTATACCGGAGGCCCGGCCGCTGTCGCTACCCCCAGGTAGGCTGTCCCCCCCAACAGTGCTCAAACAGGAGTACTTATTGTCAAGGTGTACAGCCACCGGGGTACTCTCAAGGTGTACAGCCACCGGGATACTCGCAGCAAGGTCGACACGAGGTTCTTGGAGGTCTCTCCTTCATGCTCAAGAGTAGTCATCGCGTACTCGAGGCCTCAGCTAGGTCGCGGCGTATTTTTCAACATGCTGAAAAATGCCCGCGAGTAAAAAAAGGTCGCCATGGGAAAAATCAATATTTTTTTTACTCGTAGGTTTAGTCGAAGTAGGTCGTAGTAGGTTGGCATGTTATTCGTAGGAAATCAAGGGTAGTCGAAGGTAATCGAAGGTAGTCGTAGATAGTCTTCAACATTGTCGAAGGGAGATCGAAGGAGGTCGTCTTCACTCTCCACTATTCGGTGTTCAATTTTCCCGAAGCTAGTCTTCAACATAGTTGAAGGAGGTCTTCTACATAGTCAAAGGAGCTCTTCAACATGACACTTTTTCAAACTCTCCAAAACTCTTCTAAACTCGCCAATTAGGTCGCCGCAATGGGACAGCCCCTTTAGAGAACAGTAGGGGACCGTAACACAGTTAGAGCACAGTAGGGGGATGTAATGCCGAGTTAGAGAACAGTCAGGGGACGTAACACAGAGTTCGAGAACAATAGGGGAATGTAACACAGAGTGAGAAAACAGGGGAATGTAACACCCGAGTTAAAGGACTGTCTGGGGATGTAATAGATACAGATCATGAGAGGGAATGTGACAGAGAACAGTGGGGGGAGGGGTGGGGGGGTGCGGTGTAATAGAGAGTTAGAGAACAAAAAGGGAATGTAACACGAGATAGAAAACAAAACGGGAATTAAAGAACAGAGTTAAAGAACAGTTAGGGAATGTAATATGGAGTTCCACATTATGTTACAATATAGAAACATAGAAAAATAGGTGCAGGAGTAGGCCATTCGCCCCTTTGAGCCAGCACCACC
Organism: Malacoraja senta; assembly: GCA_038087875.1. Taxonomy (NCBI): domain Eukaryota; kingdom Metazoa; phylum Chordata; class Chondrichthyes; order Rajiformes; family Rajidae; genus Malacoraja; species Malacoraja senta. Next base: position 204,585,236 of record CM075977.1, on the reverse strand, counting down.
ATTCAATGTGATCATGGGAAATAATCTAAAATCAGTACCCAGTTCCTGCTTTTCCCCATATCCCTTGATTCCTTTAGATCTAAGAGCTAAATGTAACTCTTGAAAACATCTAGTGAATTGGCCTCCACTACCTTCTGTGGCAGATAATTCCGCCGATTCACAACTCTCTGGGTTGTAGATTGGTTACATTACTTACTAACCAATGTAGTTTTATTAATATAAGCTTTATTAATATAAGCTCCACCTACTACCACACCATTCATATTATCGCAACCCGACATGTGCTGTTAGTTGGTGATGCAGCATGGTACAGCTAGCATGTTGTAGTGTGTTGTATACGTTACTTAATAAATACTGTTGTACCAGATCCTTGAGTATGTGTGATTTACTCAACATGGTGTCAGAAGTGGTCAACCCACTCCGCGATTAAGTATATTGGTTTTTATTTTCTTTCAAGTGTTTTATTCCACCCATTTTGTCCCATATCTCGTGTTGCTATGGCCAATTAATTCTGTAAACCTGATCCTCTGAATTTTGACTCAGACCTCGCTGAACGTTGGCGGATTTTCGAGCGCGACTTCAACTTTTACATTCGTGCTGCTCATCGCAATGTTCCACCAGACCACCGTGCCTCTATCCATCTCAACATCGATAACCCAGAAGCTATCAAATGAGCAGAGCGCTTCGACCTTGCTCCTGCAGTTCTGGATCACAGCAATCAGATTGTGGTACCTGCTAAAACTTTAGATGATCCCGAAGTACTGATCACCAAATTCAGACATCAATGTGACCTTCGCACTAACTCCGAACTGGAACGTACTAAATTTTTTACTTGAAATCAGCTACAATGAGAACCTATGGAGACATATATAAGCACTCTAAAGCATATTGCTGCACGCTGCTGTTTTGGGAATCTGTGTGATGAACTCGTCCGCGACAGACTGGTGGGTGGAATCCTCAGTGACAAAGTACGTGATGAATTACTCCGTGATACTGAACTAACCCTGGTCAGAGCTGAACATGCTTGTCGCATTGCTGAACTCACCGAGTCTCACACTAAATCAAAGGGGCCCGGACCGTATTCCTCATACAGAGTTCATGCTACCGATACCTACAACCGCACCCAATGCTCACAGTCCAATACATCATCTCGACAATCTCACAGATTTATTGAAAAGTGTTCTAACTGTGGGAGGCATATCCCGCTGATTGCGAACTGTGCCTTGCCTTTGGAAAATTATGCCACTTTTGTAAAAGAAGAAATCATTTCATTAAATGCTGTCGAGCCCGTGGGAATCGCTCAGTTCCAAGCCAACCTGTGCAACTGTTAAAACATGAAGATTCTGATATCCAGTACCAAGAGCTACCAGCACCTCCTCCGGATACTCTCTCCGAGCCTGAAGATAACAGACATAACATACTTGCAGTCAGAAACAGGTGAATTGATCATGGGGAACAAGGACATGGCAGTCCAATTGAATAACTACTTTGGTTCTGTCTTCACTAAGGAAGACATAAATAATCTGCCGGAAATAACAGGGGACCGGGGGTCAAATGAGATGGAGGAACTGAGTGAAATCCAGGTTAATCGGGAAGTGGTGTTAGGTAAATTGAATGGATTAAAGGCCGATAAATCCCCAGGGCCAGATAGTCTGCATCTCAGAGTGCTTAAGGAAGTAGCCCCAGAAATAGTGGATGCATTAGTGATAATTTTTCAAAACTCTTTAGATTCTGGAGTAGTTCCTGAGGATTGGAGGGTAGCTAATGTAACCCCACTTTTTAAAAAGGGAGGGCAAGAGAAAACGGGGAATTATAGACCAGTTAGTCTGACATCGGTAGTGGGGAAAATGCTAGAGTCTGTTATTAAAGATGGGATAGCAGCACATTTGGAAAGTGGTGAAATCATTGGACAAAGTCAGCATGGATTTATGAAAGGTAAATCATGTCTGACGAATCTTATAGAATTTTTCGAGGATGTAACTAGTAGAGTGCATCAGGGAGAACCAGTGGATGTGTTATATCTGGACTTTCAGAAGGCTTTCGACAAGGTCCTACATAAGAGATTAGAATGCAAACTTAAAGCACACGGTATTGGGGGTTCAGTATTGATGTGGATAGAGAACTGGCTGGCAGACAGGAAGCAAAGAGTAGGAGTAAACGGGTCCTTTTCAGAATGGCAGGCAGTGACTAGTGGGGTACCGCAAGGCTCAGTGCTGGGACCCCAGCTATTTACAATATATATTAATGATTTGGACGAGGGAATTGAATGCAACATCTCCAAGTTTGCGGATAACACAAAGCTGGGGGGCAGTATTAGCTGTGAGGAGGATGCTAGGAGGCTGCAAGGTGACTTGGATAGGTTGGGTGAGTGAGCAAATGCATGGCAGATGCAGTATAATGTGGATAAATGTGAGGTTATCCACTTTGGTGGCAAGAACAGGAAAGTAGACTATTATCTGAATGGTGGCCGGTTAGGAAAAGGGGAGATGCAACGAGACCTGGGTGTCATGGTACACCAGTCATTGAAAGTAGGCATGCAGGTGCAGCAGGCAGTGAAGAAAGCGAATGGTATGTTAGCATTCATAGCAAAAGGATTTGAGTATAGGAGCAGGGAGGTTCTACTGCAGTTGTACAGGGCCTTGTTGAGACCACACCTGGAGTATTGCGTACAGTTTTGGTCTCCTAATCTGAGGAAAGACATTCTTGCCATTGAGGGAGTACAGAGAAGGTTCACCAGACTGATTCCTGGGATGGCAGGACTTTCATATGAAGAAAGACTGGATAGACTCGGCTTGCACTCACTAGAATTTAGAAGATTGAGGGGGGATCTTATAGAAACGTACAAAATTCTTAAGGGGTTGGACAGGCTAGATGCAGGAAGATTGTTCCCGATGTTGGGGAAGTCCAGAACAAGGGGTCACAGTTTAAGGATGAGGGGGAAGTCTTTTAGGACCGAGATGAGAAAAAGAAGTTTCACACAGAGAGTGGTGAATCTGTGGAATTCTCTGCCACAGAAGGTAGTTGAGGCCAGTTCATTGGCTATTTTTAAGAGGGAGTTAGATGTGGCCCTTGTGGCTCAAGGGATCAGGGGGTATGGCGAGAAGGCAGGTACAGGATACTGAGTTGGATGATCAGCCATGATCATATTGAATGGCGGTGCAGGCTCGAAGGACTGAATGGCCTACTCCTGCACCTATTTTCTGTTTCTATGTTTCTGTACACTCCCTGGTTGAAATATCGCGCACCATTTCCTATTCGCCCATACTACCTGGTCCGCGACGAACTGGTGCTGAAGGACGGTGTCGTAATCAAGGGTCTCAAGGCAGTCATCCCAACTGCCCCACAGGACAAATATTTTGATGCCATCCACATGGGTCACCCCGGCGTCGAAGCAACCATACTCCGAGCAAAGAGCATGTTTTTCTGGCCCAGAATGACCGAATTCATGCGTGAGAAAGTTGAAGCCTGCGCTATCTGCAACAGCCTGATGCCACACCAACAGAAGCACCCCTTGTTCTCACATCGTGTTCCTTCTCTGCCTTGGTCCACGGTTGCTACTAGCATATTCGAGTGGCGTGGCAAACAGTATCTGGCTCACATTGACTCATATTCGGGCTGGTTCGAAAGCGACCTGCTCCAAAGCCCAACATCCGCTGCAGTAATCCAAAAGCTGGCGCGCCATTTCGCCATACACGGTGCCCCCGCACGCCTCTTGTCAGTTAACGGCAGTCAGTTCACTAACCAGTGTTTTAAAAACTTTGCCCAATGATGGGATTTTCACCACATCACCAGCAGTTTAGAATTCCCACAATCAAACGGACTTGCAGAACGGGCTGTCAGGAGCAATTGATGGAGCGCTCACACCTTGCTAAATCCGATATCTACCTGGACCTGAGAAACATCGCCCGTGACCCAATATTGGGGCCTCCTGCCCAACGCCTGATGTCCCGACAGCTCTGTGCTGGACTGCCTGTGCTCAAACAACTACTGTAGCCACAGGTTAGTTCACAACTTGCTGTCCAGAAACAACTCCAACTGAAACGCGATACACAAAAGATAAATCCAGTAAACCACTTACACCTCTCTCCAGTGGCCAAGTCATTCGCCTTCAAACCAACAAGGGCTATGGCCGTTTGGGTTTCATCCACAGTCCCTCAAAAGAGCTGTGCTCATACCTGGTGAGTGCAGACGGGGGGATCTACAGACGCAACCGTCAACATCTCCTTCCTGTGAAGGAATCATGTCCTGCTGTCTCTTATCCTGATGCTCCGCGTCCAATCTACCTATCTGCTGACAGACTTTCTCTTCCCTCACGACCTGCAGCTGCAGACCCACCCGTGATTGTGTCTCCAGCTCCCTCATCACCACGTTCGGTGTCCCGCTCGCCTGCCTCGCCGTGTTTGTTCCCTGAGTCCCCAGGGCTCCCGCCGCCCGGGACCCCGGCATTCTCGCCGGTAAAGGGAGGAGATGCGGATCTGTACCGTACGTGCGCGGGACAGGTTTGTAGGCTGCCCCTTAGATACAAGGACTTTGTTTGAACCGTCTGAAGTTCCTTGTATGAGCTATTAGCATTTTGGTTGCATTATTAATCAGTCAGCACCTAGTAATGTGCTAATACATATATATCACGTTATTGTAGATGTGATTCACTTTTTATTCTTACAAGGTAAGATGTAGATTGGTTACATTACTTACTAACCAATGTAGTGCTTTATTAATATAAGCTCCACCTACTACCACACCATTCATATTATCGCAACCCGACATGTGATGTTAGTTGGTGATGCAGCATGGTAGAGCTAGCATGTTGTAGTGTGTTGTATACGTTACTTAATAAATACTGTTGTAGCAGATCCTTGAGTATGTGTGATTTACTCAACAGGGTGAAGATGTTTTTCCTCATCTGTCCTAAATGGCCTAACCCTTATTCTTAAACTGTAACCCCTGGTTCGGGACTCCCCCAACAACGGGAACATTTTACCTGCATCTAGCCTGTCCTAAATTCCAATGAATACAAGTCCAGTGAACCCATTCTTTCATCATATGTCTGTCCCGCCATCAAGGGAATTAACCTGGTGAACCCACGCTACACTCCCTCAATAGCAATAATGTCCTTCCTCAAATTAGGAGACCAAAATTGCACACAATACTCCAGGTGCAGTCTCACCAGGGCCCTGGACAACTGCAATATGACTTGCCTGGACCTAAACTCAAAATTCTCTCGCAATGAAGGCCAACATGCCATGTCTGACGAATCTTATAGAATTTTTCGAGGATGTAACTAGTAGAGTGGATAGGGGAGAACCAGTGGATGTGTTGTAACTGGACTTTCAGAAGGCTTTCGACAAGGTCCCACATAAGAGATTAGTATACAAACTTAAAGCACACGGTATTGGGGGTTCAGTATTGATGTGGATAGAGAACTGGCTGGCAAACAGGAAGCAAAGAGTAGGAGTAAACGGGTCCTTTTCACAATGGCAGGCAGTGACTAGTGGGGTACCGCAAGGCTCCGTACTGGGACCCCAGCTATTTACAATTTATATTAATGACCTGGATGAGGCAATTGAAGGCAACATCTCCAAGTTTGCGGATGACACTAAGCTGGGGGGCAGTGTTAGCTGTGAGGAGGATGCTAGGAGACTGCAAGGTGACTTGGATAGGCTGGGTGAGTGGGCAAATGTTTGGCAGATGCAGTATAATGTGGATAAATGTGAGACCACACCTGGAGTATTGCGTACAGTTTTGGTCTCCAAATCTGAGGAATGACATTATAGCCATAGAGGGAGTGCAGAGAAGGTACACCAGACTGATTCCTGGGATGTCAGGACTTTCATATGAAGAAAGACTGGATAGACTTGGCTTATACTCGCTAGAATTTAGGAGATTGAGAGGGGATCTTATAGAAACGTACAGAATTCTTATGGGGTTGGACAGGCTAGATGCAGGAAGATTGTTCCCGATGTTGGGGAAGTCCAGGACAAGGGGTCACAGCTTAAGGATAAGGGGGAAATCCTTTAAGACCGAGATGAGGAAAAACTTTTTCACACAGAGTGGTGAATCTCTGGAACTCTCTGCCACAGAGAGTAGTTGAGGCCAGTTCATTGGCTATATTTAAGAGGGAGTTAGATGTGGCTCTTGTGGCTAAAGGGATCAGGGGGTATGGAGAGAAGGCAGGTACGGGATACTGTGTTGGATGATCAGCCATGATCATATTGAATGGCGGTGCAGGCTCGAAGGGCCGAATGGCCTACTCCTGCACCTATTTTCTATGTATCAATGTATGCCATTAGCTTTCTTCACTGCCTGCTGTCCCTGCATGCTTACTTTTAGTGACAGAAGTACAAGCACACCCAGGTCTTGTTGCACCTCCCCTTTTCCTAATCTGACACCATTCAGATAATAATCTGCCCTCCTATTCTTGCCACCAAAGTGGATAACCTCACATTTATCCACATTATACTGCATCTGCCATGCATCTGCCCACTTTCTGTTGTATTTCCTAGTATTTTAGAATCGGAATTAGATCTTATTTAGATGTCCCTGCTGACAATTAATTTATTTATCTGAGCTCATAATACATAAACAAAGGACCCTTCCCAAACAAAACATGGGATTTATTCATGTGACAAAAAAAAATTATGTCAGATACAAAATTATTAAATGTGGCCTTACATTCATCATATTGAGGTGCATTGGTATTATATACACTACCATTCCATTTTTTTAGAATACTGACTGCAAGATTTATTTTCCACAAAGTAAACTACAATAACACATTTAGATACAGTGCATTCATAAAGTTTTCAGACCCCTTCCACATTTTGTTATGTTACAGCCTTATTTAAAAATGGATTAAATTCTTTTTTTAATCATCAATCTACACACAATACCCCAGAATGAAGAAGCGAAAACAGGTGTTTAGAAATTTTTGCAAAGTAATTAAAAATAAATAATTGAAATATCACATTTACATAAGTATTCACACCCTTTGCTATGACACTCAAAATTGAGCTTAGGTTCATCCTGTTTCCATTGATTATCCTTGAGATGTTTCTACAACTTGATTGGAGTCCACTAGTGGTATATTAAATTGATTGGACATGATTTGGAAAGGCACACACTTGTCTATATAAGGTCCCACAGTTGATAGTGCATGTCAGAGCAAAAACCAAGCCATGAAGACGAAGGCATTGTCCGTAGACCTGAGACAGGATTGTGTCTAGACACAGATCTGGGGAAGGATATAAAACACTTTCTGCAGCATTGCAGGTGCTGAAGAGCACAGTGGTCTCCGTCATTCTTGAATGGAAGAAATTTGGAAACACAGGACTCTTCATAGAGCTGGCCGCCCGGCCAAACTGAGCAATCGGGGAAGAAGGGCCTTGGTCAGGGAGGTGACCAAGAACCCGATGGTCACTCTGACAGAGCTCGAGTTCCTCTGTGGAGATGGGAAAACCTTCCGAGGACAACTATATCTGCAGCACTCCACCAATCAGGCCTTTATGGTATAATGGACAGACGGAAGCCACTCCTCAGTAAAAGGCACATGACAGTCCACTTGGAGTTTGCCAAAAGGCATGAGAAACAAGATTCTCTGGTCTGATGAAACCAAGATTGAACTTTGGCCTGAATGCCAAGCGTCATGACTGGAGGAAACCAGGCACCGCTCATCACCTGGCCAATACCATACCATGGTGAAGCATGGTGGTGGCAGCATCATTCTGTGGGGATGTTTTTCAGCGGCAGGAACTGGGAGACTAGTCAGGATCGAGGGAAAGAATGACGGAGCAAAGTACAGGGAGATCCTTGATGAAAACCTGCTCCAGAGCATTCTGGAACTCAGACTGGGGCGGAGGTTCACCTTCCAACAGGACAACGACCCTAAGCACACAGGCAAGACAACGCAGGAGTAGCTTCGTGACAAGTCTGTGAATGTCCTTGAGTCGCCCAGCCACAGCCTGGACTTGAACCCGATCGAACATCTCTGGACCTGAAAATAGCTGTGCATCGACGCTCCCCATCCAACTTGACAGAGCTTGAGAGGATCTGCAGAAAAGAATGGGAGAAATTACCCAAATACAGGTGTGCCAAGCTTGTAGCTTCATACCCAAGAAGACTTGAGGCTGTAATCACTGCCAAAGGTGCCTCAACAAAGTACTGAGTAAAGGATCTGAATACTTATGTAAATGTGATATTTCAGTTAATTTATTTTTAATTACTTTGCAAATATTTCTAAACACCTGTTTTCGCTTTTTTATTATGGAGTATTGTGTGTAGATTGATGATAAAGGCTGTAACGTAACAAAATGTGGAAAAGTGAAGGGGTCTGAATACTTTCTGAATGCACTGTATGTAATAATGAAGGTCCTCTCCAGATAGCATTCCTTCTTTAATCTTCATGCTATCTTTAGGCCACAATAAGGTTGTTGGGAGCAAGATCTGGCTCCTTAATAGGACCGTGAAGCACACATGAGTGTCAAATCAATACTCTAATTTACATATTCTTGTCACATTCCACAGCAAGCCATTCCATAGTAAGTCCTTCCAGGTTGGCCTTCAGCAAGAAAGGGTCTTAGGATCCTTCAGACTATTATACAAAATTAAATGGATCCCCTCCATCAAATGGAAGGCCTGTCAAAACTAAATAATACTAATGGAACATAATAAACTCTCCAAAACCCTTAGTGTACATTTTACTGAATGAACTTTTACATTAAAAAGAGCAAGACTTAACCTAAGCATGAATAAGATTAACACCATGACTCTGCACACTTTTTGCCTTCAAAATTACCTAGTTTTGTGGAGGAAATTACTGAGATATTTTCATTTAACACCAGGCATCCCTATTTACTAGTGTATACCAATAATACCAACTAGAGATAATGTAATCAGTTGATAAAGGTTCAGTTATAGGAAGAAAGGTTGACAGGTGCTTCACACGTCAAAGATAGTTAAAAGAGAGAAAACACCCAAGTTATCGAAAGACATTGGCTTGAAACATGAAATGAAACTTGGTTTAAGTCTATTACCCAGAGTAGAGGAATCGAGATACCAGAGGACATAGCTTTAAGATCGGGGGGGGGGGGGGGGGGATAGATTTAATAGGAACCTGAGGGGCAACTTATTTTGCACATAGGGTGGTGGGTGTATGGAACGAGCTGCCGGAGGAGATAGTTGAGGCAGGTACTATTGCAACATTTAAATACATTTAGACAGGTACATGGATAGGAAAGGTTTAGAGATATGGGCCAAACACAGGCAGGTGGAACTAGTATAGATGGGACATGTTGGTCGGTGTGGGCACATTGGGCCGAAGCGCCTGTTTCCACACTGCATGACTCTTAAGTGCAGATTCAGATAGATATTAAGGAATATAAATTGCTCAATAAATTATGTCGTAGGAATTTATAGCATAATGGTCTTTAATCATGTCCAATTTGTATGTTATTTTTATTTTTGAAATAGTTTATTTGCATACTTTTATTGGAGAAATGTACCAGCTTCCAATGACTGCACCGTATTCAATATTTTATCATTTAAGGTTATTCTTTAAATTTTACCTAACCAATTGAGAAATTCATAAAGATGTGGATTTTTTGAGAAGGAACATATATTTTCTTGTCCATTAGCAATATTCAAAAGATCATTTTTTGCTGCTTCTCATTGGATCCCAGTCCGTCTTTGTCTTTATCAGGTCAGAGAGGGTAGAAAGAATTATGTATTCATTTAAATAAGCCATTTTTGCAAATCTGTTCTCTTTGCAAAATCAGGCAAGTAATATTTAAATTATATGTTTAATAAGGAATAACTGTTACATCCATTTAGTATCTAAGATTAAAGAACCTATTTAAAAATTGGTATCACTGAAATTGTTATTATGGTAATGAAACTTTAAAGGCATTGTTTCATAAAATATAAAAACTTCAATATGAATTTTCTTTTTCCATTGTTAAATCAAATTTTCATTTCTATACTTTGGAAACTTAATATACTCACAACATATTCAACATGTTTGTTGCAGAATTGTTACATGACCATACAATTCCAAAGCAAAGATGGATGATCATAAAATACTCCTCTAATTAGCAAGTAATAACCTTAAATCTCTAAGAACGAATATCATTTAATTTACAATTACACTCCTTCTTTACAAAGCAATCTTAATAAAATCTGAAAGCTGAAGTGTTAAGTTTTGTGCCATCAATCTTATCGAGCATTCTGTCCTCGACGATACTTCAACCATAAGACGAGAGTAGCAATGTACTGAAGAGTGAATGATGAAATTTTATGGCACACTCCAGCACTGGCAACATAATTCGAGGTCAAGTTGTAAAGTCTTTCAGCATCAAAGGAATCAAAATGACCTGGTAACACTTGTTGCACTAGGTTATTTTCCACTAGAGTCATTAAGCGTCTGCATGTTCGGATGTAGTCACTGATGTTACTGAAAGGGAGCCAGTCAATCAAGGCACCATTGTATACGACATCACCACTAAAGAGAATACGATTCTCCTGGTCATGAAGGCAGATGCAACCTCTGGAGTGACCAGGCATGTGTAGAACAGTGAGCTGACGGTCTCCAAGATTAATAATGTCACCTAGCATGAAAAACATAAGGATCTCAGGAACATTTCTGTAATTGCCAATTACATTTAATATATAATGCAAGTATTTGAATCATTAATATAAAAAAGCTTTAATAGCAATCCAGTCATGACCATAAAAAACACTACAATAACTTTGTTCCCTTTATATAATTATAGGACATTTTTTACGTGAAACACCTTAACATTGTTAACCTCAATTAGCAAAATGGAGTGTTGTTTTGTCTTGTCTTAGGGGTAGACCATAAAAAAAGCATAGAACTTATGCAAAACATTTGGGAGGTTATTTTACTTCTCTCCTACACTATTGCACAGTCAAGATCTACAGTTATGCTGCAATGCTGATTTGACCATAGAATCATAGATTAGCCTGCTTTGTCAGTCATTTAGATAATGGCCAATCTTTTACCTCCACTCCATTTTCTTGAACTATCCCCATACCTCTCAAATTCCATAACATACAGAAGTCTGTTGTCTATGTTCTCAACAAACTCTATGATTGAACCTGTAAAGCCCTCCTTTTGTACTGCCCCAGCATGGAATATTCTTCTGCACCCATTCCAATCTAATGACATTCTTCCCATAGCCGGGCAACCAGATCTGCACACAGTACTCCAAGTGTGCTCTCACCAAAGACTTGTACAATAACATGATACTCTCAATTTGTTATTTTTCACCACTCAATCCACCTGACTCATCACTTTCGGGAACTGAGCACAAGTACTCCCAGATCACTCAGTTCTGTAACTTTCCAGGGCTCTACCATTTATTGTGCAATTCCTACTCTAGTTCCTTGCCCTCCCCCCCCCCTCTAATTGATCTAAATCAAATTGTAAATTTAGATGTCATTCCTCACTGTCCACTATATCACCAATGTTTGTGTCATCTGCCAATTTACCATCAATGCTAACTACATTGTCATCCAAACCAATTATGTAGATAACAAACAATAATGGACCCAACACTAAACCCTGCTGCACTCCACTGGTCACGGGACTCCAATCAGAAAAACTCTCCACATTTTCTACTGGTTTCCTAATTTGAGGAAAGACATTCTTGCTATTGAGGGAATGCAACGTAGGTTCACCTGGTTAATTCCCAGGATGGCGGGACTGACATATGATAAAAGAATGGATCGACTCGGCTTATATTCACTATCTTACAGAAACATATAAAATTCTTAAAGGATTGGACAAGCTACATGCAGGAAAGATCTTTCTGATGTTGGGCGAGTCCAGAACCAGGGGTCACAGTTTAAGAACAAGGGGTAGGCCATTTAGGATTGAGATAAGGAAAAACCTTTTCACCCAGAGTTTGAATCTGTGGAATTCTCTGCCACAGAAGGCAGTGGAGGCCAATTCACTGGATGTTTTCAAGAGAGAGTTGGATATAGCTCTTAGGGATAACGGAATCAAGGGATATGGGGAGAAAGCAGGAACGGGGTACTGATTTAGGATGATCAGCCATGATCATATTGGCTGGCTCAAAAGGCCGAATGGCCTACTCCTGCACCTATTTTCTGTTTCTATGTTTCCCTTCGACTCCTTCCTCCAAGACAATTTTGAATCAATTTTAAAACTCAAATATATCACAAGATAGGGAGGGGCAAGCCTATAGCAGTGACTGAAAACAAGGTTGATCATTTTAAAATTCAAGTATTATGAAATTAATGCCAAAGTGCCAGAGGAGGGGAGTGAGGGGGCGCCGGAGGGAGATGGCAGCCCTGCCGGCAGTCTGTTCGTTTTTTCATCCTTTTTGTTATTTTTAGCATTTGTTTAAATGTTCTTCTGTTTGTTTTATGTGGGGTTGGGGGGAGGAGGGAGAAACTTTTTTTTTCAGGTTCTTATCTTCCCGGATAGGTGATCAAGTTTCGGATCACATTATCTGGGCTCTGCGGCCTTCCATCGATGGAGCTGGAAGCCTCCTCGGACTGTCGTGAGCCCCACCGCGGGGCGCGGACTTACCATCAAGGGCTCAGTCTCGGGAGAGGCTAGTCGGGAGCTCCAACGCCGCAGGTTTGTCCAGCCCCGACGCGAGGTTCGATCGCCCGGCGCGGGGGAGCTGACATCCCCCCGATGCGGGAGCGGAACGCCTCGAAGCGGAGGGCCCGAACCCCGCCGGCTATGGGAGTCAAGACCGTCCCGTCAACGAGGGGCTCGAGGCCCCCGACCAAGGAAGAACAAAAAGGGAAGGACTTGAACGTTATTTCGCCTTCCATCAGTGAGGAATGTGTAGGAGTCACTGTGATGGATGTTTATGTTAAAATGTGTTTTTGAGTCTGTTGCTTATTTAAATTGTATGACTGACCTGGCCAGTGAAATTTCACTACACCAATTGGTGTATGTGACAATAAATGAATCTTATGAACCTTATGAAGTAGATCAGAGATTGGAATAACATGAGCATCAATAGGCCACCTGGATCCTAAAGCCAGTCCCTACCATTCAATACAGCCATGAAAAATCTGCCCCTGGCTTCATCTCATTTCTTCTGTGCCAGTTCTCCATGTCTCTCAATTATCTGTTCTTCCAAAACATTATCTATCTCCTCTTTAAAAACCTCCAATGATCCAGCACAGGGATTGAGTTGTGAGATAGACAGTAAAAGTAGGCAAACAATGTGATGACTCAAACATTATGAATCTGTACAAACAAGTGAAGATCAATGAAGGTGCCTTGTTTTGAATTTGGTTTGGCTTAACAGTGGCAAGGCAGAACAGAGTATCTGCTGGGGAACACATACCTGAGGTTTCTGCAGGCAACTTTCAACGTGTGCTTGTCACTGACCTAACTGGAAAATACAACTGCAAATTGCCTAAATCCAAAAGAAACTCTATCCATAAAACAATAGAAATAATTTTGACAATTAGCTAAGCCACAGCCATGGTCATCAAATGCTCCTAAATGTTCCTAATGTTAAGCAACATTGAAAAATTGGATGTAGACAAAAATGCTGGAGAAACTCAGCGGGTGAGGCAGCATCTTTGGAGTGAAGGAATAGGCGACGTTTCGGGTTGAGACCCTTCTTCAGAGTCTCGACCCGAAATGTTGCCTATTCCTTCGCTCCATAGATGCTGCCTCAACCGCTGAGTTTCTCCCCCATTTTTGTCTACCTTTGATTTTTCCAGCATCTGCAGTTCTTTCTTGAAAAATTGGATGATCAGATAGGTAGTAAATTTGAAAAAGAAAAAGGAAAGGTTTAGGAAGATGAAATCAGACAGGATCTTTGAGTGATAGAAAGCAAGCAAAAAATAACATGCCAACAATTAGAAGGGCCAAAGGCGGCCAGGAAATGTAATTGGCGGGGCAGATTAAGTAAAATACCAAGAATTTTAAGTAAAATCCTTGTTTTGTATATTAAAAACAAGAAGGTAATTCGGGAGAGGGTCAGACCACTCAAGGACAAAGGAAGGATTTTATGTTTGGTATTGGAGGAAGTACGCAAGTTATTAAACAAATATTTTGTATCTGTATTCACCAAGGGGAAGGGTTTGGTGGATAATTGAGATCAGTGTGGGATAGACTTAAACACTAGAGCAGTTTGAGACCAAGATGGAGGTGATGTTGGGTCTCTTGGAAAGCATTAAAGTGAATAAATCCCTAGGGCCTGATAGGATCTATCCCAGGTTATTAAGATTGTTGAGAGGAAATGGCAGGGGCCTTGATGAAGTTCTTGTTATATTTTCTAGCCACAGGCGAGATCCCCAAGGACTGGAGAAAAGCCAATGCTTTCCTTTGTTCAAGAAGAAAAAGAGAAAATGCTGGAAATTACAGGCCAATGAGCCTCACGTCAGTGGAGAGGATTCTTTGGGATAGGATCTACTCAGATTTAGAAGCTAATGAGGAGTTGCCAGCGTGGCTTTGTCTGTGGGAGGTCATGTTTTATTAACGATTGATTTTTTTAGATAACAGGCAACTGTTGATGGGCAATGGATGTTGTCAAGGCATTTGATATAGTCATTTTGGAAGGCATTTGATATAGTCCCTCATGGTAGGCTGATCCAAAAGATTAAGTTGCACGCAATCCACAGTGACTTGGTAATTATGATTCAGAGCTGCTTTACTATAGAGGAGCCTCACGTCAGTGGAGAGGATTCTTTGGGATAGGATCTACTCAGATTTAGAAGCTAATGAGGAGTTGCCAGCGTGGCTTTGTCTGTGGGAGGTCATGTTTTATTAACGATTGATTTTTTTAGATAACAGGCAACTGTTGATGGGCAATGGATGTTGTCAAGGCATTTGATATAGTCATTTTGGAAGGCATTTGATATAGTCCCTCATGGTAGGCTGATCCAAAGGATTAAGTTGCACGCAATCCACAGTGACTTGGTAATTATGATTCAGAGCTGCTTTACTATAGAGGGTAGTGATGGAATGGTGTTACACTGGTACGTTCTTCAGAGATTCGTGCTGGGACTTCTGTTTGTGATATATATATACAAATGACATGAACGTAAATGGGTTAGTAAATATGCGGATATCAAAATTGGTGGAGCTGCAAACACTGAGGAAGGCTGTCAGTGAGGAAGGATACGGCCGGATGTAGATCAGTTACAGATATGGGCAGAGAAATTACAGATGGGAGTTTAATCCCAGCAATTGTGGTGTTGCACTTTGGGAAGTCAAATGTAAGGGAAAAGTATATGGTTAATTACAAGACCCTTAGCAGCAATGATGTAGAGTGATCTTAGTGGTAGCACAAGTAGATAGAACGGAAAATAGGTATACGGTATGCTTGCCTTCATCAGTCGGGGCACTGAGTATAAGTGACAGGCATCACTTTGCAGCTTCATGGGACTTTGGTTGGGCCACATTTGGAGTATTGCATGCAGTTCTGGCTGACCCATTGCCGGAAGGATGTGCAGGCTTTGAAGAGGATGCAGAAGCTTAGCAAAATGATGCCCAGATTAGAGGATATTAGCTATGAAAGATCAAACTGGTTTGGTTTTCTTTAGAACGTCAAAGGTTGAGGTGAGACCTGATAGAAGTATATAAAATTGTGAAGGGCATTGACAGCGTAGACAGCCAGAATATTTGATTCCATGGTGGTAATGTCAAAGACAATAGACAATAGGTGCAGGAGTAGGCCATTCGGCCCTTCAAGCCAGCACCGCCATTCAATGTGATCATGGCTGATCATCCCCAATCAGTACCCCGTTCCTGCCTTCTCCCCATATCCCCTGACTCCGCTATCTTTAAGAGCCCTATCTAGCTCTCTCTTGAAAGCATCCTGAGAACCTGCCTCCACCGGCCTCTGAGGCAGAGAATTCCACAGACTCACAACTCTCTGTGAGAAAAAGTGTTTCCTCGTCTCCGTTCTAAATGGCTTACTCCTTATTCTTAAACTGTGGCCCCTGGTTCTGGACTCCCCCAACATCGGGAACATGTTTCCTGCCTCTAACGTGTCCAATCCCTTAACAATCTTATATGTTTCAATAAGATTCCCTCTCATCCTTCTAAACTCCATAGTGTACAAGCCTAGCCGCTCCATTCTCTCAGCATATGACAGTCCCGGGAATTAACCTTGTAAACCTACGCTGCACTCCCTCAATAGCAAGAATGTCCTTCCTCAAATTAGGGGACCAAAACTGCACACAATACTCCAGGTGTGGTCTCACTAGGGCTCTGTACAACTGCAGAAGGACCTCTTTGCTCCTATACTCGACTCCTCGTTATAAAGACCAACATGCCATTCGCTTTCTTCACTGCCTGCTGTACCTGCATGCTTACTTTCATAGACTGATGAACAAGGACCCCCAGATCCCGTTGTACTTCCCCTTTTCCCTACTTGACGCCATTTAGATAGTAATCTGCCGTCCTGTTTTTGCTACCAAAGTGGATAACCTCACATTTATCCACATTAAACTTCATCTGCCATGCATCTGCCCACTCCCCCAACCTGTCCAAGTCACCCTGCATTCTCATAGCATCCTCCTCACAGTTCACACTGCCACCCAGCTTTATGTCATCTGCAAATTTGTTAATGTTAATTTGAATCCCTTCATCCAAATCATTGATGTATATTGTAAATAGCTGCGGTCCCAGCACCAAGCCTTGCGGTACCCCACTAGTCACCGCCTGCCATTCTGAAATGGTGTTGGGAGAAGATGATAGAGGTGCTTAAGAAACTTTTAGATAGGCACAAAAATATAGAGGAAATCAAAGGATATGGATTTGCACAGAGAGAGATTAGTTAAACTTGGCATCGTGATTGGCATTAACATTGTGGGTTACAGAGCCTGATATTGTGCTATACTCTTCTATGCTCTATATGTTTCACACTTTGAGAATTAGTTATTTGGGCACAAATCAAATAAAAATATAGAAACTGTGAAATACAGGTCAGCTCTGTGGGAAACACCTAGCTTAGGTATTATTGCCGTATGTTATCATTATTATTTATTCATTTTCTCTCTCTCCACTAATGCAGCTTGGTTTTCTGCACATAGGATACAACTCTGACCTACAATTCACAGCTTTTACACATACCTTTTTATGATTTTCTCTCGCTATCCCCATTAACTCATCATAGATATTCCCATGACCACAAAAATCTTGAACTCCCTACCCCCATCACATCCCCTGTCCTCTCCATTTCCCCCCACTCCCTCAGCAACAAAAAAAAACAAATTTGGCTTCCTTTCCCAGTTCTGATGAAGGATCTTCATTCAAGATGTTGCCTAACTATGTTACCAGGGCAAGGTAGGACTTTATTCCTTGGTGCAAAGAAGGCTGAGGGGTGATCTTATAGAGGTGTTTAAAATCATGAGGGGATAGGGTGACTACACAGTCTTTTATCCAGGGTTGGGGAATCAAGAATTATATGTTTAAGGTGGGAGGGGAATGATTTAATAGTAACCTGAAGAACAACCTTTTCACTGACGGTGGTGAAAATATGCAATGAGCTGTTAGAAGAGGTAGTTGAGCCAGCTACAATAACAACTTTTAAAATACATTTGGACAGGTACATAGATCGGAAAGATTTAGAGGGATATGACGCAAATGCGGACAAATAAACTAGTTTAGATGGGGCATCTGGAATGGACGACGAGTAGAAAAGCCCGTTTCATATGGCTCTATCTCCAGCATTTTCTGGCGTAATTTGGTCAACCTTCTGTTAGTTTTTCTTACACACTATGCCCTCGATACTGCCTTCAGTTGAAATCTACCAACTAAGCACGAAGTGCAGCTCTACGGTTTCAGTAAGACAGAGGTAGACAAGGATTTATGCGTTGATTTCCGCAGAAAGGCGAGCGGCCATCACAGCGACAGGACATTTACCCTCGTCCAGGACTCGGGAAGGGTGCACAGGCATCACTCTGTACGTGTTTGCTTTCCAGCCCGGCCGAGGGGCCTTGGAAATCTCGTCGTCAGACAGCCAGGTTACCGTCTCGTAGTTGTCTCCATGCACCAAGGCGCTGGCCTCGGCCCTGTGCACGGCCACCCGATCGAAGTGGTGCAGGCCGCCCGAGTGGTCGAAGTGGACATGGGTGGCGACAACCAGCACGGGTTTGGTGCCGATCAGGCCGCGGGCCCGCAGGAAGCTGGGCAGGTTCACCAGGCCCAGGCCGCTGTCCACCACCAGGTCCCGCTGCGAGCCCTGCAGCAGCCAGATGTTGGCGCGCTTGTCCGCCTCGAAGAAGCGCTCACGGATCAGGTACAGGCCGGGCGACACCTCCTCGTGCCAGAACCATTCCCCGGTGCCGTCCGGGTCCGGCTCCGACTCCGCGATCATCGTCCGTCCCTCCCCCCCGCCCCCGCCCGCACCGAGCAACCGCACCGAGCAACGCAACCGCAACCGCGCCCACTGGCTGGCTGGCTGGCGCCCCTCCCCCACCGCTAGATGGGTCAACAGACCGCCTCCACTGCTGTGTGTGTCTATGATTTATGGTCACATTGTATCTCCCTGTTTTCATTTCTACATTTCATATCCAGAACCAACTACACTTTAACATTCATACCATCTTTATTTCTACTCTTACTCACCGACTTTAACATTCATACCATCTTTATTTCTACTCTTACAACGATTCTTCTCACCTCACCGACCCAACATTATACCCATTTGCCATAGATTTAAGGTACACAAAAATGCTGGAGAAACTCAGCGGGTGCAGCAGCATCTATGGAGCGAAGGAAATAGGTAACGTTTCGGGCCGAAACCCTTCTTCAGACTCATAGATTTAATCTCTACTCGCTCCCTGACAAATAAGAACATGCTGACGAAACAATGTTTTCTTTCATTATTCTTCCAAAATATTATTTTCCCAATATGTTTTACTGCATTGACTTACAAACCATCCCAGGAGTTTAAATAAACAGGTAAAAATCTATCATCT
The DNA here is from genome assembly GCA_038087875.1 of Malacoraja senta. Taxonomy (NCBI): domain Eukaryota; kingdom Metazoa; phylum Chordata; class Chondrichthyes; order Rajiformes; family Rajidae; genus Malacoraja; species Malacoraja senta. Next base: position 204,566,294 of record CM075977.1, on the reverse strand, counting down.
GTAAACTTCCCGTGTTTATTGATCATAAATTAGCGTGCTTTAGTTGTTTTGGTTTATCGTCCAAACCATCTCAATTTGCATTCTGTTATTTACTATTCCACTGGCTATTCATTTGTTGGTGTCAGCCTTTTTCATCCAGTCATAATCATCGTGGTTGTTATCCACATTTGGTGATGCCCTGTAAGAAGTAATCACCTTTGTTTAGTTTATATTAATACAGAAAGTAGACTCTTAGAAAACATACTGAATAGAACAATTCTCATCCGAGAGAGACAATGAGAGAGAGAAATGTTAATGTTGTTTGGACTTTTCAGCACGTTAGAATTTAAAGTGTTTTAAGGTGATAATGCTATGGCAAATATTTTGTTCTTTGTGTTAAGCTAAACACAAATGCTTTGTTATCATTAGGATAATACTTTATGTACAGAAGGAAACAAATTATAATATATCTGCAAGATATATAGGCCAAACTTGTCCAAGATCTTGATACTCGCAATTATAAACTTGCGGTTGTATTGTAAAAACAACATTTTAACATGCTCATCTTAATCATTCACAGTTAACTGGTTAACATTCATGTCATTCTAATGAATAGGAATATGGTAGCTTACCTAATATACTGTGGGTTCTTCTTACCATCAACAACATCCTTATCTATGTGAACACTAATGATATTTGAATTTGGGATCTCATACATTGGTTCAAGTAGTATTTGTTCCTGAAATAAAATCAAACATTACCATCTATCAGACATGTAATTTTAGCTGCAATTATTTGCGTAGTAGTTAAACCCAGCAAACCCAGTTAAACCCAGCAAACTTGCATGGAAGCTAAACCCAGCAAAAGCTGAAGAACTTTCACATAATTTCTGTTGAAGTCTTGGAGAGTAGAAATTGGACTGGACATTTTGTTTGTTACAATCCATGATATTTTGTGAATGTGATCCAAGTGGGCAGATACCTATTAATTTCTCACAATAGACAATAGGTGCAGGAGTAGGCCATTCAGCCCTTCGAGCCAGCACCGCCATTCAATGTGATCATGGCTGATCATCCGCAATCAGTACCCCGTTCCTGCCTTTTCCCCATATCCCCTGACTCCTCTATTTTTAAGAGCCCTATCTAGCTCTTTCTTGAAAGCTTCCAGAGAACCTGCCTCCACTGCCCTCTGAGGCAGAGAATTCCACAGACTCGCCAATCTCTGTGAGAAAAAGTGTTTCCTCGTCTCCGTTCTAAATGGCTTACTCCTTATTCTTAAAACAACAACATATTCTTACCTTATTCTTACCAACAAAAATTGGATCAAAAACCCATGATCTTCACTTCTCAGGTCGATAAACAAGTATATCACACTGAAAGTAGTGAAATGCAGAATTTAAAATGCCCCTGGAATGTTGTTTTTATTATATTTTATAAATCCCATTGTCACTTTCAAGTAGCCTAGATATCTTCAGTTCTCGAATGTCTGTAGTCCCCTGCACACAAACAATTAGCCCAATCTATGTATTGGTGGCTGGAGCGTACATCTGGAGACCCATGTGCTATCTCCCCTGCCACCAACCTTTCTTCCAACCCCATGTCACCTCAACATTTTCCATAACTTTGTCTTGTTCTCCCTCATCTCCATGGCAGTCCAAAAGGGAGGATTCGCAATCACAAAAATCCTCTTCAAAATGGCAGATATTGAAAATCTGAAACTAAACAAAAATGGTCTTCTGTTGAACGGTCTTTGAGCTGAAATATTAACTCTTTCTTTCCACGGATACTGCCAGACCTGCTGAGTGAAAATTATATAAAGCAAGAGAAGGGTCCTGACCCGAAACATTGCCTATCCATTCTCTCCACAGATGCCTCCTGACTTGTTGGGTTACTCCAGCATTTTGTCTTTTACACAAGATTCCAGCATCTGTGATTCCTTGTGTCTATATGTTCCAATTTTCAATTTATGTTCCAACACTCAATTTAGTCAAGGGTAAAGTCAAGAGTGTTTAATTGTCATATCCAATTTATAAGCAACCTGTTCCAAATGCTATATTCAAACAGTTCTTTTTCCACCATGTGGCGCATGAAGGCAGATCAATATAAAACTAAATTATCTACTAATACAAAAAAACGCTTTGAACCATGGACTATGATATAGTTCCTGCTTGTATTTTTACCACATATAAATTTCTAATCTTAGCAACAACATTAACATTAATATGGGTAATATGCTGGCGCAGCTGGTAGAGCTGAGGCCTCACAGTACCACAGACCTGGGATCGATCCTGACCTCAGGTGGTGTCTGTGTGGAGTTTGCATGCTCTCACTGTGAGTTTCCTCCCACATCCCAAAGATGTGTTGGTCTGTTGGTTAATTGGCCTCTAAATTGGCCCAAGTATGTCGGCTGTGGATGAGAAAGTGGGATAACATAAAACTAATATAAATGGGTGATCGATGGTTGGCATGAAACACAAATCTAAATGAAATGCCTTCATTTAGCTCTTAGGGCCAACGGAGTCAAGGGATATGGGGAAAAAGCAGGAACAGTGTACTGATTTTGGATGATCAGCTGTGATCATATTGAATGGCGGTGCTGGCTTGAAGGGCCAAATGGTCTACTCCTAGACCTATTTTCTATGTTTCTATGTTTCTATGGACCCGGTGTGCCGAAGGGCCTGTTTCCATGCTGTATCTTTAAAACTAAAAACTAAAAAACGAACACAAAAACATCAAAGATAGTAAGTGACATAGTATTGCAAAAGGTGCATTCCTGCTCTCTTAACTGAAATAAAGCAGGAATACTACCCAAAGTCACACTGGAAAAGGCAGGAAAACAGAAAAATTCCAGTATAAATTTGAAGAATTCTGCATTAAATAACATAAGCTGTTCGTTTACCCACCACAACAACCACAAAATATATGCAAATATTATCACGTATGGTTACATTGCTCAGTGATATTACATCTGGTTCTCTATGGATACTCTATGGATCACTGCAGTAATTAATTTTGAGATCATTCTTAAAATATTTTCAATTTATTTTCCAAAATTCAACTGCAGTATTCACTCGCTATAATAGTGACATTTAACATACCATGATTGATCTCAGTCCTCTTGCTCCCGTCTTCCAATCAATTGCTTTACATGCAATGGCACGCAGGGCATCCTCAGAAATGGAGAAATTACACTAAAATGTTCAGGAAGACATCAGTGAAAAATCCTATATCACCATGGATTTTTTGTATTTTATATATAACGTATTTATATATATATAGATTTGTACTTTTGGAGAATATATTTTTGGTTGCTCAAACATTAGGATGAACAACATCTCTTAATGAATATCCCTTATTGTCATGTATTGAACTTAATGGCTATAGTGACAGAAATGCAGCGTTTTTAAAATACTGATTTAAGGACAGTGGAGCAATTCAACAATCAATGCAATTTTTTAAATGCTGTTTTTTAAAATGCTTACACTGATAGCAGAGGCTTTGTCAACAATAAAGCAAATGCTTGCATATAAATTATGAAGTCATGAATTTGATCACAATATATTATTAGTTTACATCTGACATAAATGTTTGATGTTTTTAACATGTACCATCGGTCATGAAAAATGTGTTTTGATTTTTGATATTTCACTATTTCAAAATAGAACAATTTTAAAGAAGTGACTGGAACCAGTCCAAAACTGGCACTCCATTTCTGAATGAATAAAAACTGGAAGCAAGGGAGATACAGGGAGAGTCTGTGGTCCTTTTAACAGAATGATTTTTATTAAAGCACTGGAGGTATGTGGAGGTTATGCCACAGTATAGGCACTAGGTGGAGCAAATCTGGAGAACAATGAGTTCTGGACACCATACCTTAAGAAGAACATATATACACTTTGGAAATAATATAATGTGGATACAGCAGTATGAAACCTGGATTCCAAACTTTAAATCTGAGGAGAGGTTAGGAAGCAAGGTCTATATTCTTCTGTTAGAAGACTAACATGTGGATTAATTGATACCTTCATTGCTTTATGGAAACAAATAGACGGATAGAAGTAAATATTCCTGCTGGTTTGGAAGTTCCAGAGCAGATGTCATGATCTAAAATAACGGATCAGCTTTTTGTGGAGTTCGATAAGGAAATACAATTACTAGCAAAGGACTAGTTGAAGTCAGGAACTCAACTGCCAATGGAAGTACTTTTACATGAACTGTTAATTTAAAAACCAAGTTGCCTTTTTTTCTTAAGATAGACACAAAATACTGGAGTAACTTAGCAGGACAGGCAGCATCTGGAGAGAAGGAATGGGTGACGTTTCGGGTCGAGACCCTTCTTCAAACTTTTTTTCTTGTTTATCCATTCAATGGATGTGATCATAGCTGGAAATGCAACCATTTATTGGCTAGAACTAATTTTCGTTGTAAGGAGGCAAGTTTAGGTGGGTCTGGAATCTAACATAGGATGACTGGGAAAGAATATTATGCATGCTATGTACAGTCTTGATGACGGGGTCCACATGTGACATTAGAGTGCTGGATTTGTGATAATGAAAGGTATTAAGGGACATGGAACAGAGCAAACATGGGGGGCAACTTCAGTCACGTATGTCTCAATCTCAGTTATTTCCAAGGGGCCACAGTTTAAGAATAAGGAGTAAGTAATTTAGAACGGAGACGAGGAAACACTTTTTCTCACAGAGAGTGGTGAGTCTGTGGAATTCTCTGCCTCAGAGGGCAGTGGAGGCAGGTTCTCTGGATGCTTTCAAGAGAGAGCTAGATAGGGCTCTTAAAAATAGCGGAGTCAGGGGATATGGGGGGAAGGCAGGAATGGGGTACTGATTGGGGATGATCAGCCATGATCACATTGAATGGCGGTGCTGGCTCGAAGGGCCAAATGGGAGGATGTCCAAGCTTCTTTCCAAATAGAGGTAACAAAAGCAGAGGCAGAGATTTTAGCAGCAAACTGTGGTTGGAGCTAAGGCTAAGTAATTCCGTGAAAATGAAAAATGCCATTTATAATGACGTGGTTCAGATTTGTGATTGGAAACTCACTTCAGAGTGAAATACAACAGCTGTTTGGAATAATCTGGTTAAGTCTTAAGAGAACATGCTCCGACAGGAGTTTCACTTGTTCTGATATTCAAATAGGGGAAGTTGCAGCTCTGATACTGGATGTCAGTCAAATCTTTATGGAATTTAAGAAATAGTGGAGAACTCAAGATATATGAGTCTGTTGAAGGGCTCCGACCCAAAACGTCACCCATCCTTTTTCTCCAGTGATGCTGCCTGGCCCACAGAGTTACTCCAGCACTTTGTGTCTATCTTTGGTATATACCAGCATCTGCAGTTCCTTCTTACACATGAAGATATATATGTTGATTAAATTGAGCTGGATGTCATCAGTCGACATATGGAATGAATGCTGTGGATGATCAAATACATCAAAGGTACGAATCCCAATTTCCCTTCCTGAAACACCCACTCTTAGCTTGTTTTAGAAGGAACTGCAGATGCTGGAAAATCGAAGGTAGACAAAAATGCTGGAGAAACTCAGCGGGTGAGGCAGCATCTATGCAGCGTTGCCTATTTCCTTCGCTCTATAGATCCTGCCTCACCCGCTGAGTTTCTCCAGCATTTTTGTCTACCCACTCTTAGCTTTCCATTGCATCAAGAATTCCACCATATATGATGAATTTTGTTATTGTTATTGGCATTTATATCTGTTGTCTCAAAGCAAGATAATCTTCCTCATCCTTTATGGAGTCTCAGCAGATCACCCCACCACTGGTATCATACAAACACCATGTGTACTTATAATTAACTGGCTCACTCTTGCTTCATTATACAAATCAGTCATCTTGCATGGTTTATCATTACCCTAAGGCATTACCCAGACTACATTGTAAAGTTCTGACAACAATTGAAGATCAACAGTGAAAAACGGAGCATTGTGTGAGTGAGAGGGAAAGATTTAGTAGGAACCAGAGGAGTAACCTTTTCACACAAAGTGTTGTGGGTGTATGGAACGAGCTGTCGGATGAGGTTGTTGAGCAGGGACTATTGCAACATTTAAGAAACATTTAGACGGTACATGAATTGGACAGGTTTGGAGGGATATGGGCCAAAAGCAGGAAGGTGGGACTAGCGTAGATGGGGCATGTTGGTCTGTGTGGGCAAGTTGGGCCGAAGGGTCTGTTTCCACGCTATATGACTCTAGGACTATAAGTTTGGTTACAGTTTGCCTACCATGTAGTGATTGAAAGGTTTTGCTGCTTAAAACACCAGCACATTTTTTGTTATATCAATCTATATAAATTGAATGATTAACTTATTTTCTAATATTCTGAAAATGTATGTGCAAAACTATGCTTCTGCCCTGTTCATACCTTATCTATGCCAAACAGAATCTTGTACTGAGTAATTATTGCGTTCTGTGGTTTTGTCAAAATCTGAACTAATATATCCTCATTTAAACTGTGCAGTGCATGAACCACAGGAAATCGTCCTACAAATTCTGGAATCATTCCATATTCGATTAGGTCCTTGGCTTCCACCTGATTGAATAACTTGTCTCTCTCCTGGAACTCTTCATGGGTATTCAATCCTGAGGAATTAGCCAGACCAGCCGTAGCTGCAACTCGACTGCGGGCACTCAAGTCAGATGTTGCACCAAATCCCAGGTACTGAGTGAAAAAATGATTAGCTGAATGAACTTACCATTTTTTTAAAGTGCTTTATTATGCAAGTAAGATTTACAGCTTTACAGCCTTTATCAAGAGAAATATGAACATTAACTCTGCTGCCAAACTCTGAGTTGAAGAGAAACTTGGGGAGAATTAAAGTAGAAACAAGGAACTGCAGATGCTGGTTTACAAAAAAAAAGACACAAAGTGCTGGAGTAACTCAGTGGGGTCAGGCAGCTTCTCTAGAGAACATGATAGATGACGTTTTGGGTCGGAACCCTTCTTCAGACCCTGGGAACCTGAATAGATGACATGTTGGGACTGAAGAATGGTCCTTACCCGAAAAGTCACCTATCCATATTCTCCAAAGACGCTGCCTGACATACTGAATTACTTTAGCAATTTTTACCTTTTTGGGGGTAAGACTTAAAGGCTGTTTATTCCATTTTTTAAAGTTGGATTCTAACTATGGTGATGAGGAGTGTCAGGAATCACCAGTTTAAGAAATGTTACACTGAATGTTGTCACTAATGGGAGGTAATAAGCGTCACTGAGTCTAAAGGTAGTTATAATCTATATGGGGAAGAAGATATGGGATCCTAACAAGATTATATTGAGATAAGGGGAGGGAGCACATGACTGGCATGGTGGCACAGTGGCACAGCAGGTAGAGCTGCTGCCTCACAGCGCCAGAGTCTCGAGTTCAATCCTGACTTTGTGTTCTGTCTGTGTGGATTTGCCCTTTTCCCTCTGACCTTGTGTGTTTCCTCCTGGTGCTCTGGTTTCCTCCCACATCCCAAAGATGTGCAGGTTTGCAGGTTAATTGGCCTCTGTAAATTGCCCCTAGTGTGTAGTGATGCCAAAGTGGGATAACATATAACTAGTGTGAATGGCTAATCAATGGTCAATGTGGACTCAGTGGGCCAGTGATTCCATGCCGTATCACAGAACTATACTGGGTATCTGACTGTTTACCATCCAAAGAATATAATGTATTTTTACTTTGATTCAATTACCTAAATGATAATTTAAGACCTTCACAGTAAATGGCAGTAACCTGGAGAGTGTTGTAGAGCATAGGGTTCTACGTGTGTAGGTACATAGTTCCTTGAAAGTGTGATCACAGGTAGATAGTGTGATCAAGAAGACATTTGGTTTTTGGCCTTCACCAGTCAGGATATTGAGTATTGAAGTTGGGATGTTATGTTACAGGTGTACAAGACGTTGGTGAAGCCACAATTGGAATATTGGGTTCAGTTTTGGTCACACTGCTATAGGAAGGACATTGTTAAGCTGGAAAGAGTGCAGAGAAGATTTATGAGGATGTTGCCAGGACTCGAATGCCTGTGCTGTCCGGAGAGTTTATGCGGGCGAAAAACGTATTCCATGGGGTGCAGTAGACTGAGGGGTAATCTTATAGAAGTGTACAAGATCATAAGGGGAATAGATAAGGTGAATGCAAGAATTTTACAAGAATCAAGAACCAGAGAATATAGGTTTAAGGCGAGGGTGAAAGATTTAATAGGAAGTTGAGGGGCAACTTTTTTAAAAAAAGACTGTAATTGAAAGGCTACAAAAGAAGGACAAGTGGGTAGATGAGACTAGAGAGTTGCTCTGCTGGTGAGCATCCAGATACAGGTGTGTTTGAACAACCACTTCTGTGCGCCAATCTTTCTATTATTCTGAAATGTTCCACATCTAGGGAAATATCATAATGCCACTATTTCTCACAATGCCTCAGTAACATTTGTAGTTCTTTGAACTATCCTCTGTGATTCCCTGAAACATTTTTTTTGTGTTCGGATCTATCTTCCTTGAATTATGAAAATGTAATGAAAGTGATCACTCTGATATTATCTAATAAATCAAGAAAGTTACATCCAAACAAAAGTGCTTCAAGGGAATTTTTTCTTTATATATATATATATATATATATATATATATATATATATATATATATATATAATTAATAAATAATATTTTCTAGCCAATAGATAAACATCCTCCAGACGTTGCAGGAAAATCTAATATGGCAATGGATTTCAGGAACTCTGTACGGAGTTTGTACATTCTCCCCGTGAGCTGCGTGAGTTATCTTCGAGATCTTCAGTTATCTCCCATACTACAAAAATATAGGTTTGTAGGTTAATTTGCTTGGTACAAATGTAAAATTGTCCCTAATGTGCGCAGGGTAGTGTTAATGTGTGGGGATCACTGGTCGGTACGGACTTTGTAGGGCCGAAGGGCCTGTTTCCACGCTGTACAATTAAACTAAACTAAATTAAACTTGTTGGCATAAGAAAAAGTCAAAATTCTGTTGAATTATGGAACATTCTGGTTTAAAACATTTCAAATTAATGCAAAATTGTCTCAGATATCATAATGCCCTGATTACTGCAGCGTAACTAGCACTGAGAGAACAATTATCATGGACATTGGAAACAACATTAGTTAAGAACTGACTTTTTCGTTTCTCCTCCTGCTGATTATTCTGTCCAATCCATTAAAAGCTCCTGAACCTACAAAGAGAATGTTGGTGGTATCCACTGGAATGGTATCGGAACGATATCTCCGTGAGCTGTGTTCTGGAACATTTACTATTGTTCCCTCTATCAGTTTCAACAAGCCCTACAAAATACAACATGTGCCATTATCACTTTTTATTTATTAATGCAATTTCATCCAATGTACCTTTCAGAGTATATATTTTATATGCCATAAATTTCATCTTTATATACCGATGTGCATATCATTAAACCACAATGATGTTGGGAATCATTGTAAGGCTGCATAACAAAATGAAACAAAAAGTGTGCAGTCCTTACCTTGGATCACTATCCTAAAATCAGAAACTGTCTTCCTCAGCTGCTCAGCTGTTTGCTGCACAGGTGAGAGACAACACTTATTCAACTACTACTGTGCAATGTTTGATCTCTGTATTATGAAAAGGAAATAGAGGCAGGGAGAAGGAGGAGATTTTTTTAAGATACGAGAATGTAGACAATATTGTTAAGAAAGACCCAACCAGATGAGGATTTTTTTCTGCAGAAAACTGCAGGGTGATAATTAATCTCAACAGTTTGTTAAAATTATAAATACGGTTCATGGAGTAAACAAAGAGAAAATATCTCTGCATTTGGAAAAGTCTTAAAATAAGGCAGGTAAAATGCTGGGGTAAAAGTATAGCAAAGCTTGAAGCTTAAAATATGTTTCAGTGGTCTTCACTATGTTTAAGATTTGAGCAATATGGCTACAACAATTCGACTTAACGTGCAATATCCCCATCGTGCTACCTTATTGGATATTTTCACTCACTTGTTGCACACCTTCTCCGCCTACATCACGAAGCTGATGTATTCCTGGAATTGCTCCAATCTTATCCACTTCGTCAAGAAACACAATTCCTATTGGATTAAAAAAGAAAACTAAATATTCAAAATATTGGCGTCCCCTTATTTTGAGACTCTGATCTCCAATTCTGTACACTCCAATCTAAGATCATAAGCGATAGGAGCAGAATTAGGCCATTCAGCCCAAGAAGTCTACTCAAATCATGGCTGATCTATCTCTCCCTCCTAACCCCATTCTCCTGCCTCACCCCAATATCTCTGACACCCATACTACACAAGAATTCAAAGGGAATATCATTCCCACATCCACCCTGTCAATCCCCATTAGAATTTTGTATGTTTAAATTTAATCTTTCCTCATTTAATCTCTCCCAGTAACACAAACATATGATCTCAGGGATGAATCTAGTGAACTTTCACAGCATTTCATCTATCACATACATATTCTTACCTTGGTAAGGAAACCAGACCTATACACAATATTCCAAATGCAGTGGGACCTGGGCCCTCTATCATTCGTATTTGAACTCTCTAATTTTACATATAAATCTTCCTGCAATAAATGTCAACAATTTGTTTGCCTTCCTACTTTGTTGCAGCACCTGCATAATACCTTTCAATAATTTGTGTACAAGGACACCCATGTCGTTTGAACACCATCTCCTTTAAATTTCTTAACAATTAAAAATAAAACACTTCAATCTTTCTATCAGTGGATAACCTCAGATTTTCACACATTATATTTGAGCTATCATGTCCTTTCCCATTAATTTAACCTGTTGATATCCCCTGATGCACCTCTGCATCCTTCTAAAAGCCCATGTTGCCACCCAACTTTGTAAACTTAGATACATTACACTTGATCTCCTCATCCAAATCATTGACGTGAGTAGCTGGGACTCGATCCCTCTGGCAACAAATTATTCAAAGCATCTCAGCATGATAATTGTTCTCCTTATCCATTTGTTAATTTTAACCCAGAAAATATCAAACAGAATTGCTACACACATTGCATTCTCTCCATAAATCCATGTTCACTCAGCCCAATTCTAATATTATTTTTCAAGTTCCTTGTTGCCACTTCCTTAATAATTGATCCCAGCATTTTCAACTAACTTGGCCATAGTTCTCTATTTCCATGCCAGCCAGCCATCCTGCCAGTCTGCATGAACCATTCTAAAACATAGAGTCATGGAGTCATAGTCATAGAGTGATACAGCGAGGATACAGAGCCTTCTCCCCAACTTGCCCACACCGGCAACATGCCCCCGCTACACTAGTCCCATCTGTCTGCGCCTGGTCCATATCCCTCCAAACCTGTCCTATCCATGTACCTGTCCAACTTCTTAAACGATGGGATAGTCCCAGCTTCAACTACCTCCTCTGGCAGCTTGTTCCATTCACCCACCACTCTCCATGTGAAAACGTTACCTCTCAGATTCCTACTAAATCTTTTCCCCTTCAGCTTGAACCTATGTCCTCTGGTCCTCGATTTCCCTACTCTGGGCAAGAGACTCTGTGTATCTACCCGATCTATTCCCCTCATGATTTTGTACACCTCTATAAGATCATCCCTCATCCTCCTGCGCTCAAAGGAATAGAGACCCAGCCGACTCAACCTCTCCCTATAGCTCACACCCTCTAGTCCTGGCAATATCCTTGTAAATCTTTTCTGAACACTTTCAAGCTTGACAATATCTTTCCTATAACATGGTACTCAGAACTGAACACAATATTCTAAATGCGGTCTCACCAACGTCTTATACAACTACAACATGGCCTCCCAAGTTCTATACTAAATAAACTGATTGATGAAGGCCAATGTGCCAAAAGCCTTTTTTACCACCTTATCTACCTGCGACTCGACCTTCAAGGAACCATGCACTTGTACTCCTAGATCCCTCTGCTCTACAACACTCCCCAGAGGGCTACCATTTACTGTGTTGGTCCTGCCCTTGTTAGACGTCCCAAAATACAACACCTCACACTTCTCTGTATTAAATTCCATTAACCATTCCTCAGCCCACCTGGCCAATCGATTCAGATCCTGCTGCAATCTTTCACAACCATCTTCACCATCTGCAAAACCATTCACTTTTGTATCATCAGCAAACTTGCTAATCTTGCCCTGTATGTTCTCATCCACATCATTGATGTAGATGACAAACAGTAATGGGCCCAGCACCGAACCCTGAGGCACACCACTAGTCACAGGCCTCCAGTCCGAGAAGCAACCTTCCACCATCACCCTCTGCTTCCTTCCATGGAGCCAATTTGCTATCCATTCAGTTATCTCTCCTTGGATCCCATGAGATCTAACCTTCCAGAGCAGCCTACCATGCGGAACCTTGTCGAATGCCTTACTGAAATCCATGTACACAACATCTACAGATCTGCCCTCATCGACCTTTTTGGTCATGTCTTCAAAAAAAGAACTTGGACTTTGGATGAAAACAATCAGTGTAGCCGTTGTCCTCAAAACTGTAAAATGCATGGCTAATAGATCTTGGGAGTAATTGCCTTTCAATCGCTTTCGTTTTCTTAAGACATTTTTCACATGCTAATTTTTTTCAGTTCTCCTCATTCTGGACCTGTTGTTGTCCATTATTTCTAGCAGGTTTCGTGTGCCTTCTTTGCGAAGACATAATTTATCTTCCATTTCCTTATTGCCAATATAATCACTCCTGTCTCAATCTGTAGGGGACCCATGTTAACATTTGTAATTTTCTGGGGGGGTTTTCTGTATCTATTGATGTTTTTATAGTCCACTGATATGGCACATATGTGCCCCGAAGGAATACAGCTCAAGTAGACATTAATTAGTTGTTCCGTATTTGAAGAGATCTAATTGTTGCTTGCGGCCAATTTTGTAAATGTCAATTATAACTATTCATAACAGGTGAACAGCCTTGAAATGAGGTTACTTACCCTTTTCAGCAAGTGGTAAAGTGAAATCAATTTACTTTGAATATTGAAAACATGGAGAATTTGGCAACGATATATTTTTTTCCAGGAACTAAGGGAGAGAGAGTAATGCCCCTGTCCCACTTAGGCTATTTTTTGGCGATTACAGGTGACTAGGCTATCGCCACATGGTCGCCGGGGTGTCGCCTGTATGGTCTCCTCAGTCGCCCAAAGAGTCGTACCTTTTTTCTGGTCGCCGCTGGATTTTGAAATGTTCACAACTTTTCGGCGACAGTCGGCGCCCGTGGGCTTGACGCCAACGATCGTAGGTGCTGTTGCCAGGATGACGTAGGTTGTCGCTGGTGCTGACTTCAATGTCGCCATTCAATGTCAACTTCAATGCCATTAGCGACTACCTCCGTCAACCTACGTCAACCGGCGACAGGTACCGGTGACTGAATTGTCTTACCTTGATGTAGCTTGTCGCGGGTGGACGTAGGTTGTCGTAGGTGTGGTTGTAGGTGGACGTCCTAATGGTCGCCAGTTGTCGGCAGCTTGCCGTAGCTTGATGTCGACTAGGAGGTAGGTTGTTGTAGACATTGTCAAAAACATTGTCGTAGGGGGGGTCCAGTCGCCGGTTTTCGGCGACCTGCTACGACTATGACAGTCGGCGGCAGTCACCGAAAAAATCGCCTAAGTGGGACAGGCCCTAAAGCTTCACAATGCATTTAATTTCCACTACTCCCTTTCTTTATATTTTATTTTGAAACTAAATATAAAAGTAATTTTCAATAATGTGATATATTAAATATATACATTTATCTTAAGCACAATGATGCAACTATTACCCAGATCAATTCTTGTTGAAAATGTTATAAGTAGAGACAGGATGTTTAGGCGCTAAAAAACTCTGAAATAGGCAGGCAAAAAGGCATAATAAAATTACAAAAAAGGCAAGGAAAAGGCATTTATTGACAAAAAAGGCATAAAAAGGCATGTATTTCCACCAGCAAAATATGATTAAAAATGATAATATAATGGTATTCTACATTAAATGACCAAAGTTGCCTGGTTGCACATAATTAATAGCATTTTTATCAAATTATCTAGTGTTAAACTATGCTGTCAGACAGAATATGCTTCAGTTGTGTGAAACCTCTTTCTACCTCAGCTGATGTCACTGTTGCATAACAGAAACAAGCTACCGACCCTATATTCATGTTGATATCTTGTGCATTACAACTACCTTTGAGAACTTTAGTTATGTTTTGTATTTCTTCAAGATCTTTGTTAGCTAAATTCACTCTCTCACATTTTCCTTGTATGTCTTTACCTACATCGCCAGGAATTTTACGGATCAGTTACTTTGTTGAAAACCTGCAAGTTATTAATTAATGTTTCGCCACGTTTCTCAAGGGAAGTGATAGCTTGTGGGAAGTTTGCAAAATTGGAAGCAATAAACACAAGGGACATTTTCTGCAGGATTTCACTGACGATCCTGACTGCAGTAGATTCTTCTTCTTCAAAACAGTTGACGATTTATTTTATCTTTTCAAAATTTGCTGCATAGTAGAGTACAGCAGGGAGCCATGTACCCCACCTAGTCAAAACGGGCGGAGGAGGTAGCGGAATCTTGGGTGCTATTTCCTTGAACAACTGCACACGTGACGGTGCTTTGAAGAAGATTTTCTTGACATTGACATTCTAGGCGATCGACATTTGGAAACAAGCTACTTATGTGCTTGACAATTCCATGAAGTCCTTGAGCTAAGCATGTCAAATGCAACATTTTGGGGAATAAAACTTTAAAAGCACGACAGCTTTTTTCATGTACAGAGCTGCATCAGTCACAAACAGAAGAACATTCTCGTGTTATATACCTTCTGGCCAAAGTACAGCAAGTGAAGATGTAAACAACTGAGCAATAGTTGAGCTGTTTGACTTCTCCAATACTTATTATTATTATTATTATTATTATTATTATTATTATTATTATTATTATTATTTATTTGTCATTTGGACAAATTTGTCATTTGGACCCCTTGAGGTCCAAACGAAATATCGTTTCTGCAGCCATACATTACAAAACGAAGAAGACCCGAGACACAACACAATTTACACATACATCCATCACAGCGCTGTGATGGAAGGCAAAAAAACGTATCTCTCCACTGCACTCCCCCCCCCGATGTCAGAGTCAAAGTCAAAGCCCCCGGCGGGCGATGGTGATTATCCCGCGGCCATTAAAGCCACGCCGGTTAATGCAAGGTCGCGCACCGGGTCTTGGTGTTAGAGCCCCGGCGTGCGCTCGCAAACTCCCGCGGCCATTCCAAGCCGCGCGGGGCGGTGATGTAAAGCCCCGCTCCAGGTGCTCTTCAACCCCGCAACTCGGGCGGGAGAAGTCGCCGCTGCGGAAGCCCCGAAAAGCGGTCTCCCCCCAGGGACCCGCGGGCTTCCGGTGTTGCCGTCCGCCAGACCTGCGGTTGTAGCCTCCGAATCTCCGGGGGTCGGGTAGCAGCAGCGATTGTTTCCACCACAGCTCCACCCGCTCCGGACTCCGATACTCCGATGTCAACAAATATTCCTTTGCCTCCATTGTGCCGATGACCACATTAGCAACATATCTCCCCACAGCATCGGTTGTCTCATCTACTGAGATCCATATTTTGTTGCATGCAACTTCATCTCTAATTTTCTGCACAACAATGTTGAAGTTGCTGTCAACATAATTTTTCCGTAATGATGACTTACTTCGTATATGTTCCTCTGTATATTTCTCTAAAAAACCACTGAGAGATTTGTTTTCCAATTTCCACAGTGGAATTCCAGCATCAATGAATGCCTTGCACAGATCACTCGAAAACTCAGATTTGCGACTGGAGCCAGCAGTAAATGTAGTGAGGAGACACCCCAGCAGTATCAACATTGACTTCTCTAATTTTAGATAACCCTTGTCTTCTCCCTCCTCCCCCTCACACTTCCCAGCTCTCCTTCTAGTCCTACTGTCTCCGCCTCTTCCTTTCCTTTTCCCGCCCCCCTCCACATCAGCCTAAAGAAGGGTCTTGACCCGAAACGTCGCCTATTCCTTCTCTCCATAGATGCTGCCTCACCCGCTGAGTTTCTCCAGCATTTTTTGTCTACCTTCGATTTCTCCAGCATCTGCAGTTCTTTCTTAAATACATCTTGGAAAAGGCTGAACCAGCGGGCAGCGGCACGAATGAATGAACGACCGACGGTGATGCCCCCGGTTTTGCCCCGGTGGTGGAAATTTTCTTGTAAGTTATACTATGTTATTAATATTAACATGTTAACCTAGAAAACGTCATTGTAATCACGGTACATTTAGAGAAAATAGCACGATCTTTTAGCAAAACGGCAAAAAAAGGCTGATCTAGGCACTCGATCGTGAAAAAGGCGTTATCTTGGTGAAATCATCAAAAATGGCTTGAAAAGGCACGGCATTTATGGCAAAATCCTGGCTCTAGTTATGTTACTATTTTTTCCTTTTTTGTGATACGCTTCTTGCTTTTTTTGTCTAAAATGTTTAAACTTATCATGCTTCCAATTGCTAATTTACATAATGCAGTGCAGAATTGATATCCAAGCTATCCAATTGCGACAATTTATATAACTATTGAGGATGGTCTAAGTTTTTGATTGTATATCCTTTATGCCATACTGAGCAATACTACAAAAGAACATGCATTTGAACATACAATATATAATCATGGGTAAAAAAATAGTCAAACGCTAATATTTACCCATTCCCCTCAGTTGATTGATTTACTGACATAATTTAAATAAATTATTATACCTTGCTGAGCTCTGGCAACATTGAACTTTGCATCTTGTAATAGCTTAGCAATGACCGATTCAATATCTTCACCAACATATCCGGATTGTGTTAGGCATGTGCAGTCACAGATTGCAAATGGTACATCCAAGCACTTGGCCAATGTTTGAGCCAACAATGTTTTTCCTATGAAAGACAAGCAGAATGTTTGAATTTGAAACTAAAAACTCTTAGAGCTTAAAATCGTTGTCCACCAATTTAATTCTTCAGAGATATTTCTGACTACAAAAGACCTCGATCTCTTTACAATACATTCATATTCTATATGTAATGTATGTATACTGCTTATACTTCTGGCATTAAGAGGTTGTCCATGTTCTTTGCAAAGTCTCCTGTGCAGTAGCAGACAGTAGGCCAATGTTACTGGCGAATTACTGCTATTGACAGGCAATTAGTTCTAAAAGGGTTGACGGTGGATATGCAATGGAAGGCATTTAAAGACTGCATGGATGAACTACAAAAATTGTTCATCCCAGTTTGGCAAAAGAATAAATCAGGGAAGGTAGTGCATCCGTGGATAACAAGGGAAATCAGGGATAGTATCAAAGCAAAAGATGATGCGTACAAATTAGCCAGAAAAAGCAGCATACCAGAGGACTGGGAGAAATTCAGAGACCAGCAGAGGAGGACAAAGGGCTTAATTAGGAAAGGGAAAATAGATTATGAAAGGAAACTGGCAGGGAACATAAAAACTGACTGCAAAATTTTTATAGATATGTGAAGAGAAAGAGATTAGTTAAAACAAATGTAGGTCCCTTGCAGTCAGAAACAGGTGAATTGATCATGGGGAACAAGGATATGGCGGACCAATTGAATAACTACTTTGGTTCCGTCTTCACTAAGGAAGACATAAATAATCTGCCGGAAATAGCAGGGGGCCGCGGGTCAAAGGAGATGGAGGAACTGAGTGAAATCCAGGTTAGTCGGGAAGTGGTGTTGGGTAAATTGAATGGATTAAAGGCCGATAAATCACCAGGGCCAGATAGGCTGCATCCCAGAGTACTTAAGGAAGTAGCTCCAGAAATAGTGGATGCATTAGTGATAATTTTTCAAAATTCTTTAGATTCTGGAGTAGTTCCTGAGGATTGGAGGGTAGCAAACGTAACCCCACTTTTTAAGAAGGGAGGGAGAGAGAAAACGGGGAATTACAGACCAGTTAGTCTAACATCGGTAGTGGGGAAACTGCTAGAGTCAGTTATTAAAGATGGGATAGCAGCACATTTGGAAAGTGGTGAAATCATTGGACAAAGTCAGCATGGATTTACGAAAGGTAAATCATGTCTGACGAATCTTATAGAATTTTTCGAGGATGTAACTAGTAGAGTGGATAGGGGAGAACCAGTGGATGTGTTGTATCTGGACTTTCAGAAGGCTTTCGACAAGGTACCACATAAGAGATTAGGATACAAACTTAAATCACACGGTATTGGGGGTTCAGTATTGATGTGGATAGAGAACTGGCTGGCAAACAGGAAGCAAAGAGTAGGAGTAAACGGGTCCTTTTCACAATGGCAGGCAGTGACTAGTGGGGTACCGCAAGGCTCAGTGCTGGGACCCCAGCTATTTACAATTTATATTAATGATCTGGACGAGGGAATTGAAAGCAACATCTCCAAGTTTGCGGATGACACTAAGCTGGGGGGCAGTGTTAGCTGTGAGGAGGATGCTAGGAGACTGCAAGGTGACTTGGATAGGCTGGGTGAGTGGGCAAATGTTTGGCAGATGCAGTATAATGTGGATAAATGTGAGGTTATCCACTTTGGTGGCAAAAACGGGAAGGCAGACTATTATCTAAATGGTGGCCGATTAGGAAATGGGGAGGTGCAGCGAGACCTGGGTGTCATGGTACACCAGTCATTGAAAGTAGGCATGCAGGGGCAGCAGGCAGTGAAGAAAGCGAATGGTATGTTGGCCTTCATAGCAAGAGGATTTGAGTATAGGAGCAGGGAGGTTCTACTGCAGTTGTACAGGGTCTTGGTGAGACCACACCTGGAGTATTGCGTACAGTTTTGGTCTCCAAATATGAGGAAGGACATTATAGCCATAGCGGGAGTGCAGAGAAGTTTCACCAGACTGATTCCTGGGATGTCAGGACTTTCATATGAAGAAAGACTGGATAGACTTGGCTTATACTCGCTAGAATTTAGGAGATTGAGAGGGGATCTTATAGAAACGTACAAAATTCTTATGGGGTTGGACAGGCTAGATGCAGGAAGATTGTTCCCGATGTTGGGGAAGTCCAGGACAAGGGGTCACAGCTTAAGGATAAGGGGGAAATCCTTTAAGACCGAGATGAGGAAAAACTTTTTCACACATAGAGTGGTGAATCTCTGGAACTCTCTGCCACAGAGGGTAGTTGACGCCAGTTCATTGGCTATATTTAAGAGGGAGTTAGATGTGGCCCTTGTGGCTAAAGGGATCAGGGGGTATGGAGAGAAGGCAGGTACGGGATACTGAGTTGGATGATCAGCCATGATCATATTGAATGGCGGTGCAGGCTCGAAGGGCCGAATGGCCTACTCCTGCACCTATTTTCTATGTTTCTATGTTTCTATTGTTACAGCTTTCAATAACAATCTCTGCCTTCAGCTGTTCTTGAAATCACAATGTTGTCCCATTTAGTAAATGCTGCCTGCACCGAAAGAATGGGGCAGATTGCAGTAACTGCAGCACGTAACCAGCAAGATCGATGCACAAAATTGAACAACTTACTTGCACCAGTATGAATGTTTAAGAAGGAACTGCAGATGCTGGAAAATCGAAAGTAGGCAAAAATGCTGGAGAAACTCAGCGGGTGAGGCAGCATCTATGGAGCGAAGAGCGAAATTCTGAAGAAGGGTCTCGACCCGAAACGTCGCCTATTTCCTTCGCTCCATAAATGCTGCCTCACCCGCTGAGTTTCTCCAGCATTTTTGTCCACCTGCACCAGTATGAAGATCACTGGTCAATTTCCACCATTATCCTAACGTACATTTTGTTTTAAACTCCCACTCACTTATGGGAATTTTGAAATTAGTTTGATATTGGTTGTGACACATTCATTGAAACTACAATATATTCAATGAGCATTTTCGATGTCCATATGAATATTCTCTATCCACAATCTTAAAAGAATCTAATTTATCTGGGATAAAGTCTTTGTTTAAATAAAGTTTTGTTGGACCTGGTTCATTTATTGCTAAAATCATCTCATTTTAACCTTCGGTATCTTGTCAAAGTAAGTAATTCCATGAAATTGGAAGTGCCATTTTGGCAGTAGAGGGCCTGTCCCACTTGCATGCAATTGCATGCGTTTGGCGCGACCAAACGTGGTCGCTTGAGGCGTACGGGCACCGTATGGCCGCGCGGGGCTGGTCCCACGTAGAAGTGCAGAGTTGTGCGGGGCTGGTCCCGAGATCGCGCGGGGCTCCGAAAATCTGACAGTGTCCGAAATCTTCTCGCGCCAACGGCCTGTCGGCACGCATGCGCATTGCGGTCGTACGCAGCATCTTGACGGCGTACGCAGCGTCTTGACGGCGTACGCCTAGCGGGTGGCGTTGCGCGATGACGTCACCGCCCGGCCTGGCGTTGCATGATGACGTCACCGCCCGACGCCGTGCGCCGTCCAAATTCAGTTGACCCGACTCCTGCCCAGCTGATTGGTAAGTATGATGCAAATTACGTCACGCGCGAACTTAGCGCGAACTTAGTGCGTACTTAGCGCGTACTTAGCGCGAACTCCGCTTCCGTTTGGTCGCGCCAAACACATGCAATCGCATGCAAGTGGGACAGGCCCTTAAGTAACATTGTAGTTCATGGTAATATCCACTAGTAAATAAACAATTTCAAGTTATTTGCAATTTGAGTACATTATTATTTAGGGAATGCTACAGTTTTGAGGAATACAATGCTTTACATTAAATGTTAATTGAGGGTCCCAATTCCCTTCTTGGGTCAACATTAAAACAGTTTCATACTATTCAAAGTACTGCAATGAGTACTTCCATTAATCTCAATAACATTCCTCACTCAACTAATATCACTATCATATACAGAGAGAGATGACCCATTCATCACATTGCTGTTCTGGATGTTGTCCTTTGCTAACTCACTGATGTGATTTTATTTTAATAACTAATTGAAGATTTTGGGTTGTTTTGAGAGAAATGGCAAATTAGTTCTGCAAAAATCCAAATGATTATATTGAATATGTCAGATTAATTTTGTAACCAAACAATATAAACCAGTCTTCATGGGCAGATTTATTTGTACTGTATTGCACCACTGAAAAAAAAAAGAAATAATATTAAAAACATACTAATACCTGAGCCTGTGGGGCCAAGCAGAATGACGTTACTTTTGTCCAGATGAACAGTATCATCAACAGAGTCAAGGTTCTTCCGAAAATTTCTCCGTAGTACCGGTTGTGATAAATAAGACGAGGGTGGAATCAATTCTGTTAAATGCAGTAGTTCTGTAGAAATGTAAAAATGGACATCTTATAAATCCTTATCTATAGTTGGGAAAATGTTGAGAAGTCTGATGTAAAGCTGCAAAAACAGAGAGGCCATACAGGTAGATGTTTACAACAGTGACTCTGGTTTTCAAAGAGTTCAATTTACCAAAGGTATACTCTATAAATTACAACACTAAACATCCACATAATTTACTGTGCACCGTCTCTTACCTCTCAATCCAAACTCACACCCAAACTCACTGATGCCCCACAGGTAATTATTAATCAACCATGATAGCTACAACTCCCAAATAAATTACAGAAGACTCAATGACATACTTTCCTCTAAACTTATTCAATTTTTAGGATGTGTGCCCCATTGACAAGTCCAGCATTTATTACCCTATCCCTTTTCACCCTTAAGTAATTAGTGGTAAGATCACTTCTTCACTATCACTTCCTCTTCTGATGAAAGTACTGCCAGGGGTTGACAAGTATATGGAATTCCAAAATGCAGCGATAGCTTGAAGTTAACACTGTATAGTACTTGCATCATCATCTAACTAGTTTACGTAAGCAAATCACTTTTAAAGGATGCAGTATTGCACAATACCATACAGATGCCTAACATTAAACCCATTTAGTGATTTTAGATGGCAGTATACTACCCATGTAAAGGATGCCATGTGCAATACCTTAACTCCCAAACACAATTCCATCAGGAATGAGAACAAGAGAGTCCTAACTGATTTTGTTTCCTTCCTCCTAAAGCGAGCTTCATTGAGTCCTTAAGTTGAAATTAGTTATTGCAATAAAGAGCACAGTTACATCAGGGTTTTTCTTCCCTTTCTGTAAAGGTATTTATTCCAAATAATAAAATTAATCTAAAATTCATCTGGCTTTGATAGGGCTACATGTCCTGCCGAGTATTACTGATTTCATACACAAATATTGCAGAGGTTTAAAATGGCAAAGATTACGGTAAGTGAATGAACCTTACAAGCCAACATCCAAGAAGGGGAAAGTTAAAAGGAGATTTACAAAGGAAGTTTTTTTCTAAAAAAAACAGTGGTAACTGCCAGGGGAGTCTGCAGTTGTATAGGGCTCTGGTAACTTTCTTCTGCAGTTGTATAGGGCTCTGGTAAGACCACATCTGGAGTATTGCATACAGTTTTGGTCTCCTAATTTGAGGAACGACATCCTTGTGATTGAGGCAATGCAGCGTGGGTTCACGAGATTGATCCCTGGGATGGCGGGACTGTCATATGGGGAAAGATTGAAAAGGACTGGACAAGCTAGATGCAGGAAAAATGTTCCCAATGTTGGGCGAGTCTAGAACCAGGGGTCACAGTCTTAGAATAAAGGGGAGGCCATTTAAGACTGAGGTGAGAAAAAACTTTTTCACCCAGAGAGTGGTGAATTTGTGGAATTCCCTGCCACAGAGGGCAGTGGAGGCCAAATCACTAGATGGATTTAAGAGAAAGTTAGATAGAGCTCTAGGGGCTAGTGGAATCAAGGGATATGGGGAGAAGGCAGGCACGGGTTATTGCTTGGGGACAATCAGCCATGATCACAATGAATGGCGGTGCTGGCTCGAAGGGCCAAATGGCCTCCTCCTGCACCTATTTTCTATGTTCTAGGTGCAAGCAGATACAATATCAACGTTTAAAAGGCATTTGAACAGGCTAATGAAACAGCAAAGAATGGAGGGAGAAAAACAGCATGCAAGAAGATGGGATTAGTTTAATTTGGCATCTTGCTTGGCACAGAAATCGTGGGCCCATGGCCCTACATTTCTATGTTCTAACAAATATGTGGGAATCCTTGGGCTGTGACTGATTAGAAAGAGAAGCATGCAGGAGAGCACGAGGAACCTTGCATTGAGTAGCACACAGAATCCCAGTACAAATGTGAAAAGGAAAACACCACCTTCCATCCTCCCTATCCATCCATAAAAATACTTCCTGCTCCAACTGTGACAGAGTTTCAAATCACTTACTGGCCTCATCAAAATCAAAACCCAGAGAGCTGGAGTGGAGTATTGTACAACCCTGAAGTACTGCTTAAGAAAAATAGAAAACTTGCCTCTGGGAGAGCTTGAGTACCCATCAACATAACCCCCAGAGCGCTGTGTGACATCAGGTGGAATATTGTTGTTTAGTCGTTTATAGTGATTGTAGACAGCTACCGAGAGAATTTTCTTTGCTTGGTTTTGACCAATAATATATTCATCCAAAAATCGATGGAGCTGAAACCAAAGATATTGAATAATATTTCAAAATAGTATTCAACCTGAGGAGTACCTTCAGCAATGGCCTTATACTACTCCTATGACTAGGACGCCACAGGAGATCCTTCTTCCCTGAGGCTATCAAACTTTACAACTCCTCCCCCTTCTGTCGTGGGGTAGACTAAGACTGCGACTGACTCCCCTCCACCCCCAACCCCCCACCCCCACCTCCTCAATCTTTGCACATCGCCCAAGCCTTTCCACTCGTCAATTTAATTTCATGTTTCATGCATTTTGTGTTTTTTTATGACTTGGCAGATCAATTTCCCACCTGGGATAAATGAAGTTCTATCGTATCATATCGTATCGTAAATTTTCACCTGATCCTTCGTACCTCCTCTGTCTTTCATCAAGTTTCGGGCTGATTTTCTACAACAGTGCCTTTTTCCTGCACTATCCCCATATCTCTTGATTGTATAGAAACTGATTGGTACTGCGTCCCTGTGAGTGTTCCCCGTCGTATGTAAAAGGAAGGCAGGCACTAGCAGAGCAGCCATTCTGGAGCGGCTGTGTTTGGAGTAGCTGTATTAAGGTAAAGTCCTATGTTTGAGGTAAGTGTTGAGCCTTTGACTCAAGACACTAAGAGCTGCATTTGATGAGGCTTTGGTTTGAGAGGTTGAGTGACAGCAAGATACGGGAAAGGTCTTTTTTTGCAGCCCTTCTTTAATCTAAGTGCAGTTGGCATGGCACTTAGGGCAATGGTCTGCTTCCCTTGCACGCTGTGGGAACTTCCAGTGACCCTGATAAATACACCTGAGAGAAGTGCAGCTGTATCTCCTGACTGATCACATGAAGTAACTGGAGGTACAGCTAGATAACCTCAAGATCATTTGGGGGAATCAGAGTGTCATGGATGGGAGTTGGTCACGCTGAGGTACAGGTTGAAAGTAAATGTCATGTCATAGGAGTAGAATAAGGCCATTTGGCCCATTGAGTCTACTCCGTCATTCAATCATGGCTGATCTATCTCTCCCTCTGAACCCAATTCAACTGCCTTCCCCATAACGTTTGAACCACCAGGAAAGTGAGATGGCAGAGAGTGCAGGAATCCCATGTGGACATTTACCTCCAAAACAAGAATATCCTTTTGTATCCCGTTCGAGGATGACTGTTCAGAACAGATCCGTAGCAACAGTCAGGTCTGTAGCACCAGGCCTGGCTCTGAGGCACAGCGGGGCAGGATAAAGTCAATTAGTTTTAGGAAATTCCTTAATCGGAGGGACATATAGGAGATTCTGTGGTGGCAAATGGGACTCTAGGATGGCGGGTTGCCTCCCTGGTGGCAGGGTACAGGAAGTCTTGAAATGGCTGCAGTACCTTCGCAAGGGGGGAAGTGAGCAGCCGGAAGTCATTGTACATGCTGGCACAAATGACATTCTTAGGAAAAGGGGTGAGGTTGTGAATATAGAGAATTGGCAAAAAGGTTAAAAAACAGGACCTCAAGGGCAGTGATCTCTGAATTACTCCCGGTGTCATGTACTAGTGAGGGTAAGAATAGGAATAAAGGTCAGATGAATGCATGGCTGAGGAGTTGGTGCAAGGGATAGGGATTCTGACTTTTGGATCATCGGGATCTCTTCTGGGGCAGAGGTGAGCTGCACATGTGGAATGGGTTGCACCTGAACTGAGGAGGACCAACATCCTTGCGGGCAGGTTTGCATCTCCTACTCAGGAGGATTTAAACTAGATTGGCAGCCGTACATTATCCAATGCAGTGTCACGGAGTCATAGAGTGATACAGTGTGGAATCAGGCCTATCGGCCCAACTTGCCCACATCGGCCAACATGTCCCAGCTACATGTCCCACCTGCCAGCATTTGGTCCATATCCCTCCACACCAGTGGTGAGGTAAGAGGGAAGCTGGAAGTTGATGTAGGAGACATGGGAGAATGTTCTGTTCATAGAATAGGCAGGAGCACAGCAGGGTGTGAGAAAAGTCAGTTAGTTTAAATTCCATTTAATTCAATGCTCCAGGCCTGTCAGGTAATGAGGATGAACTAAGGGCGTAGATATAATTTAGACATACACTTAAACAGGTATATGAATAAGAAAGGTTTAGTGGGATATGGGGCAAATATTGGCAAACGTTACTCGCTTAAATGGAGCATCTGGGTCAGCATTGACGAGTTGGGCTGAAGGGTGTGTTTCTGTACTGTATGACCCTCTGCCTCTATCTGGTTTGAATTAACTCTGCGAATGAACCTCATTACCCTTTGGGCTAAAGACTTACAAATATTCTTCTGTTGAATGAGACATTTGTCCTCAACCCAGTCCTAAATGGCCTACTTTTTAGTTTAGTTTAGTATATTATTGCCATGTGTAGCGAGATACAGTGAAAAGCTTTTGTTCGCGTGCCATTCAGCCAAAGTCTATTCATGAATTCAATCAATCTGTCCACTGTGCACCGATAAAAGATAAAGGGTACAACATTCTGTGCAAAGGTATAGCATTGAAGTCCAATGAAGTCAGATTAAAAATAGTTCAAAGGTCTCCAATGGGGTAGATGGGAGATCAGGACTGCACTCTTGCCAATGTCTCAGTTGCCCGAGGAAGGAAGATGATGGATGGAGATATACAGAAGTGAGAGAAAACAAGGAGGCAGATAGATCTAGGTGAGGTGAGGGAAGGGTAAATGTGGAGATGACTGCAGGAAGTCGCTAAGCAGAAACACCGAGTGATCAGAAACATTGACCATCCACAGGCTTTGCTGAGTCCCCCTCACAGATTATTTGTTGCTCCAGATTACAGGTTCTGCATCTCTCGTGTCTCCAGATATGCAGGAATGTTGCCAGTAATAGAAGATTTTGGCCATAGCAGAAGATTGAATTGGCTTGGATTACTTATCCTGGAAATGTGGAGGATGAAGGGAGATTTAATTGAGTTGGAATTTAATTAACTAAACTGTAACTATAAAGATTAAAAATAGAATAGAGGGGAAGGATCTACCACACTTTGCAAAATAGTCAATAACAATAGAGGATAGATTTACAGTAAATTTAGTAGAATTAGTGGGAAGTAGAGGAAAATATTTAAAATATCTACACAGCATGTTAGAAATGTGAATATTTGCCCATAGGATGATATGGGCAATGACTGCATACAAGGTGGAGGCACAAAATCTCAATGTGCAGTACTGTAACAGACAAGGCTGCAAGCAAGGAATTGGAAGTGGATCTGGTTCCTCTTTAAAGTTGGGTTGAATTACCTGCTTCTACATTATGTATTGGATTGAGCCTGATGGATTCAGTCCTTGATAATCAAAATTGTAAGAGGTTTGTGGTGAGAATTTTTTATATTTAATTCTCCCTGGGCCCTCCCTCAAATAATACCCCAGTTGACTCTCCTTGTCACCAAGAGCAATTAACCCATTTGGAATGTAAAATTGCTCAGTTTTCCATTTTTGGCTTAGCATCGAGATTAATAGGCATGAGTATTGTAGGAGCCATTAAGCTTAAGTCAGTATATTATAGTCAAGTCTAATATTTTTAGTTTTTATCTGTCTGTACTTTTGTAGGTGGGATTTGATACATAGAAGGGGTGTGTCTATTTTCAGAGGAGATTAGCGCAGACTCACAGATTGGGAGTTCAGTTTAGACTCGGAGGATGGTGAGAATACAGTTTCTTACCACGACATGATCACGACACACGTTCACGAGACGCTACACTTTTAGAAGAAACTCTTATATGATTTATGCGACACGAATGGAACAGCTATTACTTCAATACAGACCAATTAATCAAAAAACAACGTTTGGAAGATTCGTTTTTGCTCTCTTCATTGTGTCGTGAGTGCGTAAACGATAACTCCACATCATCCCCGAGGAGTAATGGCTACCGAAGTTGGACTTTGAGAACGTATAAAAACTGCCATTATAAGGATACTTAAAATCAAGCTGAACACATGCATAAAAACAATTCACGAGAATAGCAGTTTAAATGAATAACAAATAACAAAATTAAAATGTGTGAACCTTACTTCTTTGGGTGCGGGTAGATTCACCTGACGGTCACTTTTAATAGCTGTATGCCACAACTCTACTTCTCTGTAGCTGTTTGCAAGAGGTTTTTTTGAATTCACCATCAAAAAGAAGTGTTGACATATACTGCATTGTACAAATGGTGCAGCATCTGGAAAAGATCAGTTAATATTTTATATGTATTAAATCTTGTGGAACATTGAATTTTCTACAAGGAATTGTAAACCAGAAACTCACATTAATGCATTCAAATCATAAAGTGTCCAAGGTCTTATCTGAGATATTACAACAAAAACAGGCTTCAGGCTTATCACTGTTTTAAATCACCAACTAAAACCAACTCATTCCTCGGCAAATATGTAGATTTCAGCAAACAACACAGGGAAAAGAGGTGAAGAGCTGAGTTATTAGGGGAAGAAATTCAGTCGTGTGCATTCAAAACTGCTAACAGGTCAGAGAATCATGGAAACATCTGGTGCAGAAAGAGGCCATTAATGAGTAGGTTAACCTATGATGAGCGTTTGTCAGCACTGGGCCTGTACTCGTTGGAGTTTAGAAGAATGCGGGGGACCTCATTGAAACACAGAATAGTGAAAGGCTTGGATAGAGTGGATGTGGAGAGGATGTTTCCACTAGTGGGAGAGTCTACGACTAGAGGTCATAGTCTCAGAATTAAAGGATGTCCTTTTAGGAAGGAGATGAGGAGAAATGTCTTTAGTCAGAGGGTGGTGAATCTGTGGAATTCTTTGCCACAGAAGGCTGTGGAGGCCGTCAGTGGATATTCCTAAGGCAGAGAAAGATAGATTCTTGATTAGTCCAGGTGTCAGAGGTTATGGGGAGAAGTCAAGAGAATTGGGTTAGGAGGGAGCGATAGATCAGCCATGATTGAATGGTGGAGTAGACGTGATGGGTCAAATGGCCTAATTCTACTCCTAAAAATGTTCCCAATGTTGGAGGAGTCTAGAACCAGGGGGCACAGTATAAGAATAAAGGGGAGGCCTTTTAAAACTGAGATGAGGAAAAACTTTTTCACCCAGAGAGTAGTGAATTTGTGGAATTTTCTGCCACAGAAGGCAGTAGAGGCCAACTCACTGGATGAATTTAAAAGAGAGCTCTTGGGGCTAGCGGAATCAAGGGATATGGGGAGAAGGCAGACACGGGTTACTGATTGTGGATGATCAGCCATGATCACAATGAATGGCGGTGCTGGCTCGAAGGGCTAAATGGCCTCCTCCTACACCTGTTTTCTATGTTTTTAAACACATGATCTTATGCCCATCTGTACATGTGTAACACTTAAACAGTTGCGGGATCTGAAAAGGTAGTGGAAGCAGATTACGTTAATAATTTAAAATAAGAGTTGGGTGGGTATTTGATGAGGAAAAAATGTAGATTTACAATAACGTGGAACTGAGTGCGATGGTTCATGGGGTTGATGATGGGGTTAATGGGCACTGGTCCTGTTGAATTCAGTGCCCTCAGTTGCATCTTGACATTACACAGAATGTGCAATTCAATTTAGAACTGAATTGATTGAAATCAGGTGATGGTGGGGATAGCTCATCTTTCTGACACATCTGGATGAAATTGACTGTGAATAATTTTAGTTTGTCTCTGGCACTCACATGCTTGCTTCTGCTATCATTCGGAATGTGGGTGTTCATGGGGACTCTTCTTCCAGTTGGCTGAACAATTGCCCACTGCCATTCTTAACTGGATGTGACGAGAATGCAGATTCCCCACATTCCGTCACCCATTTTGTTTATTTTATGTACTTATTTTAATTCAGACCCTTCATCATGAATGTCCCCTGAGGCACATGACTGAATAGAAACTTATTTGGAAGATCCCGTGGCTGCAGAAACAGACCCGTGGAAAAACAACTAATCTTTAGACTTCCTATAGCCTTTGCATCATCTACATAGTGTGTTAGAAACATGATGGATTATCCTGCATCAGTGAACAACTGATGGACCTCAATTCATCCAGGACAAATTAACTCACTTGAACAGCAAACATAAACATTCGCTTCCTCTACAACTATTGCACCATGACAGCAGTGTATTGCATCTGTGCACTGCAGCAACTACCAAAGACTTCTTCAACAAGTGTCTCTGACACCCAGGATAAGGGCAGAACTTTCATGTCTGACACCCAGGACAAGGGCTGAAGACACATGAATAAAACACCATTTCCAGTTCCTCCAAATCACACAATTTCGTTGTTGTTGCTGATTCAGCATTCTGGAGCTTTATACGTAAAAGCAATGAAGTAAAACCACAGATTTGCTGAGTTCAAGAATAATTTATCTCCATCATCTCATGGGCAATAAGGGATGGGTAATAATACTGGCATTGCCAGCAATGTACATGGACTGTAGATGGAATACATGGAGTATAGAAGTTGGGAGGCCATGTTGCAGTTGTATAAGATATTGGTGAGGCCACATATTGTGTTCAGTTCTGGGCACCATGTTAGAGGAAAGATGTTGTCAAGCTGGAAAGGGTGCAAAAAAGATTTACAAGGATGTTGACAGTAGGGCCTGAGCTATAGGAAGAGTTTGAGCAGGCTAGGACTCTATTCCTTGGAATGCAGGAGGTTGAGGGGTGATCTTACATAAGTGTACAAAATCATGAGAGAAATAGATAGGGTAGACGCACAGAGTCTCTTGCCCAGAGTTGGGGAATCGAGAACCAGAGGACACAGGTTTAAGGTGAGGGGGTGACGATTTAATACGAACCTGAGGGGTAACTTTTTCACACAAAGGGTGGTGGGTATATGGAACAAGCTGCCAGAAGAGGTAGTTGAGCCAGATACTATTGTAACATTTAAGAAACATTTAGACCGGTACGTGGAGAGGACAGGTTTAGAGGGATCTGGGCCCAACGCAGGCAGGTGGGACTCGTGTAGATGGGACATGTTGGTCGGTGTGGGCAAGTTGGGCCAAAGGTCCTGATTCCACACTGTATGACTCTAGGACTCTATAACAGAAATATTGAAAATAAAAGGATAAGAAAGAATGAATGAGAGAGGAAAGAAAGAAACTGAAATAAAAAACATTTGAATAAAAAATCTCCAATATCAATCACAATCTTAAGGAATGATAATCAATACTTTTAATGGTTCACTGAGGGAAAAGTGATAGGGAGTCATAAGGAATTACCAATTAGTTAAAAAAACAACTTAAGTAGGTTATTAGATTTTTTAAATCATGTCTATGCAGAGACTTGACTTTATCCAATTGTAGTCACTGTTGTGAATTAGGAAATTACTAAACTTAACTTTCTGTGATGAGTTTAATCAGTAATTAATCTGCAAATGCAGCAACAGTTGTAAATCACTGCAAGGACAGGTGTCATATTCACAAAGCTAGTGGTAGTCATAGTGCGAACTCCATCATCAAGTACGCTGACGACACCACTGTTGTGGGACGTATCACTGATGGGGATGAGTCAGAGTATAGAAGAGAGATCGAGCGACTGTCCATATGGTGCCAGCACAATAACCTGGCCCTCAACACCAGCAAAACCAAGGAACTGATTGTGGACTTTGGAAGTAGGATGGGGTCCCACATTCCCGTTTATATCAACGAGTCGATGGTTGAAAGGGTCAAGAGCTTCAAATTCCTGAGCATGCACATCTCTGAAGATCTTTCCTGGTCCGAGAACAATGATGCCATTATTAAGAAAGCACATCAGCGCCTCTACTTCCTGAGAAGATTATGGAGAGTCGGTTTGTCAAGGAGGACTCTCTCTAACTTCTACAGGTGCACAGTAGAGAGCATGCTGACCTATTGTATCATGGCTTGGTTGGGCAACTTGAGTGCCCTGGAGAGGAAAAGACTACAAAAAGTAGTAAACACTGCCCAGTCCATCATCGGCTCTGACCTCCCTTCCATCGAGGGGATCTATCGCAGTCGCCTCAAAAAGGCTGGCAGTATCATCAAGGACCCACACCATCCTGGCCACACACTCATCTCCCTGCTACCTTCAGGTAGAAGGTACAGGAGCCTGAAGACTGCAACGACCAGGTTCAGGAATAGCTACTTCCCCACAGCCATCAGGTTATTAAACTTGGTTCGGACAAAACTATGAACATTAATAGCCCATTATCTGTTATTTGTACTTTATCAGTTTATTTATTCATGTGTGTATATATTTATATAATGGTATATGGACACACTGATCTGTTTTGTAGTCAATGCCTGCTATGTTCTGTTGTGCTGAAGCAAAGCAAGAAGTTCATTGTCCTATCAGGGACACATGACAATAAACTCTCTTGAATCTTGAATCTCTAGTCTGGGATAAATTGGCAAGCAAGTTGTAGCCATTGTAAATATGCAATACCTGTATATTATTTTCCATGTCATTATAAAATAACTCTCATTTTTACAAGATCCTGTACATTGTCAAGTTGAGTAAGTGGTGACATTAAGATTGTTAAGGGCTTGGACACGCTAGAGGCAGGAAACATGTTCCCGATGTTGGGGGAGTCCAGAACCAGGGGCCACAGTTTAAGAATAAGGAGTAAGCCATTTAGAACGGAGACGAGGAAACACTTTTTCTCACAGAGAGTGGTGAGTCTGTGGAATTCTCTGCCTCAGAGGGCGGTGGAGGCAGGTTCTCTGGATGCTTTCAAGAGAGAGCTAGATAGGGCTCTTAAAAATAGCAGAGTCAGGGGATATGGGGAGAAGGCAGGAACGGGGTACTGATTGGGGATGATCAGCCATGATCACATTGAATGGCGGTGCTGGCTCGAAGGGCCGAATGGCCTACTCCTGCACCTATTGTCTATTGTCTATTGTCTATTTCTTATATAAGTACTAATGTTGTGGTTGGCCTAATTGTCCAAGTGACTAAACACAGACTTACAAGTAATTGTCTCGATATGTATACTTCCACATTTTGGACAGCGTAATTGATCACGTTTTTTTCTGTTGGACTTATTTGACTGTTGATACGTTATCTTCATTCCATCGTGATGATTACCCTGTTAAAATATATAGAAAGTACAAATTAATGCTAATATTAATTAAAATCAGGCAGACAAATGGCAAGGCAGGTAGGTGGAAGAAGAAGTTAAATTTGATTCCTGGGTTTCATTTCTATTTACACAAAAATGCTGGAGAAACTCAGCAGGTGCAGCAGCATCTATGGAGCGAAGGAAATAGGCAACGTTTCGGGCTGAAACCCTTCTTCAGACTGATGGGGGGTGGGAGGGGGCGGGGAGAAGAAAGGAAAAGGGAAGAGGAGGAGCCCAAGGGCTGGGAAGGGGAGTAGACAGCAAGGGCTAACAGAATTGTGAGAATTCAATGTTCATGCCACCAGGATGCAGTCTCCCCAAGCGGAATATGAGGTGCTGTTCCTCCAATTTCCGGTGGTGCTCACTCTGGCCATGGAGGAGGCCCAGGACAGAGAAGTCGGATACGGAATGGGAGGGGGAGTTGAAGTGCTGAGCCACCGGGAGGTCAGGTTGGTTAATGCGGACTGAGCGGAGGTGTTCGGCGAAACGATCGCCAAGCCGATGCTTGGTCTCACCGATGTAGATCAGCTGACATCTAGAGCAGCGGATGCAATAGATGAGGTTGGAGGAGATGCAGGTGAACCTCTGTCACACGTGGAACAACTGCTTGGGTCCTTGAATGGAGACGAGGGGGAGGTAAAGCGACAAGTGTAGCATCTCTTGCGGTTGCAAGGGAAAGTGCCCGGGGAGGGGGTGGTGTGGGAGGGACAGGAAGAATTGACAAGGGAGTTATGGAGGGAGCGGTCTTTGCGGAAGGCAGACAGGGGGGGAGATGGGAAGATGTGGCGAGTGGTGGGGTCACGTTGGAGGTGGCGAAACTGACGGAGGACTATAGGTTGTATGTGACGGCTAGTGGGGTGAAAGGTGAGGACTAGGGGACTCTGCCCTTGTTGCGAGTGGGGGGATGGGGAGAGAGAGCAGTGTTACGGGGTATGGAAGTGAACCTGGTGTGAGCCTCATCTATAGTAGGGGAGGGGAACCCCCGTTCCCTGAAGAATGCGGACATTTCTGATGCCCCTGGTGGGAACACCTCATCCTGGGAGCAGATGCGGCGTAGACGGAGTAATTGGGAGTAGGGGATGGAGTCCTTACAGGAAGCAGGGTGGGAAGAAGAGTGGTCTAGATAGCCATGGGAGTCAGTGGGTTTATAGTGGATGTCGGTCAGAAGTCTATCACCTGCGATGGAGATAGTGAGGTCAAGGAATGGTAGGGAAATGTCAGAAATGGTCCAGGTGTATTTCTATTTGACTGGCAAACATCCCCTCTGATGGTCCATGGATGGAATTCATGTGGGCTTTTTCTAATCAAATCATTGTTGCCCTTGTGACTGTGAATTCTGTCTCTGGTTATTGATTCTACCATACAGAGATTAACTGATTTTTCTACAGTTACTAAATTATCCCCACCATGTGTTTTGAACAAAGGATGAATATTTGCAAATTTTAAGTCCTTGAACATTTTGCCATATCTGCAAAAATCTTCCAAACATAGGTACACCACCAGCCAGGTCATATTTACAATAGTCGTCACGCTCATTCTGTTATGTCCTGGGCATGTCTTACTCTGTTTATTTAAAGCTGATGATGTTGGAGTTTTCTCTACCTGTCTGCCTCCTATTATCGGCCTTATATGTGTTTTGTCCTGCAGAAAGAGAGGGTGAAAGTAAATGAATAGATTGAGAAAATATACAGAGGTAAGTAGATGAGGTATGATGTGTAGGTGAAACAAAATTTAATGAAAGCGAGGAGATTAATGTAAAGGTGTTTGTAGCTGACAGAACCTGAGGGAGGTGTGGTACAAACATTTTTTGTGCAAATGGTTGAAGGTAATAAAATAATTGCCTGAAAAAAGGACACGCTATTATTTTAAAAGAGTTATTCTTGTGATGGAGGAATGAAACATTGTGATGTCATTGATTTTACTTCGGAGTCACGTGAGTGACTACGTGAAGAACCCTGCCAGTGCGCCTGCGCGTCATTACGTCAGACGCATTGGCGCAAACGGACGCGAGGAGCAGAGCTCCTCTAGTGGAATTGTAGTTTTTAAACTACAAGGTAAGTATAAACTTTTTTGGAAGTATTTCCGTGTCCGTTTGCTGTGGGTCTGTGGGGATTTTTTCCACAGGCGCCATGGAAAAAACGGGCAAGGGGAGGTGGCGAGCGACTCAGCCGGTAGAAAGCCGCGAGATTGCAGTCGGCGACCAGCCGCCTCTGACCACGGTACAGTCGCCAGCAGACAGCATAGCGACTGGGATATTGGGGCTGAGTGAATTTAGTCAGCACAAGTGGGGCAAGGCAAAGCCGATAAAAAGCTGCGGGAATGCGGTCGGTAAAGGACTGTCTCATACCCTACAACAGTCGCTGGCTGGGAGCGGGCGAACTGTGGACTTGTGCATTAAAGAAAGAACGGAGCCAGCGTCAGTTGGGTGTTAGGCAACATACAAGTCAGGGCCATGGAGCAAGAGTCAGTTTGGGATTCACCTCCAAGGCTGGATACCACTTTCTGAGTGGATATTCCAAATGGATAACCTGTACACAGGTTGCTCCAACAAAACATACTCCAGGAGGAGTGATGTCAGAACCAGGCTCCAGAAGCCAGGTCAGCAGCACCTAGTAAAGGGCTGCTTGATAGCACCCTCATTGATCAGCAGAGTTTCCAAAACAAGCGAAGACGGCAGCTGCCAGATGGGCTATTCCTGGCAGTACAATTTGCTGCTCTGTGAGAGTTATAACCCTGAGTCTGACGGTGAGGCCGATACAAGCGAAGACGGCAGCTGCCAGATGTTTTACTCCTGGTAGTACGATTCGCTGCCCCGTCAGAGTCAGGAGAGCCACTGGAAAGGACGTGGTCTCTGTGATCAACTATTGTGTCTGCCATCAGCCTAGTAGTTTACGATGGATGAAAATGCCAAAAAAGCACGAGATCCCAAGGAACTGCGTATTGCTGAAAGTACTAGCAGTGAACCAAGATAAGGGGTCAGATGGGCGAAGGCATGTAAGCCTAAGGAAAGTAAACTGCAGAGAATATTGAAGCTGCTGGGTTGATGAACAACTGCAATTTGCAAAACGATGGATGGAGGCCATGGATGGAGATGCATCAAGTGGCACTAAGGTTGCTATGTAGCGCCCACTTCAAGATGAATTGTTTCAGGAAGTATGCCATTCGGTCCACCATCAACCCAAAGTTGCAGCAACTCTGTAAAGCCCAGCAATGTGCAGTCATTCAACTTATTCTTCAGAGAAAAAACCTCATGAATCGTGGGAAAGAGTTGGATAATGAGGCAAAAACAGCAAAGTTGATAACAACATCAATGGTCGTCAAGTCTGCAAGAGGACGTATCCTTTCAGACATCATACAAAATCCTGGACCGACATCAGGATCAAATCGACCATTGATGCAGGTACGCAGTTGATGTCCTGCAGCAGGAAAATGAAAAAGCATGGGTTTTGCCTGCCAGGAGCCAGGGACCACAGGTCACTCAGATGACAAAGGAGGTAGGTGGACCTGGTTCTGATGGGAACATATTAAGGCAAAAACAGCCAAATATTGGAAGCAAATTACTTCAGTTATTATTCTGAGTATTATAGAAAGGTTTCTAATTGATTCGATTCAAATACTGATTTGCCATCCAGCATGTTCCAAGCAGAACACTCCAATTTCACATAAAAATAATTGATGGAGGTTCAAGCTGAATTGAAAACTTGTTTATAAACAAGTAATTGAAAGGTCGGTTTATCAAAACCACCAAATTGTGTTTAAAATGTCTCAACCTAAAAAGGTGAGGAGTATTTTAGATCTGACAAGTCTTTAAAATTTTGTGAAGAATAGACACTTCAAAATAGAGACTTTGAGACTGCCAAACAATTTATTTCAAAAAAGATGTTTTATGGCACTTATAGATCTGAAAGATGTATATTACCTGGTGTTTGTTCATTTATAAGATAGAATTATCTAAAGGAACAATTATGGCAATTCAAAGTTCTGTCTAACGGGTTAACTTCAGTCCCTAGAAATTCACTAAATTGGTAAAACCAATTTTGCGGCTAATTAGAGTCCAAGGACAGATGTGGATGGCTTAACTGGATGATGTCCTAATTAGGACGAACAAGAGAATTCGTGAGTTATCTCTCTCAAATTATTCAAACCACTTTTGAAAGTTGGGTTTAATTCATCCAGAGAGAAAATTAAGTTAATGATACTTACAACAATTGATTATTTGATTCAATTGAAAAGGTAGTAATTTACCCAGGGTAAAGGGTAAAGCTAATTGATGGTTGTATAAAGCAGTTGGAAAGCAACAATCTTCAATTAAGACAGGTGTCCAGTTTGTTAGGAGAATTAGTGTTATTTCCAGCAATACAATATGGGCCATTGGACTACCAGCAGCTGCAGACTGCAAAAAGAAAAAACACTAAGATGCATGATGGCTATTTTTTGATAGGCCATGCAATTAAACAACAAATGCTGCTTCTGATTGCAGTAGTGGATTTAACATGTCTTCAGTAGTTCAAGCAAGATACGGATTGAACAGCCTTTCATGGTCTTAACAGACTGATATCAGTGTACTAGGATTGGTGCTACTGAAAAGGTATCCATCTGGACAGATGGAATATGGAAGACGTATTATTTTACAGACATGGAGAATCGATGTTTTAAAGTCTAATTGAAGGCTTATGAGCTACAAGCTTGTTGTTAAATACAACTAATCTGCATGTTCAGTTTCAAATTAACAACACTACAGCAATGGCATGTATTAATTGTATGGGTGGAATTTCCATGATAACAAAGAATGGATGTTTAACCTTAAAATTTTTTAATGATATAATAGTCAGATTTGGGAAGCCAGATATGACTTGTTTCCATCCAGACTCAATCACCAGTTACAGAGATATGTGTTATGGGACTACATCGGGAGACAGTAGCGATAGATGTTTCTCGCTATATTAGGATGGTATGTTGTTATATGCATTTTACTTCATCCTGTCTCATAAATTGGTGTCTGCTTAAAACGAAGCAGTATGCTGCCTCTGGGGTATTCGTGGTACCAGACGGGTCTACGCAGCCATGGTTCCCTTTGATATTGGAATTTATGACAGTTTCTGATAAATGTTCCCAAAAGAAGGAAGTTACTGGTGTATTCGATAATTGGAGAGTAACATCGTCATATGCCTGTATGGATGCAGGTTTTTAAAAAGCGGATTGTCTGGGCATGCTGTGGACATGCTTACAGCAGTCTGGCGGAAGAGTACTCAAAAGCAGTACATTTGTGAATCTGAATTGTGACTCTGTAAATACTGCTTTCCCATTATGTAAAGAATGAGGGGAAAAAAATTCTGTGTATAAAAGAATATGGAATGTTGTACAGCACATGTCTCAAATATCTTGGATTGACCTCCATTTAATGGGTTGAGGTATAGTGCGATTTATTCACACATAAGTATATTATTCCTCGTTTTTATTTGATGTTGGAAAGACACCCTGTTGAGTCTCGTTCTTTTATTTCCAGATTAATGAAAGGAATTTTAATTTCAGACCTTCTAAACCTAGGAGGGAATCCGGAATATAGAATTGTTTTAAGCTACTTCATCAAAGGAGTCTTGGTATGATTCTGATTTGGCCAAGTTCAGCATGAAGGTAGTCATGTTTATGGCACTTGTAACATTACAAAGTTACAGATACACAGAAGTACCTCAGGATTATGTTATGTTTTACATTTTATGAACTACTCAAATGAAGTAGGATCAGGTGTGACAGGATTCAAGATTGTTTTATTAACATATTCTATGGATCCATGTCTATATGTTAAGACATATTTATTGCAAAAAAACAGGCTACAAAGATCTTATGAAATATGAAAACAAGATTGTTTATCATTCACGAAAAAACATACAAGATAGTGTCAGTTTAGACTATTTTAAGATGGTTAAAAACAAGTTTTAGTTACTGCATGTGTGAACATTGATGGTTTTACATTCCATTCAGTTTAGCAGCAACATTGACGACCAGGACGAAGGAAGTCCCGTCGATCATATTCTCACAGCCGCCGGGTGATCTAATAAGTTGGTGTTTCAACACTTTTACCATCGGGCTATTGCCAATACGGGGCTGTTTGCAGATACTATATTAAGTTCTGCTTAATTTTCCCTGGGTTAAAGGGGATACTATTAATTATTTTATTCAAATAAATGAATTACTGCATTTGTGGTACAAATGTTATTATTAATGCATTATTGAATATTCTCGTTCCGAGTCAATCAATGCAGTGAGAAGCTGGGATTTGTCTGCGTCATGAAATCACAAAGCTTTAAAATCTTCACGTAGTCACTCACGTGACTCCGAAGTAAAATAGTAAGATTAAACGAGAACTTACCTAAGTTTGATCTTTATTTTATGAGTAGTTACGTTGGTGATTACGTGCCCACCACGACCCAACCCTCTATCACAAAGGTCAGATGGAAGTTCTTGTATTACTCATTTTATTATGATACTATATTACTTCGCTTGTTGTTTTTTTTGTGATTTCACACCGCTGCTTCGAAGATTGACGCGCAGGCGCACTGGCGGGGTTCTTCACATAATCACCAACGTAACTCCTCATAAAATAAAGATCAAACTTCAAGCTTAGGTAAGTTCTCGTTTAATCTTACTATTAAAGTAGACAAAATGTCAAGAGTTAACAAGGGGTGATAAAAATAGTTGAAGCAAAGGAAATAAAAGGATATGGGAAAAGGATGATTAAACAACGCATGACTCGTTGGCCATTTGATAGGTGATTCATTTCAAATATCAATAGTTTAGATAGTTAAGTTGTAAATATTAAAAGTAAAGGAAGAATAAATTAAAGATTAAATCTATATGATCTGGGGAAATACTAAAAGCAAAACTGTACCTGGTTGTTACTTGGGTGATCTTTATCACAGCCTTCATCCTTTTTGCCAAATAGAGGAGTTACAGAAAATGTTCTCAGCGGACTGTATGCTGGTTTGTGGATCAGTTCACAAGAGGTTGATGCTATTGCCAGAAGTTTTGTTGTGGGCAATAAGAGCTGGCAGGCTACAAAGAGTAACAGACATTTAATGTCCAGAAACACCATCTATGCATTTAGAAATCAAAATTGAATTATTTCAATTTTTAAGTTATCAATAGTCCTCGTCCTGTTCTATATCCTATATATTCCACAGATGTCCATTCTTAAGAACAATTTCTTCCACACTGCAATCAGACTTTTGAACAAATCACCTCTTCCTCTGATTGAAGTTGCTGCCAAATACTCTTACTCTTCACTCTACCTCTTTCAGTTATTCTATTGTTGTACTTTTTTTACACCCTGCTCTAAGTGAAAAAGTTTCCCCTCAGGTTCCCATTAGATCTTTCCTCTCTCACCTTAAACCTTCATCCTCTGGTTTTTGATTCCCCAGCCCTGGGTAAAAGACTGTGCAGTTACCCTATTTAATCCCCCCATGATTTTATCCACCTCAATAAGATCACCCCTTAGCCTCCTATACTCCAGGAAATAAAGTCCTAGCTTTCCCAATCTCTTCCTGCAGATCAGTCCTGGCAACATCCTCACAAATCTTCTCTGCACTCTTTCCAGTTTTATGACATCCTTGCTATAGCACAGTGATCAACACTGATCACAATACTCCAAAAGCAGTTTCACCAATGTCTCATACAACTGTAATATAATGTGTCAGCTTCTATACTGAAGCTGGCCTTCATCAGTACTCTGCCCGATGAAGGCCAATGTACCATAAGCCTTTTTACCACCCTATCTACAAATGATGGCACTTTCAGGGAACTGTGTACCTGTACTCCTCAATGCCTCGGCTCTACAACACTTCTCTGTGCCCTCCCATTTTGGCTTCCCAAAATACAACACCTCACTATTATCTACATAATAATACTCCATTAGCCATTCTTTAGTTCACTTGCCCAGCTGATCAAGAACCTACTGAATATCATTCAGCTAGGACCCCACAGCATGTGCAAAATTAGGAACAAGGACTCGTGCCTCGACCAATGTTTCTGAATTACTGCTTGCTTACATTCGGACAAATTGAGTTTTTAGTGTACTTTAAGTGACAGATAGATCAAATGCCAGAACAATCAATAATAAGGATTCTACTTGCTTGATTTGTTTGTATTGTGAAATCATCCCCATGATAAAATATTATGAAATGTAGCTGAGTAACGATATTTTATTCTTATACTCAATGGGGCAAAGAATAGATTAATTATGAATGTGTTTAAAAATTAATTGGCTGGGTAGAGAAATTGCCTGTATTTATTAAACTATCAGTGTTGGGCCCTTTGCTGTTTGTAATTTATATTAATGATTTTGGATTTGGACTATTATGTTCAGTTGATTTGGAGTATTCTGTCAGTTTTGGTCACCCTGCTCTAGGAAGGATGCTGTTAAGCTGAAAAGCGTTCAGAGAAGATTTACTAGGATGTTGTCAGGACTCGAAATCCTAGGCTATAGGGAGACGTTAAGCAGAGATTGAGGAGGCAACTTGAAAAACCTGAGCAAGATGAAGAAGGATCTTGACCCAAAACATCACCTGTCCATGCTCCCAGACATGTTGCCTGACCCAATGAGTTACTCCAGCATTCTGAGTATTTTTGAGCAACTTTATTCCTTGGAGTGCAGGAGGCTGAGGTGGTAATCTTATAAACATGTATAAAATCATGAAGAGAATAGATAGGGTGATTACAAAGAGATTGCAAAGAGTAGGAGTAAACGGGTCCTTTTCAGAATGGCAGGCAGTGACTAGTGGGGTACCGCAAGGCTCAGTGCTGAGACCCCAGCTATTTACAATATATATTAATGATCTGGTTGAGGGAATTGAATGCAACATTTCCAAGTTTGCAGATGACATGAAGCTGGGGAACAGTGTTACTGTGAGGAGGATGCTAGGAGGCTGCAAGATGACTTGGATAGGTTGGGTGAGTGGGCAAATGCATGGCAGATGCAGTATATTGTGGATAAATGTGAGGTTATCCACTTTGGTGGCAAAAACAGGAAAGTAGACTATTATCTGAATGGTGGCCGATTAGGAAAAGGGGAGATGCAACGAGACCTGGGTGTCATGGTACACCAGTCATTGAAAGTAGGCATGCAGGTGCAGCAGGCAGTGAAGAAAGCAAATGGTATGTTAGCATTCATAGCAAAAGGATTTGAGTATAAGAGCAGGGAGGTTGTACTGCAGTTGTACAGGGTCTTGGTGAGACCACACATGGAGTATTGCGTACAGTTTTGGTCTCCAAATCTGAGGAAAGACATTCTTGCCATAGAGGGAGTGCAGAGAAGGTTCACCAGACTAATTCCTGGGATGGCAGGACTTTCGTATGAATAAGACTGGATAGACTCGGCTTGTACTCGCTAGAATTTAGAAGATTGAGGGGGAATCTTATAGAAACTTACAAAATTCTTAAGAGATTGGACAGGCTAGATGCAGGAAGATTGTTCCCGATGTTGGGGAAGTCCAGAACAAGGGGTCACAGTTTAAGGATAAGGGGGAAGTCTTTTAGGACCAAGATGAGAAAAAAATTTTGCACACAGAGAGTGGTGAATCTGTGGAATTCTCTGCCACAGTAGGTAGTTGAGGCCAGTTCATTGGCTATATTGAAGAGGGAGTTAGATGTGGCCCTTGTGGCTAAAGGGATCAGGGGGTATGGAGCGAAGGCAGGTACAGGATACTGAGTTGGATGATCAGCCATGATCATATTGAATGGCGGTGCAGGCTCGAAGGGCCGAATGGCCTACTCCTGCACCTATTTTCTATGTTTCTATGTCTATGTTTACACTGTATTTTACCCAGAGTTAGATAGACCTCTTGAAGAGCTCTTAAAGATGGCAGAATCAAGGGATATGGGGAGAAGGCAGGAACGGGGTACTGATTGTGGATGATCAGCCATGATCACATTGAATGGCGGTGCCGGCTCGAAGGGCCAAATGGCCTACTGCATCTATTGTTTATTGTCCATTGTCTAACTAGAGGACATGGGTTTAAAATGAGAGGAAAAATATTAATAGGAAATTGAGGGGCAAACTTTTCACAGAGAACACGGTGGGTCTAAGGAACAAGCTGCCAGAGGAGGTAGTTGAGGCACATACTATAACAACATTTAAAAGACATATTGGCAGATACATGGATAGGATACATTTAGAGAGATATGGGCCAAACGTGGGCAGATATGACTAGCATAGATGGGGCATCTTGGTCAGCATGGATGAGATGGGCCGAAGGGCCTGTTTTCCAAGCTGTATAACTCTATGACTCTGTAAGTTTTGTTTCCTGTTTCAAATTTAGTATCAGGTTAGAATCACTCTGATGTTAATTTTTTTTTTTAATTTTGCCTTGAACAATACAGGTGTATATTGAATACCTACGGTAAACATATCAGTAACACAGCTAAGGTCTTATGCGATGATATGAATCATTTGTACAACACAGAATAATGGAAGGTAGTGCACATTATCATCTATTTTACTTCATAAATGGGAACTGGTGAAGAGGTTACAGAAGGCTTCCTAATGGTATCCATCATAGTCACGTCATTAGATATTATTCGAGATTTGGAGGGGGGTTTTAACGATATAAGTGGCTGTTGTTTTTTTCATTCTCTACTGTGGCGTCTCCACCAATACTCCTTGTGGTATAACTTTGCTGCAGGGAAATAACTTAATGCCAGCAAAACAATATCAGGGAAAGTTCGCATTCAAAAGCCATACTGCGTGAAATGAAGACAAGGGAAACTGCAGCTGCTGGGATCTTAAAACAGTATGAAAAAGGATTCCGAACCGAATAGTCGTCTGTCTATTCTCTCCACAGCTGCTGCCTGGCCCGTTGAGTTCCTCCAGCACTTTGCGGAGGGGAAGCTGCCAACACCACGGGCGAACAACAGCTCATTGCTGGTCCGATAATTAAGCTTGAAAGCTCCAAGCAGGATGAACAAGAAAGACTTCTAAAATACCTTTCGCCCCAACTGCAATGACTCCGAACATCATCATCATCATCAGTATCAGCAGCAGCCAGGATCTCACTCCATCTGATGTTGTGGAGTTTTTAAAGTCACGCGCTTAACTATGGACACGAGGGAAGAAAAGAAAATTTCGGGGAGAAATACAACATGAAATACGTGTACACAGGCGTGGGTGTCAACGTAAACAAACGAATTTCCCCTATCCAATGGTGTGTGTTACATCAGATTGTGTAAAAAAGACTCGCATACATAGCCGTATATAATCGCCAGTATAAGTATTTAATGTTCACAGCTCTCTCCCAGATTACGAATACCATAGATACATTCTGGGAACGAGCAAGTCATTTTATAGTTTGGAAAAGAGACACGCAATGCTGGAGAAATTCAGCGGGTCAGGCAGCATCTCTGGAGAAAAGAAATAGGTGACGTTTCGGGTCGAGACCCGTCTTCCATCAGACTGAGAGTCAGGAGAGAGGGAAACTGGAGTTATGAGGATGCCTAGGTTATAATTTGGAAAGCTATACTTCACGATTCCCTTTGATTTAATTTCCGAATTCACATGAAAAGGGGCAGCTTCCCAAGGCCGAGTTTAGAGTTCCTAATTTGGTATTCTTGAATGGTTAATGCTTAGTATAGTGCAATCTATATCTCAATCACTGTCATATTTAATCAGGAATGAATGGGTGAAAACATTTGCATAATTAAGAATTTGTTATATTTAAACAATAGCGTGAAAATCAAATTAACTATAAAAAAGTATGGGAAAGTTAAAGTTACTCGGGCAAGTGGAAAGACAATACATGATTACAATCGAACCATTCACAGTGTACCAATACATGATAAGGGAATACTTAGGACAAGATAAAAC
Source organism: Malacoraja senta (assembly GCA_038087875.1). NCBI lineage: Eukaryota > Metazoa > Chordata > Chondrichthyes > Rajiformes > Rajidae > Malacoraja > Malacoraja senta. The sequence continues at coordinate 204,521,945 of CM075977.1, read as the reverse complement.
CAGTAAAGTCTGATCAAAGATAGTCCAAGGGTCACCAATAAGGTAGTTAATAGTTCAGGACTGCTCTCTAGTTGTGGTAGGATTGTTCAGTTATCTGTTAACACCTGGAAAGAAACAGTCCCTGAATCTGGAGGTATGCTTTCACACTTCAGTACCATTTGCCTGATGTGAGAGGGGTGAAGAGGGAGTGGCCAGAGTGTGACATCCTTGATTATGCTGCTGGCCTTGCTGAAGCAGCGTGAGGTTTAAATGGAGTCAATGGAAGGGAGGTTGGTTTGTGTGATGGTCTGGGCTGCGTCCACAATTCGCTGCATCTCTTGTGATCTTGGATGGAGCTGTTCCCAAACCAAACTGTGATGCATTAGGATAAAATGCTTTCCACAGCGCATCTGGTGAGAGTTGTTGGGGACATAGCAAACTTCCTAAGCCTTCTAAGGATGTTGAGGCGTTGGTGTGCTTTTTTGGTCGTTGCTTCAATATGGGTGGTCCAGGAGAAGTTGTTGGTGACATTTACTCCGAGGAATTTGAAGTTTTCAACCATCTCCACTTCAGGGGCGTCAATGCAAACTAGGGGATGTGTACCGCTTCACTCCTTTTTCTGGCTGACATTGAAAGGTTGTTGTCTCGGCACAAGGACATGAGGTTCTCAATCTCCTTCCTGTACTCTGTTTCATCATTATTTGATATCCAGCCCACAATGGTGGTGTCGCCTGCAAATTTGTAAATTGAGTTAGCTTCGCACAAGGCTGCACAGTCATGGGTGTACGAGTAAAGAAGGGGGCTGAGAAACCATCCTTGTGGAGAACCAGTGTTGAAGATTATTGTAGAGGATGATTTGTCCCCCATCCTCACTGATTGGGGTCTGTTGATCAGTCGAGGATCCAGTTGCAGAGATGAGTGCTGACTCCAAGTCCCGTGAGTTTGGTGATGAGCTTTAATGGTGTTAAAGGCAGAGATGTGGTCTACAAATATGTGGGAGTCTTTCTTATCCAGATGTTCCAGGGATGAGTGTAGGACCAAACGATTAGGATGGTTCAGTTGCCTGATACCCGCTGGGAAGAAACCATCCCCGAATCTGGAGGTATGCATTTTCACACCTTGCCTGATGGGAGAAGAGGGAGTGTTCAGGGTGGAAATGTCTTATTGAAGACCCTGGCAATGATGAAGAAGCTGTTGATGTACGCCATTGTTGTTTGTTGACCACGGCCTATAGTTCCTCGGTGCTAGCTGAATGTCTGCCTGGGGTGGGATGTAGACTGCAGTCATGATGATGAAGGTGAAGTCCCTTGGGGGAAGTACTTCATCTATGCGATGGATCAAGAAACATTGAGGCTGGAGGGCTGTGTCTGGAGAGCTGCGGGTGAAACAGAGTGCACTACACTCCCTTGTGCCCCTTTGTTAAAGCAACCTTACCCTTAAATCCTCAGTTTTATTTTCTGTTGACTGCACATTGGTCAATGGGATGTCAGAGAGCCCACTGGGTACCAACACGCTAAAAATAACATGCTTGTGATTGATGTAAATGCCTATCCTCTACCACTTATATGATGATGTGAAAACATTGATTTTGTCACTGCCTGAGTGACATGGCCAAAAAATAGTATGAAATAGCACCCCTGGCAGTGAGGCTTTAGAACCAATACTATTTCCTTTTCAGGAGGATGTGCAATAGTAATGTGCAAACTTAATTTCTCCATTGAGTAGCCACAGGTGTGTGTTTAATCATACAGTTAGCAGGTCTTTCTGCAGCAAATTTATTCCATTCAATCTTTGGTTTCAGACTGAGAACCAATTGAGGAAAAAACACAGTTGGACGAATTGTAATTGTTTGTGTTGGTAGTTATTAGCCTGCAATCTGCAAAAGGCAAGGAGTCTGCTGACAATCTGCTTCTCCCTTCTACAAATGGATAATAACCAATAAATAACTAAAGAGAAATGGTACAATCGCATTGTACAGTCAACTTTTAGTCTCCTCATCGTCAAATTTCAAATACAAGGCACTTTGGAAGTAGCTCTTCCATTGATCAATGTAAAGTCATATCATTTAAAAAAAACACTTTGCAATGAGGAATTGAAATGATAAATGCAGGAAATTGATAGACCTTTGAATTGACGCTTTGTGTCAAGAAGCAAGCTCAATTGCATTATTGGAACTGATAGAAAAAATGTTGAGTTTACAAAATGTTATTACTGTATTTGTTAGCATTTTGAACACAACCATTTGTTCAAAACTTGGTCTCATTCACACTGTTATTATTTCATTATCCAGTGTGGTTAATTTCAATTTGGGGTATTCTCCTTATATCTAGCTATTAGTTGAGACTGATACATAGATACATAGATACATAAACAATAGGTGCAGGAGTAGGCCATTCGGCCCTTCGAGCCAGCTCCGTCATTCAATATGATAATGGCTGATCATCTAAAATCAGTACCCCGTTCCTGCTTTGTCCCCATATCCCTTGATTCCTTTAGCCCTAAGAGCTAAATCTAACTCTCTCTTGAAAACATCCAGTGAATTGGCCTCCACTGCCTTCTGTGACAGAGAATTGCACAGATTCACAACTCCCTGCATGAAAAGGTTTTTCCTCATCTCAGTCCTAAATGGCCTACCCCTTATTCTTAAACTGTGACCCCTGGTTCTGGACTCCCCTAACATCAGGAACATTTTTCCTGCATCTAGCCTGTTCAATCCTTTTAGAATTTTCTATGTTTCTATCAGATCACCTCTCATCCTTCTAAATTCCAGTGAATACAAGCCCAGTCGATCCATTCTTTCATCATATGTCAGTCCCGTTATCCCAGGAATTAACCTGGTGAACTTACGCTGTACTCCCTCAATAGCAATAATGTCCTTCCTCAAATTAGGAGACCAGAATTGCACACTCCAGGTGCAGTCTCACCAGGGCCCTGTACAACTGCAGTAGGACCTCCCTGCTCCTAAACTCAAATCCCTCTTGCAATGAAGGCCAACATGCCATTAGCTTTCTTCACTGCCTGCTGTACCTGCTTGCTTTCTTTCAATGACTGATGTACAAGCACACCCAGGTCTCGTTGCACCTCCCCTTTCCTAATCTGACACCATTCAGATAATAATCTGCCTTCCTGTTCTTGCTACCAAAGTGGATAACCTCACATTTATCCACATTATATTGCATCTGCCATGCATCTGCCCACTCACCTAACCTATCCAAGTCTCCCTGCAGCCTCATAACATCCTTCTCGCCGCTCACACTGCCACCCAGCTTTGTGTCATCCGCAAATTTGGAGATGTTACATTTAATTCCTTCATCTAAATCATTAATATTGTAAATAACTGGGATCCCAGCACCGAGCCTTGTGGCACCCCACTAGTCACTGCCTGCCATTCTGAAAAGGACCCGTTAATTCCTACTCTTTGCCTCCTGTCTGCCAACCAGTTCTCTATCCATGTCAATACCCTACCCCCAATACCTAGTGCTTAATTTTGCACACTAATCTCTTGTGTCAAAGGCTTTTTGAAAGTCCAGATACACCACATCCACTGGCTCTCCCTTATCCATTCTACTTGTTACATCCTCAAAATATGCCAGAAGATTAGTCAAGCATGATTTCCCCTTCATAAACTCTGACACCAGTACTAATCAAGAATCTATCTATCTCTGCCTTCAAAATATCCACTGACGTAGCCTCCACAGCCTTCTATGGCAAATAATTCTAGATTCACTATCCACCTTAAAGTAGAACAGAACGTGAAAGGAATAGAGACTTAAATTATTTATCTATGTTTGCAATGCACTCAATTTCCAAAATCACTTTTACTGCATTCAACATTTTAGAGGTCTAATAATGAAAAATAAATTATTGAGTAATGGTGTTGATGTATATATCTTGAGTCTATGTGCTGTGATGCTGTCCCAAGCAAGATTATCATTGTGTCTGGACCTCCTTGTACTTGCATGCATATGACAATAAACTTGACTTAAGATGGTAATAGTATGTTTACTAGACTTAGTGGGACTCGTTGGGTCCCAGTCACACAATGAGGTCTGGTCCCCCAACGCAACCCATTCCCCAACATAATATTCCACCACTCACCCATAGCCCCTAACTGTGCTGGCGCGGCCCATTTCCCCTCATCCCCAGCACTCCCTCCCCCTCCTCATTCATGTGTAGGGGGGGAGGGAAGGGGGGGGGAGGGAAGGGGGGGGGGTGTCAAGGGGGGTATGGGGTGGGAGGAGCGGGGGTGCGTGTGTGAGCGGGGGAGTGTATGGGGGGGAGAGGGTGGTGTGGAAGGAGGGGGTGAGTGTGGTTGGGGGGGAGGGGGAAGGGGTTGTGGGGGGAGGGGTTGTGGGGTCAGGGATGGGTTGTGGGGGGGAGGGGTTGTGGGGGAAGGGTTGTGGGGGGAGGGTTGTGGGGGGAGGGATTGTGGGAGGTTATGGGGGGAGAGAGGTTGTGGGGGGAGAGGGCATGGGGGAGGGGTTGTGGGGGAGAGGGTTGTGGGGGGAGGTGTTGTGGGGGGGGGTGTTGTGGGGGGGTTTGGGGGGAGGGCTTGTGGGGTGAGAGGGGTTGTGGGGGAGGGGTTGTGGGGGAGGGGTTGTGGGGGGAGAGGTTGTGGGGGTTGGGGGTTTGGGGGTGAGGGGTTATAGGGGAGTGGCTCTGGGGAGGGGTTCTGGGGGGAGGTGTTGTGGGGGGGGTGGTTGGCATGGGGAAGGGGTTGTGGGGGAGAGGTTGTGGGGGGAGCAGTTGTGGGGGATGGGTTGTGGTTTGGGGGAGAGGTGTTGGGGTGGGGGGTTGGGGGGAGGGTTTGGGGTGAGGGGTTATAAGGGAGGGGCTCTGGGGGGTGGGGTTGTGGGCGGGAGTTGTGGGGGAGGGAGTTGTGGGGGGAGGGTGTTTGTGGGCGGAGGGGAGGTGTGGGTTGGGGGTTTTGTGGTGGGGGAGGGGTGTGTGGTTGGGGGGGGTTGTGGGAGCAAGGGGGGGTCGTTGGGGGGGGGAGAGATGTGGGGGCGGGGGGTTGGGTGGATGGGGGGGTGTTGTGGGGGCAGCGAGCATTGTTGAGCCAGAGAGGGGGGGGGGGGCGGAGGGGGATGGTTGTGTGGTCGGGGGGAGGAACCGTTTGGTCTCGCTGATGTATCAGAGTCCACATCTTGAACAATTAATACAGTAGATGAGGTTGGAGGAGGAGCAACTTGAAAGGACTGTCGGTGTCCCTGGATGGAGTCGAGGGAGGAAGTATAGGGGACAGGTGTTGCATCTCCTGCGGTTGCAGGGGAAGGTACCTGGGGAGGGGGTGGTTTGTGTGGGACAGGATTCATTGAACAGCTGGAGATCTTGTACTTATAACACTGTCAATTAAAATGCAGCTTTTGTGGGTCTCACCTCACTCCTACCCCACACAGTAATTGAGAATTCTGATGTTCCACTCAAGTCTCCAGCATCAAAATGTTACATACTTTAAAATCACAAAATATCCACAGAAATGATCTTAATTGCTTTCATATCTTTATTAAAGTTAATCAGCCAGTGAGGCAAAGCGTGCAATGTATGCATTGAGAATGGGAAGCTTTTGTGATTAACCCTCCCCTCTCTTTGAACGTAGCACACATAGTGTTACCCTCAATCAGAGCCTGATTTACCACTAGGCTTCATAGGCTGAAGCCTAGGGCCTCGAAATCTAGGGGGCCTCTGGCCAAGGCAGGACACCTGCCGTTCAATTCTGAGCGGGCCCCCCCCCTCTATCTCTCCCTCTGTCACTCTCCGTCTCCGCCCGCTATCCTTATCCGGGCCGCCGGGTCTCCGCTCTCCGCTTGCTCCTCATCCGCCGGCATGGCCGGCCGCCTTGCACATGCGCACTGCTAAGGCCAGCTGTTGACATATATGAAAAATATGCTCTCAATTGTAAAGAAGTTAATCTTAATGTTTGTATTGTTACTCAGACAAACTTGATGCAGGTAGAGAATAACTGACAATGATAACAGCCAATGAGAGGTGCTGTTATTGATGTGTGCACATGTGTGTCAATAAAGTTTTCTCTTCCAGTTTGAACAAGATGGATGCCCCACTGTGTTTTTTACTCCTCTGAATTATCTTCGGTCTAGCACTGGGTAGGCTGCAAGAATCGCTGCACAATTCACCTCTGCCAACAGGTTATGGGCCCAGCTTTACCTAGAGTTACCCAGAGGTACCCAGAGACAGTTATCCAGGGATTTACCACCGAGAAAAATGTCGCGACGTACCGCGTGTCCGGTGAGAGTTAACTTGCTAAGCTAGTACCATGAGTAGACGGAGCGCCCAGACGAGTAGCCGCTGGTCTCGGCTAGTTTTTGACGGAGATGAAAAGAACTATGAGCTGTGGGAGACGAAATTCTTGGGCCATCTTCGGTTGCAAGGGCTAAAAGATACCATCTTGGGAGAGCCTACCGACAATGAAGAAGAAGACGAGGCCAAAAATGCAGAGGCATATGCTGAGCTAATCCAGTTTCTGGATGACAAGAGTTTGTCGCTGGTAATGCGAGAAGCAGCGGACGATGGGCGGAAAGCGCTAACTATTTTGAGAGATTATGTGGGTAAGGGAAAGCCACGTATAATAAGCCTGTATACAGAACTGACTTCACTTCAAAAGTTGAGCAGTGAGAGTGTAACTGAATATGTTATACGGGCAGAGACAGCCATCACAGCATTGAGAAACGCTGGTGAGGTGTTGAGTGACGGACTGTTAATTGCAATGATTCTGAAGGGACTGCCTGAATCTTTCAAACCATTTGCTATCCATGTCACGCAAAGTGAGCAGGCAATGCCTTTTGCCGAATTTAAAACTAAACTACAGAGCTACGAAGACACGGAAAAGATGCGTTCAGCAGCATCTGACGACAATGTCATGAAGGCACGTGTGCAACCGAGTGTGAGACCCGCCACGACAAGTACAAGTGCGGAGAGAGCGGACATTGTGTGCTTCAGATGTGGCCTAAAAGGACATAAAGCCAGAACATGTCAACGCAAGCAGTGGTGTAGTCACTGTAAAAGCACCACACATCGGGACGCAACCTGCAGACGGAAACAGCGGCGGGACGACGCACAACAAGTTTCCGGGGAGACTAACAACAAGGAATATGCATTCCTGGTGAGTGAAGGGACGCGGTGATTCAGTCGGAGCGTGGAGTTGAGTTGAAAGGGCTGATGGTCGATACGGGGGCAACTTCGCATATCATCACTGATATAGCAAGGTTCAAGAAGTTCGACGATATGTTCCAGTCCGAGACACACTGCGTGGAGTTGGCTGACGGCACAAGGTGTGATGGAGTCCCGGAGCGCAGAGGAGACGCGGAGGTTAGCTTGGTTGACAGCCAAGGATGCCGCCACAACACAACACTGAGACAGGCGTTGTACATCCCCTCATACCCGCAGGACATCTCTGTAAAAGCAGCTACTTCCAGCGGAGCAACCGTAATCTTCAGGGACGGGGAAGACGTCCTACAACACAAGGACGGTACAAAATTCCACATTCATGAGTACAACAGACTGTACTACTTGCACACGGTAAACGTTGAATGTGATGACCAATGTAAGAGCAGTTATGATATGCAGACATGGCATGAGATTCTAGGGCACTGTAATTATGAAGATATTCAAAAATTACAGAATGTTGTTGAAGGTATGACAATTAAGGGCAAAAACAGACAAGCCTGCTCTACACTGTGAAGTGTGTATTCAGGGAAAGTTTATCCAAACTAGGAACAGGGACCCTGATGTAAGAGCCAAAGCAGTTTTGAAGTTGGTACACACAGATTTAGCAGGACCGATAGACCCAGAGTCCAGAGAGGGGTACAGGTTTGCGCTATCATTCACTGATGATTATTCCAGTGCAGTGTTTGTGTACTTTCTAAAGAATAAGAGTGACACAGTGCAAGCCACCGAGAAGTTTCTTGCTGACACAGCCCCATACGGGAAGATTAAATGTATGAGGTCTGACAATGGTACTGAATTCATGGAAAGAATTACCAGGCACTACTCAGCAGAAATTGCATTAGACATGAGACCTCAGCGCCATACTCACCACACCAGAATGGTACTGCTAAGCGAAATTGGCGCACCCTGTTTGACATGGCCAGGTGTATGCTAATAGAGAGTGAGTTACCTAAACAGTTTTGGACCTATGCAGTGCAGACAGCAGCTGTAGTGAGGAACAGATGCTTTAACAAGCGCACAAAGCAGACGCCTTACTTGATGCTGACAAGAAAACGGCCCAACCTGTCTAGGATGCAAAAGTTTGGGTCAGAGTGTTATGCCTATAAACAGGACAAGAGAAAACTGTACTCAAGGTGTGGGAAGGGAAAACTATACTCAAGGTGTGGGAAGGGAAAACTGTACTCAAGGTGTACGACAAGAATAGCCCAGCTTACATGATTTACTATCCTGACAATGGGAAAGTAAAGAAGCACAGACTGGTGAAGTTTGTGACCAAAACAATTGTGGAGCGGCAGACACAGACTGACATGACGCCCGGTGACGATGACTTTGAGGTGCAGAATAGGGCCAGTAGGATGAGAAAAAATACTGATGAGAGTCCAGGACATACTCAGGGCCAAGATCCAGTAACTAGGCCTGAGGTGAATAGCCAAGCACAGACAGGTGAAACCAAGCATGAGCCTGCACGTTACCCTTCCAGATTGAGGAAGAAACCAGGTTACTTAAGTGAATATGTAACTGGCAAGGCGAGTGATGATCATGTAATGATTAACATAGATTATTGCTACAGATTGATGTGTAACATCCCCTAACATTCAGGGAAGCTGTAACCTCAACTAACTCAAAGGAATGGGTTAACGCAATGCATGAGGAAATGCAATCGCTGAGAGAAAATGAGACATTTACCCTAACCAACTTGCCTGAGGGTAAGAAATCAGTGGGGGGTAGATGGGTATATACAATCAAGAACAATGAGGATGGATCTGATAAATACAAGGCACGGTATGTAGCCAAAGGATACAGTCAAAATTGGGTGTAGACTATGAGGAGACATTTTCTCCCACTGCTAACCTGTCCAGTATCAGAGTGATGATGCAAAAAGCAGCACAGGAAAACCTGATTTTACATCAGATGGAAAACCAAAAAGCAGCCCACCGTTGCACTGTCTACTTGTGAGGCTGAGTATATGGCATTAGCCGCAACACTACAAGAGTGTATGTACCTAGTACAACTACTAGAAGGTATTGATGGACATCAGTACCCAACACCCAAGGTTTATGAGGATAACCAGGGTACAATTGCGTTAGCAAAGAATCCTGTATGTAGACAGAGGTGTAAGCATGTGGACATAAAATATCACTTTGTGAGGTCCACTGTGTATCATGGCAAAATAAGTTTGGAGTATTGCCCAACAGACCAGATGGTAGCAGATGTGATGACAAAACCTGCAACAAAATTTAAGTTGATGGAGTTTGCAAAGTTTATGTTTGGAGAGTAACCATGTATGTAAAAGTCTACATGATGTAAGGTAGAAAACCTTAGGATGTTTTATTTGAGTTAAGATAACAATGCGAGAGCAAGTGGGGGTGTTGACATATATGAAAAATATGCTCTCAATTGTAAAGAAGTTAATCTTAATGTTTGTATTGTTACTCAGACAAACTTGATGCAGGTAGAGAATAACTGACAATGATAACAGCCAATGAGAGGTGCTGTTATTGATGTGTGCGCATGTGTGTCAATAAAGTTTTCTCTTCCAGTTTGAACAAGATGGATGCCCCACTGTGTTTTTTACTCCTCTGAATTATCTTCGGTCTAGCACTGGGTAGGCTGCAAGAATCGCTGCACAATTCACCACTGCCAACACCAGCACATCCTCCCCCTGCACATGCGCACAACCACGGCCAGCACATCATCGGCCACCCTGCACATGCGCACTGCCACGGCAACTGGTTGGCGCCGGGCACTTTCTCCCTCGCTTTGAATTGTGGGAGATCTGGCCGCCATTGCTGTCCGGTCGCGGCCTCGCCGCGACCGCTGAAAACCAACGCAGAATCACTCCCTGGAGTAACTCTTGCTTCTGGTTTCCTGATCCTCCAAAAACATTCTGAATGGAATTTAAACTGGAGGTGGTGGAGGGTCCATCACCAAACTCTAAACTCTGAACAATAACAGCCTATTGCATTTTATCTGTTTATTTATTGTATATATATATGGTCTATGGTATATAAACACACTGAACTTTTATCTCATGTTCTGTATTATGTTTACATATTCTGTTGTGCTGCAGCAAACAAGAATGTCATTGTCCTATCGGGAACACATGACAGTAAAACTCTCTTGACTCTTGACTTGGACAAGCAAAAAAGGGTTCTTGGGGAAAAAAGAGCTACTTAAATTTAGTTGCGTCTGGTTGGGTAACTATGGTAGGGTGAAGACTATTCCATGCTTTAATTGTGCGGGTGAACTCCATGGAGCAGCCAGCAACTCTGGATAGAAGAAATTGGGTGACGTTTTGGGTAGAGACCCTTCTTTAGACACCCTCTGGTTTTAGTGTTTTTAGTTTAATTTAAAGATACAGCGTGGAAACAGGCCCTTCGGCCCACCGAGTCCACGGTGACCACGGATCACCCATACACTAGTTCTATCCCACACATTAGCGACGTAAGTCAAGAGTCAAGAGTGTTTTATTCTCACGTCCCAGTTAGAACAATGACATCCTTACTTGCAGCAGCACAACAGAATATGTAAACATAGTACTGTAAACAATGTTATAAACGAGAAAACAAAACGGTGTATATTTATTTATAATTTTGTCTCTGTCTGTCTCTGTCTGTCTGTCTCTGTCTGTCTCTGTCTCTGTCTCTGTCTCTGTCTCTGTCTCTGTCTCTGTCTCTGTCTCTGTCTCTGTCTCTGTCTCTGTCTCTGTCTCTGTCTCTGTCTCTGTCTCTGTCTCTGTCTCTGTCTCTGTCTCTGTCTCTGTCTCTGTCTCTGTCTCTGTCTCTGTCTCTGTCTCTGTCTCTGTCTCTGTCTCTGTCTCTGTCTCTGTCTCTGTCTCTGTCTCTGTCTCTGTCTCTGTCTCTGTCTCTGTCTCTGTCTCTGTCTCTGTCTCTGTCTCTGTCTCTGTCTCTGTCTCTGTCTCTGTCTCTGTCTCTGTCTGTCTATAATATATATACCCACACACACAGACAATTTCCCACCTGGGATTAATAAAGTTCTATCGTATTGTGTGTGTAGGAAGGAACTGCAGATGATGGTTTAAACTGAAAATAGACACAAAAAGCTGGAGTAACTCAACAGGTCAGACAGAATCTCTGGACAAAAGGAAAATATTACATTTTGTGTTGGGTCTGAAATAGGTTCCTGCACACCTTTGGAATGTGGAAGGAAACAAGAGCACCCGGAGAAAACCCATGCGTTCAAAGGGAAAAGGAGCAAACTCCATACAGACAGCACCCATATTCAGGATCAATTCCGGGTCTCTGGCACTTTTAGGCAGCAACTTTATGGCCAATGTACTGCCCCATAGTCTTGAACTGAATTAAAACATACAGTAAAGGGGGACATAGCATCACTTGGAGATTTAAGACTGAAAATTGATATTTTCATTTTTTTAGTAACTAAAGTTATCAACGTATAATTTTTTGTGTGTTGGAAAACAAATATAGTGGCACAGCTGGTAGACTTGCTGCCTCACACGCCAAAGATCTGTGATCGAATCTGTCCTCGGGCACTGTCTGTGTTGAATTTGCACATTCTCCCTGCACATCATCCCACATCCCAAAGACGCATTGGCTTTGTAGGTTAACTTTTCTCTGTAAAATTGCCCCTAATGTGTAGGGAGTGGGTGAGGAAAGTGGGATAAAAGAACTTCTGTGAATGGGTAGACAAAAATGCTGGAGAAACTCAGCGGGTGAGGCAGCATCTATGGAGTGAAGGAAATAGGCAAAGTTTCGGGTCGAGACCCTTCTTCAGACTGATGTGAGGGTGGGGGGGATGGGAAGAAGAAAGGAAGAGGTGGAGACAGTGGGCTGAGGGAGAGCTGGGAAGGGGAGGAGAAAGCAGGGTCTACCTGAAATTGGAGAAGTTAAAGGCCTGTCTCACGAGTCTGCGGTCTATGGCGGCGAAACGGGAGGAATCTGCCGCCATAGACCGCGCACTCGTGAGAAAGTACAATTCCCGGGCCGTGCGGCGGTGTTCCCAACACCGCGCGGTGCTAAAATAAAAACGACAATGTCCAAAACAAAATACTCACCGCACAACCTCCACCAGTGATGCACGAGTGCGCACGGCCGCTCGCACGGGCTGCCGCCAGTGTGGGTCGAGCGCCGTGCGTCAAACCTCCTCTGACACAGCCTCCGCCAGTGACGCACGTGCCGCCGCCAGTGAGGCACGTGTGCTGCGCGGCCGCAGTCACAGCCACCGCTACAGCCGCCGCGGGTGTGTCACGTGCGGCGGCCGACATCATCGCAGTCGGCCCGCCCTTTTTTTACTTACCGCAAGCACGTGGGACCCGCCGTGTTTGAATTAACTCGGCCCCCGCGCAACATCCTTGCCGTGCTCCGGTGGATAGGCTCGACGCTCTCGCCGTTGCCGCGCGGTCCTCGCTACCGGCGACGCCGCGCTTCACCGCCGATGACCGCAAACAGGTAAGACAGAGCCTTTAATGTTCATACCGCTGGGGTGTAAAGTGCCCAAGCGAAATATGAGGTGCTGCTCCTCCAATTTACGGTGGGCCTCACTCTGACCATGGAAGAGGCCAGGACAGAAAGATCAGATTCGGAATGGGAGGGGGAGTTGAAGTGCTGAGCCACCGGGAGATCAGGTTGGTTATTGCAAACCGAGCGGAGGTGTTGGCGAAGCGATCGCCAAGCCTGTGTTTGGTCTCACCGAGGTTTATCAAACACTGAATAATCAAACCACATTTTTGTTTGGAAGTGGAAAGTAATAATAGAAATTGCATTCATTGCAACGTGTAAAAAGAGTTGAGATACTGTATTATAATTTTGCTGCATGTCGTTGAGGTATATATCATGTCTTGATTGGTAAATATGTTTGCGGATAACACTAAGCTGGGGGGCAGTGTTAGCTGTGAGGAGGATGTTAGGAGGCTGCAAGGTGACTTGGGTAGGCTGGGCGAGTGGGCAAATGCATGGCAGATGCAGTATAATGTGGTGGCAAAAACAGGAAAGCAGACGATTATCTAAATGGTGGCCGATTAGGAAAAGGGGAGATGCAACGAGACCTGGGTGTCATGGTACACCAGTCATTGAAAGTAGGCATGCAGGTGCAGCAGGCAGTGAAGAAAGTGAATGGTATGTTAGCATTCATAGCAAAAGGATTTGAGTATAGGAGCAGGGAGGTTCTATTGCAGTTGTACAGGGTCTTGGTGAGACCACACCTGGAGTATTGCGTACAGTTTTGGTCTCCAAAATCTGAGGAAGGACATTATTGCCATAGAGGGAGTGCAGAGAAGGTTCTCCAGACTGATTCCTGGGATGTCAGGACTTTCATATGAAGAAAGACTGGATAGACTCGGCTTGTACTCGCTAGAATTTAGAAGATTGAGGGGGGATCTCATAGAAACTTACAAAATTCTTAAGGGGTTGGACAGGTTAGATGCAGGAAGGTTGTTCCCGATGTTGGGGAAGTCCAGGACAAGGGGTCACAGCTTAAGGATAGAGGGGAAATCCTTTAGGACCGAGATGAGAAAAACGATTTTCACACAGAGAGTGGTGAATCTCTGGAACTCTCTGAGGCCAGTTCATTGGCTATATTTAAGAGGGAGTTAGATGTGGCCCTTGTGGCTAAAGGGATCAGGGGGTATGGAGAGAAGGCAGGTATGGGATACTGAGTTGGATGATCAGCCATGATCATATTGAATGGTGGTGCAGGCTCGATGGGCCGAATGGCCTACTCCTGCACCTATTTTGTATGTTTCTATGTTTAGTTTGTGACTTTATTTGAAGCAGAAATAAGATGTGAATGCTTCATTGAGCATAATTCCGACTGGTAACTAAGCACTTCGTCCGAGCACATTATCGCACGCGTCATGCAAGAAGTCTTAAATGACCACCTAAACTGTCATTTGGCAACCTAAAAAGCTGCCAACGTTGCCCGGCTGACAACAGAGAAAAAAAGTTGTGAGAGCCCTGCAAGGTGCATAATATTTTTGACACTGCCATAGGCCTTTCATACATAAGCTGTCACAATGCACTGTAGTCTCTAAACAACCCTTCAGTAATTTTCCTTGCACTCCATTTCAGAATAATAGTGTTTTAAACCCATAACTCAACACTAGCACTGGCAATAAATAAATAAATAGCAGCTTTCCAGCCCCTTATCTCATTGGCCACGCTAGGCTGCAAATCGGTCAATCTGGTGGACTCTTCCATCATCATCTAGTCGCGGGGGATTGGGAGGGGCCTCACAAGTGGAACAGCCTAAATCCGGCACTGCCCTCAATGGCAAGTCCAAACATTTTTGCAGATGTATTTGTAGCCTCTCATTCACATAATTGGTGGCACATATGTCCCACCATGTCACAAGCCGGAAATCGAGTGTCTTTATAAAATTTCTCGGACGAAAGGAAAGGGCAGCAGTGATTTTTAAGTGATTTGTGTAGCATTATTTAAAATTGTAAAAACTGGAATAAGAAAGCCTGTAATTAATAAACACGGTGCC
>CM075977.1:204189449-204507117 GCA_038087875.1 Malacoraja senta | reverse complement strand
TAGTCACTGCCTGCCATTCTGAAAAGGACCCGTTAATTCCTACTCTTTGCCTCCTGTCTGCCAACCAGTTCTCTATCCATGTCAATACCCTACCCCCAATACCTAGTGCTTAATTTTGCACACTAATCTCTTGTGTCAAAGGCTTTTTGAAAGTCCAGATACACCACATCCACTGGCTCTCCCTTATCCATTCTACTTGTTACATCCTCAAAATATGCCAGAAGATTAGTCAAGCATGATTTCCCCTTCATAAACTCTGACACCAGTACTAATCAAGAATCTATCTATCTCTGCCTTCAAAATATCCACTGACTTAGCCTCCACAGCCTTCTATGGCAAATAATTCTAGATTCACTATCCACCTTAAAGTAGAACAGAACGTGAAAGGAATAGAGACTTAAATTATTTATCTATGTTTGCAATGCACTCAATTTCCAAAATCACTTTTACTGCATTCAACATTTTAGAGGTCTAATAATGAAAAATAAATTATTGAGTAATGGTGTTGATGTATATATCTTGAGTCTATGTGCTGTGATGCTGTCCCAAGCAAGATTATCATTGTGTCTGGACCTCCTTGTACTTGCATGCATATGACAATAAACTTGACTTAAGATGGTAATAGTATGTTTACTAGACTTAGTGGGACCCGTTGGGTCCCAGTCACACAGGAGGTCTGGTCCCCCAACGCAACCCATTCCCCAACATAATATTCCACCACTCACCCATAGCCCCTAACTGTGCTGGCGCGGCCCATTTCCCCTCATCCCCAGCACTCCCTCCCCCTCCTCATTCATGTGTAGGGGGGAGGGAAGGGGGGGGTGTCAAGGGGGGTATGGGGTGGGAGGAGCGGGGGTGCGTGTGTGAGCGGGGGAGTGTATGGGGGGGAGAGGGTGGTGTGGAAGGAGGGGGTGAGTGTGGTTGGGGGGGAGGGGGAAGGGGTTGTGGGGGGAGGGGTTGTGGGGGGGAGGGGTTGTGGGGTCAGGGATGGGTTGTGGGGGGGAGGGGTTGTGGGGGAAGGGTTGTGGGGGGAAGGGTTGTGGGGGGAGGGATTGTGGGAGGTTATGGGGGGAGAGAGGTTGTGGGGGGAGAGGGCATGGGGGAGGGGTTGTGGGGGAGAGGGTTGTGGGGGGGTTTGGGGGGAGGGCTTGTGGGGTGAGAGGGGTTGTGGGGGAGGGGTTGTGGGGGAGAGGTTGTGGGGGAGGGGTTGTGGGGGAGGGGTTGTGGGGGGAGAGGTTGTGGGGGTTGGGGGAGGGTTTGGGGTGAGGGGTTATAGGGGAGTGGCTCTGGGGAGGGGTTCTGGGGGGAGGTGTTGTGGGGGGGTGGTTGGCATGGGGAAGGGGTTGTGGGGGAGAAGTTGTGGGGGGAGCAGTTGTGGGGGAGGGGTTGTGGTTTGGGGGAGAGGTGTTGGGGTGGGGGGTTGGGGGGAGGGTTTGGGGTGAGGGGTTATAAGGGAGGGGCTCTGGGGGGTGGGGTTGTGGGGTTTTGTTGGTGGGGGAGGGGTGTGTGGTGGGGGGGGTTGTGGGAGCAAGGGGGCGTGGGGAGAGATGTCTTGATGGGGGGGTGTTGTGGGGGCAGCGAGCATTGTTGAGCCAGAGAGGGGGGGGGCGGAGGGGATGGTTGTGTGGCGGGGGGAGGAAAGTTTGGTCTCGCTGATGTATCAGAGTCCACATCTTGAACAATTAATACAGTAGATGAGGTTGGAGGAGGTGCAACTTGAAAGGACTGTCGGAGTCCCTGGATGGAGTCGAGGGAGGAAGTATAGGGGACAGGCGTTGCATCTCCTGCGGTTGCAGGGGAAGGTACCTGGGGAGGGGGTGGTTTGTGTGGGACAGGATTCATTGAACAGCTGGAGATCTTGTACTTATAACACTGTCAATTAAAATGCAGCTTTTGTGGGTGTCACCTCACTCCTACCCCACACAGTAATTGAGAATTCTGATGTTCCACTCAAGTCTCCAGCATCAAAATGTTACATACTTTAAAATCACAAAATATCCACAGAAATGATCTTAATTGCTTTCATATCTTTATTAAAGTTAATCAGCCAGTGAGGCAAAGCGTGCAATGTATGCATTGAGAATGGGAAGCTTTTGTGATTAACCCTCCCCTCTCTTTGAACGTAGCACACATAGTGTTACCCTCAATCAGAGCCTGATTTACCACTAGGCTTCATAGGCTGAAGCCTAGGGCCTCGAAATCTAGGGGGCCTCTGGCCAAGGCAGGACACCTGCCGTTCAATTCTGAGTGGGCCCCCCCCTCTATCTCTCCCTCTGTCACTCTCCGTCTCCGCCCGCTATCCTTATCCGGGCCGCCGGGTCTCCGCTCTCCGCTTGCTCCTCATCCGCCGGCATGGCCGGCCGCCTTGCACATGCGCACTGCTGAGGCCAGCTGTTGACATATATGAAAAATATGCTCTCAATTGTAAAGA
This sequence comes from Malacoraja senta, assembly GCA_038087875.1. Taxonomy (NCBI): domain Eukaryota; kingdom Metazoa; phylum Chordata; class Chondrichthyes; order Rajiformes; family Rajidae; genus Malacoraja; species Malacoraja senta. Next base: position 204,504,686 of record CM075977.1, on the reverse strand, counting down.
AGTTAATCTTAATGTTTGTATTGTTACTCAGACAAACTTGATGCAGGTAGAGAATAACTGACAATGATAACAGCCAATGAGAGGTGCTGTTATTGATGTGTGCACATGTGTGTCAATAAAGTTTTCTCTTCCAGTTTGAACAAGATGGATGCCCCACTGTGTTTTTTACTCCTCTGAATTATCTTCGGTCTAGCACTGGGTAGGCTGCAAGAATCGCTGCACAATTCACCTCTGCCAACAGGTTATGGGCCCAGCTTTACCTAGAGTTACCCAGAGGTACCCAGAGACAGTTATCCAGGGATTTACCACCGAGAAAAATGTCGCGACGTACCGCGTGTCCGGTGAGAGTTAACTTGCTAAGCTAGTACCATGAGTAGACGGAGCGCCCAGACGAGTAGCCGCTGGTCTCGGCTAGTTTTTGACGGAGATGAAAAGAACTATGAGCTGTGGGAGACGAAATTCTTGGGCCATCTTCGGTTGCAAGGGCTAAAAGATACCATCTTGGGAGAGCCTACCGACAATGAAGAAGAAGACGAGGCCAAAAATGCAGAGGCATATGCTGAGCTAATCCAGTTTCTGGATGACAAGAGTTTGTCGCTGGTAATGCGAGAAGCAGCGGACGATGGGCGGAAAGCGCTAACTATTTTGAGAGATTATGTGGGTAAGGGAAAGCCACGTATAATAAGCCTGTATACAGAACTGACTTCACTTCAAAAGTTGAGCAGTGAGAGTGTAACTGAATATGTTATACGGGCAGAGACAGCCATCACAGCATTGAGAAACGCTGGTGAGGTGTTGAGTGACGGACTGTTAATTGCAATGATTCTGAAGGGACTGCCTGAATCTTTCAAACCATTTGCTATCCATGTCACGCAAAGTGAGCAGGCAATGCCTTTTGCCGAATTTAAAACTAAACTACAGAGCTACGAAGACACGGAAAAGATGCGTTCAGCAGCATCTGACGACAATGTCATGAAGGCACGTGTGCAACCGAGTGTGAGACCCGCCACGACAAGTACAAGTGCGGAGAGAGCGGACATTGTGTGCTTCAGATGTGGCCTAAAAGGACATAAAGCCAGAACATGTCAACGCAAGCAGTGGTGTAGTCACTGTAAAAGCACCACACATCGGGACGCAACCTGCAGACGGAAACAGCGGCGGGACGACGCACAACAAGTTTCCGGGGAGACTAACAACAAGGAATATGCATTCCTGGTGAGTGAAGGGGACGCGGTGATTCAGTAGGAGCGTGGAGTTGAGTTGAAAGGGCTGATGGTCGATACGGGGGCAACTTCGCATATCATCACTGATATAGCAAGGTTCAAGAAGTTCGACGATATGTTCCAGTCTGAGACACACTGCGTGGAGTTGGCTGACGGCACAAGGTGTGATGGAGTCCCGGAGCGCAGAGGAGACGCGGAGGTTAGCTTGGTTGACAGCCAAGGATGCCGCCACAACACAACACTGAGACAGGCGTTGTACATCCCCTCATACCCGCAGGACATCTCTGTAAAAGCAGCTACTTCCAGCGGAGCAACCGTAATCTTCAGGGACGGGGAAGACGTCCTACAACACAAGGACGGTACAAAATTCCACATTCATGAGTACAACAGACTGTACTACTTGCACACGGTAAACGTTGAATGTGATGACCAATGTAAGAGCAGTTATGATATGCAGACATGGCATGAGATTCTAGGGCACTGTAATTATGAAGATATTCAAAAATTACAGAATGTTGTTGAAGGTATGACAATTAAGGGCAAAACAGACAAGCCTGCTCTACACTGTGAAGTGTGTATTCAGGGAAAGTTTATCCAAGCTAGGAACAGGGACCCTGATGTAAGAGCCAAAGCAGTTTTGAAGTTGGTACACACAGATTTAGCAGGACCGATAGACCCAGAGTCCAGAGAGGGGTACAGGTTTGCGCTATCATTCACTGATGATTATTCCAGTGCAGTGTTTGTGTACTTTCTAAAGAATAAGAGTGACACAGTGCAAGCCACCGAGAAGTTTCTTGCTGACACAGCCCCATACGGGAAGATTAAATGTATGAGGTCTGACAATGGTACTGAATTCATGGGAAAGAATTACCAGGCACTACTCAGCAGAAATTGCATTAGACATGAGACCTCAGCGCCATACTCACCACACCAGAATGGTACTGCTAAGCGAAATTGGCGCACCCTGTTTGACATGGCCAGGTGTATGCTAATAGAGAGTGAGTTACCTAAACAGTTTTGGACCTATGCAGTGCAGACAGCAGCTGTAGTGAGGAACAGATGCTTTAACAAGCGCACAAAGCAGACGCCTTACTTGATGCTGACAAGAAAACGGCCCAACCTGTCTAGGATGCAAAAGTTTGGGTCAGAGTGTTATGCCTATAAACAGGACAAGAGAAAACTGTACTCAAGGTGTGGGAAGGGAAAACTATACTCAAGGTGTGGGAAGGGAAAACTGTACTCAAGGTGTACGACAAGAATAGCCCAGCTTACATGATTTACTATCCTGACAATGGGAAAGTAAAGAAGCACAGACTGGTGAAGTTTGTGACCAAAACAATTGTGGAGCGGCAGACACAGACTGACATGACGCCCGGTGACGATGACTTTGAGGTGCAGAATAGGGCCAGTAGGATGAGAAAAAATACTGATGAGAGTCCAGGACATACTCAGGGCCAAGATCCAGTAACTAGGCCTGAGGTGAATAGCCAAGCACAGACAGGTGAAACCAAGCATGAGCCTGCACGTTACCCTTCCAGATTGAGGAAGAAACCAGGTTACTTAAGTGAATATGTAACTGGCAAGGCGAGTGATGATCATGTAATGATTAACATAGATTATTGCTACAGATTGATGTGTAACATCCCCCTAACATTCAGGGAAGCTGTAACCTCAACTAACTCAAAGGAATGGGTTAACGCAATGCATGAGGAAATGCAATCGCTGAGAGAAAATGAGACATTTACCCTAACCAACTTGCCTGAGGGTAAGAAATCAGTGGGGGGTAGATGGGTATATACAATCAAGAACAATGAGGATGGATCTGATAAATACAAGGCACGGTATGTAGCCAAAGGATACAGTCAAAAATTGGGTGTAGACTATGAGGAGACATTTTCTCCCACTGCTAACCTGTCCAGTATCAGAGTGATGATGCAAAAAGCAGCACAGGAAAACCTGATTTTACATCAGATGGAAAACCAAAAAGCAGCCCACCGTTGCACTGTCTACTTGTGAGGCTGAGTATATGGCATTAGCCGCAACACTACAAGAGTGTATGTACCTAGTACAACTACTAGAAGGTATTGATGGACATCAGTACCCAACACCCAAGGTTTATGAGGATAACCAGGGTACAATTGCGTTAGCAAAGAATCCTGTATGTAGACAGAGGTGTAAGCATGTGGACATAAAATATCACTTTGTGAGGTCCACTGTGTATCATGGCAAAATAAGTTTGGAGTATTGCCCAACAGACCAGATGGTAGCAGATGTGATGACAAAACCTGCAACAAAATTTAAGTTGATGGAGTTTGCAAAGTTTATGTTTGGAGAGTAACCATGTATGTAAAAGTCTACATGATGTAAGGTAGAAAACCTTAGGATGTTTTATTTTGAGTTAAGATAACAATGCGAGAGCAAGTGGGGGTGTTGACATATATGAAAAATATGCTCTCAATTGTAAAGAAGTTAATCTTAATGTTTGTATTGTTACTCAGACAAACTTGATGCAGGTAGAGAATAACTGACAATGATAACAGCCAATGAGAGGTGCTGTTATTGATGTGTGCGCATGTGTGTCAATAAAGTTTTCTCTTCCAGTTTGAACAAGATGGATGCCCCACTGTGTTTTTTACTCCTCTGAATTATCTTCGGTCTAGCACTGGGTAGGCTGCAAGAATCGCTGCACAATTCACCACTGCCAACACCAGCACATCCTCCCCCTGCACATGCGCACAACCACGGCCAGCACATCATCGGCCGCCCTGCACATGCGCACTGCCACGGCAACTGGTTGGCGCCGGGCACTTTCTCCCTCGCTTTGAATTGTGGGAGATCTGGCCGCCATTGCTGTCCGGTCGCGGCCTCGCCGCGACCGCTGAAAACCAACGCAGAATCACTCCCTGGAGTAACTCTTGCTTCTGGTTTCCTGATCCTCCAAAAACATTCTGAATGGAATTTAAACTGGAGGTGGTGGAGGGTCCATCACCAAACTCTAAACTCTGAACAATAACAGCCTATTGCATTTTATCTGTTTATTTATTGTATATATATATGGTCTATGGTATATAAACACACTGAACTTTTATCTCATGTTCTGTATTATGTTTACATATTCTGTTGTGCTGCAGCAAACAAGAATGTCATTGTCCTATCGGGAACACATGACAGTAAAACTCTCTTGACTCTTGACTTGGACAAGCAAAAAAGGGTTCTTGGGGAAAAAAGAGCTACTTAAATTTAGTTGCGTCTGGTTGGGTAACTATGGTAGGGTGAAGACTATTCCATGCTTTAATTGTGCGGGTGAACTCCATGGAGCAGCCAGCAACTCTGGATAGAAGAAATTGGGTGACGTTTTGGGTAGAGACCCTTCTTTAGACACCCTCTGGTTTTAGTGTTTTTAGTTTAATTTAAAGATACAGCGTGGAAACAGGCCCTTCGGCCCACCGAGTCCACGGTGACCACGGATCACCCATACACTAGTTCTATCCCACACATTAGCGACGTAAGTCAAGAGTCAAGAGTGTTTTATTCTCACGTCCCAGTTAGAACAATGACATCCTTACTTGCAGCAGCACAACAGAATATGTAAACATAGTACTGTAAACAATGTTATAAACGAGAAAACAAAACGGTGTATATTTATTTATAATTTTGTCTCTGTCTCTGTCTGTCTCTGTCTGTCTCTGTCTGTCTCTGTCTGTCTCTGTCTGTCTCTGTCTGTCTCTGTCTGTCTCTGTCTGTCTCTGTCTGTCTCTGTCTCTGTCTCTGTCTGTCTCTGTCTCTGTCTGTCTCTGTCTCTGTCTCTGTCTCTGTCTCTGTCTCTGTCTCTGTCTCTGTCTCTGTCTCTGTCTCTGTCTCTGTCTCTGTCTCTGTCTCTGTCTCTGTCTCTGTCTCTGTCTCTGTCTCTGTCTCTGTCTCTGTCTCTGTCTCTGTCTCTGTCTCTGTCTCTGTCTCTGTCTCTGTCTCTGTCTCTGTCTCTGTCTCTGTCTCTGTCTCTGTCTCTGTCTCTGTCTCTGTCTCTGTCTCTGTCTCTGTCTCTGTCTCTGTCTCTGTCTCTGTCTCTGTCTCTGTCTCTGTCTCTGTCTCTGTCTCTGTCTCTGTCTCTGTCTCTGTCTCTGTCTCTGTCTCTGTCTCTGTCTCTGTCTCTGTCTCTGTCTCTGTCTCTGTCTCTGTCTCTGTCTCTGTCTCTGTCTGTCTATAATATATATACCCACACACACAGACAATTTCCCACCTGGGATTAATAAAGTTCTATCGTATTGTGTGTGTAGGAAGGAACTGCAGATGATGGTTTAAACTGAAAATAGACACAAAAAGCTGGAGTAACTCAACAGGTCAGACAGAATCTCTGGACAAAAGGAAAATATTACATTTTGTGTTGGGTCTGAAATAGGTTCCTGCACACCTTTGGAATGTGGAAGGAAACAAGAGCACCCGGAGAAAACCCATGCGTTCAAAGGGAAAAGGAGCAAACTCCATACAGACAGCACCCATATTCAGGATCAATTCCGGGTCTCTGGCACTTTTAGGCAGCAACTTTATGGCCAATGTACTGCCCCATAGTCTTGAACTGAATTAAAACATACAGTAAAGGGGGACATAGCATCACTTGGAGATTTAAGACTGAAAATTGATATTTTCATTTTTTTAGTAACTAAAGTTATCAACGTATAATTTTTTGTGTGTTGGAAAACAAAATATAGTGGCACAGCTGGTAGACTTGCTGCCTCACACGCCAAAGATCTGTGATCGAATCTGTCCTCGGGCACTGTCTGTGTTGAATTTGCACATTCTCCCTGCACATCATCCCACATCCCAAAGACGCATTGGCTTTGTAGGTTAACTTTTCTCTGTAAAATTGCCCCTAATGTGTAGGGAGTGGGTGAGGAAAGTGGGATAAAAGAACTTCTGTGAATGGGTAGACAAAAATGCTGGAGAAACTCAGCGGGTGAGGCAGCATCTATGGAGTGAAGGAAATAGGCAAAGTTTCGGGTCGAGACCCTTCTTCAGACTGATGTGAGGGTGGGGGGGATGGGAAGAAGAAAGGAAGAGGTGGAGACAGTGGGCTGAGGGAGAGCTGGGAAGGGGAGGAGAAAGCAGGGTCTACCTGAAATTGGAGAAGTTAAAGGCCTGTCTCACGAGTCTGCGGTCTATGGCGGCGAAACGGGAGGAATCTGCCGCCATAGACCGCGCACTCGTGAGAAAGTACAATTCCCGGGCCGTGCGGCGGTGTTCCCAACACCGCGCGGTGCTAAAATAAAAACGACAATGTCCAAAACAAAATACTCACCGCACAACCTCCACCAGTGATGCACGAGTGCGCACGGCCGCTCGCACGGGCTGCCGCCAGTGTGGGTCGAGCGCCGTGCGTCAAACCTCCTCTGACACAGCCTCCGCCAGTGACGCACGTGCCGCCGCCAGTGAGGCACGTGTGCTGCGCGGCCGCAGTCACAGCCACCGCTACAGCCGCCGCGGGTGTGTCACGTGCGGCGGGCCGACGTCATCGCAGTCGGCCCGCCCTTTTTTTACTTACCGCAAGCACGTGGGACCCGCCGTGTTTGAATTAACTCGGCCCCCGCGCAACATCCTTGCCGTGCTCCGGTGGATAGGCTCGACGCTCTCGCCGTTGCCGCGCGGTCCTCGCTACCGGCGACGCCGCGCTTCACCGCCGATGACCGCAAACAGGTAAGACAGAGCCTTTAATGTTCATACCGCTGGGGTGTAAAGTGCCCAAGCGAAATATGAGGTGCTGCTCCTCCAATTTACGGTGGGCCTCACTCTGACCATGGAAGAGGCCAGGACAGAAAGATCAGATTCGGAATGGGAGGGGGAGTTGAAGTGCTGAGCCACCGGGAGATCAGGTTGGTTATTGCAAACCGAGCGGAGGTGTTGGGCGAAGCGATCGCCAAGCCTGTGTTTGGTCTCACCGAGGTTTATCAAACACTGAATAATCAAACCACATTTTTGTTTGGAAGTGGAAAGTAATAATAGAAATTGCATTCATTGCAACGTGTAAAAAGAGTTGAGATACTGTATTATAATTTTGCTGCATGTCGTTGAGGTATATATCATGTCTTGATTGGTAAATATGTTTGCGGATAACACTAAGCTGGGGGGCAGTGTTAGCTGTGAGGAGGATGTTAGGAGGCTGCAAGGTGACTTGGGTAGGCTGGGCGAGTGGGCAAATGCATGGCAGATGCAGTATAATGTGGTGGCAAAAACAGGAAAGCAGACGATTATCTAAATGGTGGCCGATTAGGAAAAGGGGAGATGCAACGAGACCTGGGTGTCATGGTACACCAGTCATTGAAAGTAGGCATGCAGGTGCAGCAGGCAGTGAAGAAAGTGAATGGTATGTTAGCATTCATAGCAAAAGGATTTGAGTATAGGAGCAGGGAGGTTCTATTGCAGTTGTACAGGGTCTTGGTGAGACCACACCTGGAGTATTGCGTACAGTTTTGGTCTCCAAAATCTGAGGAAGGACATTATTGCCATAGAGGGAGTGCAGAGAAGGTTCTCCAGACTGATTCCTGGGATGTCAGGACTTTCATATGAAGAAAGACTGGATAGACTCGGCTTGTACTCGCTAGAATTTAGAAGATTGAGGGGGGATCTCATAGAAACTTACAAAATTCTTAAGGGGTTGGACAGGTTAGATGCAGGAAGGTTGTTCCCGATGTTGGGGAAGTCCAGGACAAGGGGTCACAGCTTAAGGATAGAGGGGAAATCCTTTAGGACCGAGATGAGAAAAACGATTTTCACACAGAGAGTGGTGAATCTCTGGAACTCTCTGAGGCCAGTTCATTGGCTATATTTAAGAGGGAGTTAGATGTGGCCCTTGTGGCTAAAGGGATCAGGGGGTATGGAGAGAAGGCAGGTATGGGATACTGAGTTGGATGATCAGCCATGATCATATTGAATGGCGGTGCAGGCTCGATGGGCCGAATGGCCTACTCCTGCACCTATTTTGTATGTTTCTATGTTTAGTTTGTGACTTTATTTGAAGCAGAAATAAGATGTGAATGCTTCATTGAGCATAATTCCGACTGGTAACTAAGCACTTCGTCCGAGCACATTATCGCACGCGTCATGCAAGAAGTCTTAAATGACCACCTAAACTGTCATTTGGCAACCTAAAAAGCTGCCAACGTTGCCCGGCTGACAACAGAGAAAAAAAGTTGTGAGAGCCCTGCAAGGTGCATAATATTTTTGACACTGCCATAGGCCTTTCATACATAAGCTGTCACAATGCACTGTAGTCTCTAAACAACCCTTCAGTAATTTTCCTTGCACTCCATTTCAGAATAATAGTGTTTTAAACCCATAACTCAACACTAGCACTGGCAATAAATAAATAAATAGCAGCTTTCCAGCCCCTTATCTCATTGGCCACGCTAGGCTGCAAATCGGTGTCAATCTGGTGGACTCTTCCATCATCATCTAGTCGCGGGGGATTGGGAGGGGCCTCACAAGTGGAACAGCCTAAATCCGGCACTGCCCTCAATGGCAAGTCCAAACATTTTTGCAGATGTATTTGTAGCCTCTCATTCACATAATTGGTGGCACATATGTCCCACCATGTCACAAGCCGGAAATCGAGTGTCTTTATAAAATTTCTCGGACGAAAGGAAAGGGCAGCAGTGATTTTTAAGTGATTTGTGTAGCATTATTTTAAAATTGTAAAAACTGGAATAAGAAAGCCTGTAATTAATAAACACGGTGCCTTCAGTTTAATGACCATCGCGAAAAAAAAGTTTCCATACTAACATTTGCCACCGAAAGCAGCTGCTTTGGATTACTGCTGCTGAAGTGAAGTCAGTAACTTCTGCCATCCGCGGGGCACGGATTTCCTTCTCACCTTTAAGTAATACATTCCTTTGTACTTATGTCAGCTAACGTCGCGGTTTCTGTCATGTCTCCAAAAAAAATGCTCCTCCACCATCCTCTGTTTTGTTTACATGACAAAGCTGTTTGTGAAATGCTGAGTCAGGAAATGCCACATTGGCCGGCAGGCGGGTCAGTCAGAAGTGGTGCATGCGTGGTCCTTCCTCGAGCCGCTCTGCTCGCCGATGTGGACGGAAAATGCCAACCAGATGGTCCTCGCTTAAATAGGAATGTGCACGAACTATATACTGTTTTCCCCCCAACAGAAACTCCGGCGTGTTAAAACAAAACTCTGAAGTAAATTGCGACTGGGGAATTGCTTCGAATGCAAAGCTGGTTGAGGGAGTCAGCGCTTTCCGAGGCGGCAGAGGCAGAGGTTGTGATCAAAGCGTGGTCAGTCCGGGCTGGATCCGCCGCTGCTGTCCCGGGCGGGACACACAACCTGACACAAGGCGTGGGGGACATCACACCTGCTGCTCACAGCACACGAGAGGGGCGCGATGTCTGGCAAGGGACGCGGCCGCGGTAGAGCACAGTTCACTTTCAATATCGAAGCTATCGGCTTTTCCCGAGGCGAGACTTTACCTGACACTGGGCGTCAACCGCTGCCTTTATTTCCGGTAGGTGGGAGCAGTTGCTCTGAATCCGTGCACTGGTGGAATATAAGGTGATGAAATATTGTTGTGATCACTCTCTCTTATATTAGAAGCGTGCCTAATATTTAAGACTTCCTTTCGAATACATGAAAGGTATACTAATGTGGATTATAAACAGGTGCCCGTGTTCCCTGCGCTGTTCAGATAAGAGGACATTAACTAATTGAGTACAACCGGCCCATTTTTATTGTAAGCAGAACAAATCACGGAGGCAGAAGAAGTAGCAAATGCTGGAATCTTGAGTCGGAGGAGTTCTGCGGGTCGGGCAGCGTCTGTGGAGGGTTGACACAAAATGCTGGAGTAACTCAGCGGGACCGGCAGCATCTCTGGAGAGAAGGAATGGGTGACGTTTCGGGTCGAGACCTTTCTTCAGGGAATGGACACTGAACCTTCGGTCTGAAGAAGGGTCTGTCAATTTCCTTCCACAGATGCTGTCAGACCCGGTGAGTTCCTCCAGCACTTTATGTTTTAAATAACGGGAATGTTGGTTTGAAACTTTTTAAACATCTACTGGTGCTGTTATGGATACAATTCATTATTGGGGGGGAATCGAGCGTGAACGGCCCTTCCATTCCCGTTCACTCTTTGACAATTGTTGAATTTTACCCTCGCTGTCTCGAATCATCGGAAAAGTATGTTTTAAGACGTTTCACGCAATTTATTTGAATAGTAAGTTGAAACGATTTAACTGTCGACGTGGTGCCATTTAATTTTTTTCTGAAAGAGTATATTATAAAGACGGGTTAGAATGCTTAAAGCCGTGCTGCTGAAGTTCCCACTGCAGTATATAAATCAGATACAGTAATCCGCTTCTCGCTTAGACACAGGGTGGTTCTGCAGTTACTTTTCGGAGCATGCTCAGACACTATGGAAGCTGCGCTGTGCTCGGAATTGCCATGTGGCTGGTTTGCTGCAGTTTGCAGAGATGATCTCCCTGATGGTTTTGTACCGACCCAAGTGAGGGTTCTTGGTTCTTGGTCCTCCAAAATATTCCGTGTGAAAAAGGGTATTCCAGGTCATAAGATTATTACTGCTGAACAGTGAATTCAGTTTCGAGTCTAATTTTATTGACCGGTGCTTCATCTGGAGAAATGCATTGCCAGTTTTATAGTGTTCAGATTCTCCCAAAAATGAAATTATTTTCCCCTCGATCAATGTTTCAATTAAGTTCCTCCTAGACATGTAAATTTAGTAGATAGAGGTCAAGCATGTTTAATCCTTGACCAGTGTTTGAGTTTCCACAAAAATGAGATTATGGAGGAAAAGCATTTTTCACTTCATCTGTGATCCAGACCTACTGGGCTGTTTTGACTAAAATCCAATTAAATAAAAGGGTCATCTTGTTGCTTGTAAATTGTGAAGAAAGATTTCTACCTTCTGGAGAGAAAAACGATTATTCATTCCTTTTTATGGCTTTTAACTCTTATGGCTTTATTTCCATTTATTCCACAGAATATTTTTGGGGAAAGTGCTTAGTAAAAGGACAAGGTCATGTTTTGGCACGTCCTATTTACTGGACACAGGTGCATATTGTGGGTGATATCAATTGAGACCCATATCATAGGATGAGAGAGAGAGGGGAATATTGAAAGTGATGTGTAGCAGGGTCACTTGCACTTCAAATGAATGTCTAATCAAAATGATCAGAAGGGAAGTTTTGGCAAACCAACAGCAAAGTGAATGGGGATTAAATGGCCATTTTTAGGTTGTCAAGTGGGGTGTTAGAAAGATCATTGCTGGAACTATTTACAATCTAGAGGAAAGGACAACTATTTACAATCTAGAGGAAAGGACATATGGATATTGCAGTGAAATTTGCTGACTAAAAAAAAGACAGATGGGAAAGAGGTTGGGTGAGCAACAAAAGGGACATTCTATGCTATACAATGCCATGAAAACAAATTGTGAGAATGGCAGAGTCTGCATTATAAAGAGGTTTGGTTTAGTTTAGAGATACAGTGCGGAAACAGCCCCTCCGGCCCACCGAGTTTGCACCGACCAACAATCCCCGCACATTAACACTATCCCACATACACACAAGAGACAATTTACACTTATACCAAGTCAATTTACTTACATACCTGTACGTCTTTGAAGTGCGGGAGGAAACTGAAGATCTTGGAGAAAACCCACGCGGTCACGGGGAGAACGGACAAACTCCGTACAAACAGCACCCATATTTGAGATCGAACCCGGGTCTGTATTGTTGCAAGCGCTGTAAGGCAGCAACTCTACCGCTGTGCCACCGTGCTGCCCATTTACTAATGTGCAAGAATTTAGCAGATGGGGAATATTGTGAGAATATCCACTTTAATAAGAATAAAAAGAAAAGCTGAATATTATTTAATTGAGGGGAGCTGATTGAATGCTGCTGTTCAAGGGGTTCTGGAGATCCACCATGAAACACAGTTAGGAGACAAGTAATTAGATAGTAACATGTAATTTTATTCCTTATTGCGGAGGGGCGGAATATAAAGTACAGAATGTTCCTTAGCCCACACTGGGAGCATTGTTTAGTTTTTGGTCTTGATATTTAATTAGGGATGTATCAGCATTGATGGCAGTCTAAAAGAGGTTCACTGTATTGGTTTCTGGAATAAAGAGGTTATCTTTTCTGGGGTAGGACCTCTTCTCCCTCGGGGCAAAGAAGAGTATGACGATTATTTGTGGGCCCTGGGGTGTTGATAGAATAGATTCTGAGAGAAAGTTTCAAATTTGTGAGGGAATTTGGAGCCTGGAGATAGCTTTAGAACAATGGATCAGGCATTTAACATGATAAAGAGGAGGAAAATCTTCTGAGGTTTCTGAATTTTAGAATTTCCCGCCCCAGAGAGTGTTGGAATCTAAATCAATGAATATATTCAAGGCCAAGATGACTTGCAACTTCTAAGAGAGACTGAGGGAGACTGATTTTCAGCTATAGGAGAGGTGAGGTTTATAGGGATTTGGCAGGAAAGTGGAGTTGAGGCCTTGATTAGATGTGCAGTGAACTAATGAAATACAAGCTTCAGGAGGTGTGCAGCTTGCTCCTGTTCTTATTTCTTGTGCTCTTGCAGGTAAACTAATTTCTCCAGTATTACATTAGTTGATTTTTGCAATGGATTGTTGTAACATTGGTAAGACACAAAAATAAAAGGAACCGTATTCATGATAATAGTTCACACCTTCAATAACATAAAAGTCTAGGTTATAACATGAAATAATTTGTTATGTGAGTGAAAATTTAAAAAAAAAAGGATTAGGAGTTCTTTGCTGCAGTGAATAGAATTTCATTTGGATGAATTGAATTTTTCTTTGGTTCAAAAATATACTATTTGGTTTCAGCTATGTTATTGCCTAATGTTTGTGTACTGTATGATAATCGGCATTACCAATCTGTAGCCCACAGAATTTAAGCCAGTCCCCTTGAATACAGGGGAAGATGTAAACTATACCCTAGCCTTGAAGCAGGAGTTAAGGGGAACCTGCAAGAAGCTGCCTTACTACATTGAAGCTGCTATTGAAAAGAAAGGTAAGACTTGTATGTCTATCTAGATACTCATTCGATACATTGCAGAGTGAACAGCAATTGCCTCATTGCCTCACAATGTTCCATTCTGATAGGCATTGCCACACTACTTGTCCTTTATGGAAAAATTCTTTCATAGAAAACATCTTTGACCACAACTGGCAGCAGTCAGCATGGAACATCGTGCAGGCGAATGATAGATCGTGTGGGATGGTTCCCAGATCAGATGGTCAAAACATTTTGTCAAAATCTCTTATCGCCAGAACTTACCTAAAAGCACAGAGACCTCACCGGGCCCTTTCCGCCAGACTGTTCCTACATGCTTGCAGCCTCATTCCCCATGCACATTGCCTTCATGACTGCTGCGACGAGTATGAGATGATCACCCACCTCCAAGTTGTTTTGCAAAGAAGCTCTGGAAAAGGATGCAAAGATCCTTGTTTTGGTTCATCCCAAGCAGCTGCACAAAAGAGATTTTTCTAATCTATGGATTAGTCTCAGTAAGATCGTCAACTTCATGAGAGACTTTTTTGATTGAAACTTGTTGGTCTTCCAGTACAATGAGATGTCCGTCAGGGAACGCTGCCACGGGCACATTTCAGGATGTAGGAGTATGCTGAGAAATGGACTGAATTTTTGGTGCATCCGACACAAAGGCTCTGTGCGGAAGGGCTGCGGTCTTAAGCTCATCCTGCCAATTGACACTGAATGACTAAGCACTGGATAAAAGCCTTTCTAATTACTTGTAATTTGTATTGTTTAAAGAGGTCATGTAAATCGTAATGGTGCCTTGTACATAGAATGGGTCAAGATGATAAATGTATACAGGGCTGCCAACATTGGGTGAGAGTTGAGAGTGAGAAATTGCGATGGAGCGTAGCGACCGGGGGGGGGGGGAGGGGGAGGGTGTTGGAGGGGGGTGTTCACCCTCCCACGGTAGGGAGCTTTTGCATTTTTCAGCTTGAAATTGTGCAATCTGGTGCATACTGTAGCGAGTCTTTTAACTTACATTTGAATGCAACATTTATGCTTTAAATTGGATTAGATATGAATAAGGTTAGGCTAAATTACATTCCTAATTACATTCCACAATAGAGCCAGGCTCTGATCAACAGGTGCAGCACATGAATGACTGTATTCATATATGGAAATCAGATTATATTCATGCTGTTATGTGTATATATATATATATATATATATATAGAGAAAAACTCAGAGAAACAAAGCAAAAGTCGGACCTCCATCACTGTTCTGCACAAATAAATCAATCAACCTTGTTCAAGAAGGAACTACAGATGCTGGAGAATCGAAGGTAGACAAAATTGCTGGAGAACTCAGCGGGTGCGGCAGCATCTATGGAGCGAAGGAAATAGGCAACATTTTGGGCCGAAACCCTTCTTCAGACGGTTTCACCCTTTGAATATAGAAACAAGACGAAAATAATGCCACATATTCAATCATATATGGTTCAATGAAATTAAGATATATATGTAAAAATATATATGGAAACAGGCCCTTCTGCCCACAAAGTCCACACCGACTAGCAATCTATCATACACCAATTCCATCCATCACGCCAGGGACAATTTACAGAAGCCAATTAACCTACAAACCTGCACTTCTTTCGGATATGGGAGAAACCGGAATATCCAGAGAAAACCCATGTGGTAGTAAGGCAGCAACTCTACCACTGCGCCACCGTGCCACCCCATTAAATTATTATTTCTGTAATGTATTTATTATGGTGTCACGTGAATAAAGATGAACACATGATTCTAATTTCTGCCCTTAGTTAGATAACACACATGTCCAGTCATTGTGTTTTATGGCTGGTTTTCAACCTCTTCAGGCTGAAGGTCTCGACTCGAAACATCACCCATTCTTTCTCTCCAGAGATGCTGCCTGTCCTGCTGAGTTTTTCTAGTTTTTAGTGTCTATCTTCAGTTTAAACCAGCATCTGCAATTCCTTCCTACACTATTTGTTAAGCAAAACAGGTCCTATTCTCATTATATAATTTTGTGATCAGCGTGAGACCATGAGAGTTTTGTGAAATGCGTGAGTCTCACGCTCAATGCGTGAGAGTTGGCAGCCCTGCTAATAATGCAAACATTTTATGCAAGTTCCAATTGTTTGGATAAAAATCACTTATTACTGCTTTATAACAGTTAAGTTACATTAAGACCATTTCAGAAATTATGGCAGTCAACAAAAAATCAACTAACAAATTAAAGCAAACTAAAAGAAAATAACATGTTCCCTTTCCTGACTCTACCTCATAAGTACTTTAACGCTGTTAACAAAGCAAAGGGATATTAATCTCAAGAATCAAAATGGGGAAAGTGAGTGCAATTTTGCTTGAATGGTTATTCTAAGCCCATTCAGATTTGCATAGAGTCAGAGTTATACAACATGTACATGGCTGGCCCAATTTGTCCATAATGATCAAGTTGGCATTCTGCGTGCCCAGGGACTGGCTGCCGTTCCCAGATCAGCTCGCGTCCCAGGGACTGGCTGCAGTTCTCAGGTCGGCTTGCCTGCCCCAACCCCCGTGAAAACAAATTGAAAAAACCCCCGCGGTTTTTCGGGTTACGGGCCGGATTCGGCCCGTGTGCCATAGGTTGCCGAACCCTGTCCTAGATGTTTGGCCTCATTGTGGTCCCCCACATGTTTTACAACCAATTCACCTGGTTAGTTCTATCTCCGGCTGCTTCATGTTGTCGGCGGCTGCACATCCAACCATGAAAGAAGAGAAGAGAAGAGATGCGACGTCACTCACAGCCGCCAACTGACGCGCTTCCCCAGACTGCAGAGATCGCTGTGATGTGGCGCAAAAGAGACAAACTGTGCAGGGACTGAAGACAGCGTGAGAATTCTGTCATCAGCGTGAGCATTGGCTGAAATGCGTGACTCTCACGCTGAAAGCGTGAGAGTTGGCAGCCCTGTCTAAGGCCAGGATGTGACAACAGACACACAGGGAGACACATACCGTGGAATTCTCTGCCACAGATGGTAGTTGAGGCCAGTTCATTGGCTATATTTAAGAGGGCGTTAGATGTGGCCCTTGTGGCTAAAGGGATCTAAATGGAGAGAAGGCAGGTACAGGATATTGAGTCGGATTATCAGCCATGATCATATTGAATGGCGGTGCAGGCTCGAAGGGCCGAATGGCCCACTCCTGCACCTATTTTCTATGTTTCTATGTTTCTATACACAAAGGAAGACACACACACACACACACACACACACACACAGGGAGACAGACAGACACACACGGGGACACACACACACAGATACACACAGGGAGACACACACACAGGGAGACACACAGAGAGACACACAGACACGCACACACACACACACAGGGAGACAAACAACAAACACGTGGAGACACACACAGGGAGACACACACACACAGGGAGACACACACACACAGGGAGACACACACACACGGGGAGACACACACACGGGGAGACACACACACGGGGAGACACACAGACACGCACACACAGGGAGACACACACAGGGAGACACACACACTGGGAGACACAGACACGCACAAGGAGACACACACACACACACACACATTTTCTTCCCCCTCCCTCCATCCACCCCTTCCTCCCTCCTGCCCCCATCCTTCCCTCCTTCCTCCCATTCCCTCTTTCTCCACTTTCTCCTTTCCTTCCTTCATCCCCTTTCTACATTCCCTCCCCTTGTCTCTCTTTGCCTCCATCCCTCCCTTTATTTCTTTCCCTCTCTCTCTCTTTCCCCCCTCCCTCTCTCTCCCCGGCCGCCCAATGGGGAGTCTGGCAGGCACGATGCAGCGTGGATTGGCTTGGACTGCCGTATGAGTTGAAGGGCAGGAGGGAGGGAGGGAGGGAGCGAGGCTGCAGCGGCGGCCGGCAGCGCAGCGCTCACAGCCGGCACATAGAACTGCTGACACCCGGCGGCTGCACATCCAACCAAGAGAGAAGAGACACGACGTCACTCACCGCGTCAACCGACGCTCTTCCCCAGACCGTGCAGATCCCTGGCACGCGGCGCAAAGGGACTAACTGTGCAGGGACTGAACTCAGCGTGAGAACTCGGTCATGAGCGTGAGGGCGTGAGAATTTGCTCCAAGGCGTGATTCTCACGCTGAAAAGCGTGGGAGTTGGCAGCTCTGTGTATATGCTGATGACATTAGGAATGTATAAACTCAATAATGAAAGACATGCAATGTTTTTACATCTCTTGTACATATTCATAAAGTAAAAAATAAGTTCATCTGTGTTGATGTATTGCTTCTTAATAACTACTGCACAGCCCAGATAGAGACAGAGCCCCTTTTTTCACTTGCAGGCCAGTTTCTATCATTTTGTCACAATATCCAAATCCTGGTGTCCCCATAGTGAGCAGACGGTCACCAAAATGATTGTAACAGTTCTCGAAGATGGCTCAGTATCACTGACTTTGTGAGAGCAATTAGGGATGGGCAATAATTGGGAGTCCAGATTCCAAAGGGAGAGACTAAATGGTAAAACTGGAAGTCATAGGTGGGGGAGGAAAGACTGATTTGTGGTTGGAAATTGGATAATGGACAACAAGGTGGGGTGTTCAAGTGAAATAGATCTTTCTTATGATATATTTAATGTTTTTAACATTGTGTTAAAGACAGACTTTGAAAATCAGTGCATGATCTTGCTTTTTTACTAACCACCAGGTGGCAGCCATGGTAAAAATAAATTAACACTGGAAACCGAATTACTGATCAGTTTAGAATGTTGACAGAATTATATAAAATTGACTTATTTCGTAATTCTGCACGAGTAATGTAATGTGGGATGAGCAGTTGAACATATTCTCAAATTATCACCACTAAAAACTGATTGTAACCATAAATGATACAACCATAAAATTGTGTTGTGAAGTAGCTTTGAAAAAATAAGAAATGCCATTTTGAAAGATATTTTTTCAATTTAGATGTGGAAAGGTATACGCAGAAGTATACGGAAAAAGATGGCAACAAGAACTGGACACCAGGTAACTACAAATTAATGTGTTAGTGCATTTTTATGTATTTCCTGTATACTCAGCATTTCAGCCTCACACCAGTCCACCCCAATGTAACCCAGTGATTTTGCTAAATGCGAAAAACCATCCAAAGTGTTTTGGATTACACTTTATATATACTGGTATAAATCCATATATATTCAATATAGAACCTGACTAATGATGTTCAAATAGTCATCTGTGCCATACATTTCAATCAGAGAAGTTAGGGGAGAGATATTAAGGTGGGAATACACCCACCTTAGTGGTCACCCTGATGGGCAAGGCAGTAAGCCTAAAGAGGCCTTAACCCAGAATTGCCAGTAGTACTTAGACTTTTAATAATATCAGATAAGAAGGAAGAAATTTGTTTCAGATTTTGTAGATTTGAGCTGATGAATACAAAAACAAAGTGCATTTATTATTCAAGATGCAGACGATGAACTGCTTGCTCAAATCATTCCTGGGGCACTAAGTATTCACAGTATCTTTCTTCTGCTGTGTTTCCTGTCCATCCCACCACTTTTCTTTTTTTAAAGATTGCTTACTTTCAGCCATATAAAACTCTCTATCTCCATTCTGTTCTCACCTCTGCTTTTGAAACCCTCTGAAATTTCCTTTACATCCTGAAAAGACTATTTGAATGGCTTTATAGTCTAGATCTCATCCTGTAGCACAGTTAATTTCTCTGAGTACATATCATACTTTCATTCCCAGACACAAAGTGCTGGAGTAACTCAGCAGGTCAGCTAGCATCTCTGGAGATTATGGATAGATGACATTTCTGGTCGAAATTCTTCTTCAGACCTTCCATCACTCATTTCCATAACTTTGGGAGGAAATATCAATGGCTTTCCTAGACACTGGACTTATTTTATATAGGAGAATGTTGTTTTCTGACACCATTTTACATTGGGGAATATGTGCAAGTTCCTACAGAACCATTTATTCTTAGCTAAGTTTGGTGAAAGACAAAAAAGGCTACCCAGGACATGAAGGCTCTGCAGATAGTGCGTTCGGCCGAACGCACTGTGGGAACTTCACTCGCCCCTCTGCAGAACTATACATCAGAAGGTGCAACTCCAGAGCCAATAAGATCATGGGAGACCCCTTCCACCCCTGCAACGGACTGTTCCAGCTGCTACGATCAGGCAAACGCCTCCGTTGCCATGCTGTGAGAACGGAGAGGTTGAGAAGGAGTTTCTTCCCAGAGGCCATTAGGACTGTAAACTCCCACTTCACCAGGGACTAACTTTACTGTACCATTCTACTGTTTTTTTTTTTTTTTTATTGCTGTTTTTTTTTTCCTTTTTCCTGCCTCCCACAATATGTAATATGTAAAAGAATATGTGATTCTGTTCCATTCTGTTTGTAGTTTGTTTGATTGGTTGTTTTTTGCACAAAGTCCGCGAGCATTGCCACCTTTCATTTCACTGCACATCTCGTATGTGTATGTGACGAATAAACTTGACTTGACTTACTACCGTTTATTGAATAGTTTCCACTAACCCTCGTGCTGATTATTATGTAAATACATAGATTGGAGGAGACTTCCACGGGAGCTAAAACCAAGAACAAAAGTGTTAAAAAAAGCAAGTAAGTATGATTTGTAATGTTACATTTGGTGTGTAAAAGTTGTCAATTTTCATTTGTTCAACTAAGCTTCCACTTACACACACTCTGTTTAGTTTAAGTACATAAACCATTAACCATTCAAATTTCTCAGGAAATAATGAATGGTACAATCATCTTCATACTGTTTCTGCAGTTTTTCGTTATCTGTCCTGTGACACACTTTTGAAAATGGTAAGACGAATTTGAGTCTGAGAACTCTACATCTATGGACAAACATGGAAGTCGTGATAGTGTCATCCATGTGAGACACTATTGTGAAGTTCCCATAGTCTTTTCATCCTAAGATTGCCCATTTGCACTGGGGAAATAATTTAAAACAAACACTTGTATTCTGTGGCAGGTTAGTGCAGTACTATTGATTAGATCAGGAATTGTTTATTACAAGGAAAGAAAGATACATTTTTTTTATTTTTTTAATAAAGCTGGTTTTGTGTAATGTCAGAGGGATTCCAAAAATATTTCACCAACCTAATAGCCAATAGAACACTAAATATAAAGCTCCATCCCTCACCTTCAATTTGGCCAGTCTGATCATCATTTTGGCCAGTCTGATTTTTTTGCTTTACTATTGTCTGGTTTCTGAGTATTAATCATGATTAATTTATTATATTATTGATTATCAAGTGTCAAGAGTCATATGTCCCAAAATATCCCAAGTGTATTAGTGTCATATGTCCCAAAATAGAACAGTGATATTCTTGCATGCAGCAGCACAATGGGTGTGTAATAATTATTTGTGTCAATGGACCTGTAAAGATGCATCAAGAATGAATTGCTGGAACATAATTTGCAATTAAACAGTTCTGACTCTTGACTTTTTTTTTTTACCATTTCTTTGGATTGCACTACAATCTTGCACCATTGTGCCATTTTGCACTTGTATTTGTTGTCATATTTATCATTACTGTATGTATGCTGTTTACTCTGAGTTTAGTTTAGAGATACAGCACGGAAACAGATGGATCTGCTATCGATAGATTAGTGAGGGAGGATTCAAGTAGGCTTAACTCAGTCTGGCAGCAATGTCCCGGTGACGAGAACTTGCATCTCACTCTGAGTTTATACTGTGGCTTTTGTGCACTGATTCATTAGCTGAAGGAGAGATAGATGTTAAGAGGGTGTTTCCTTGCCCTGCAAATATTTCAAAGAATAGGTTAAATATTTCAAAAAATAAGGGATGTATTTGCTGATGAACTATTTTGGTTTCACTGAAACGTCAGTGTATTGGAGTGGCACATCTGGTAGCATTGCTGCCTTACAGCGTCAGAGACCCGGGTTTGATCCTGACTACGGGTGTTGTCTATACAGCGTTTGTACATTCTCCCTGTGACTGCGTGGGTTTTCTCCAGGTGCTCTGGTTTCCTTCCACATCCCAAAGACGTATGGGTTTGTCGGTTAATTGGCTTCAGTAAATTGTCTCTAGAATGTACGCTAGAATAGGTAATTGCTGGTTGGCGCAAACTCAGTGGGCCGAAGGGCCTGTTTCCATGCTTTATCTTCAAATAAACCAAACTAATCTGCATTATTAATAATATTAAAAAAGAAAAATCATGCACCAGGTGGCTTTTGGGCAATACACTTAAAATACCCAATTACGCATTAACAAATTGCTGGTGGAATTAAAGGTTATAGGTGCTAAAGTTTAACTTTAATTTTGAATGTTTGCTATTTTCACACGAGTAAGATCAAACATGATGAGCTTAAAATTATATGCCTATGTCGTGCACATGAGAGAGTAACTAAGTGGTTGAATTCAGTCTTCTAGCTGTTGACTTGCTGCATAAATGACAAAAGAAAATAAAATCGTTTTTTGAATATAATTTATTTTACTCCTCACCTTTTTGATCTTGGTTAAACAAGCATTTACTTCCCTTGTATTAAATTTATTTGTTTCAAATTAAATCTTTGGAACATGGTAATTTCACCTATTGGGATGTATGGTAATCCTGAAGCCATGGAGTTTTACAGCATGGAAACAGGCCCTTTGTCCTAATCAACCAAGATATCTATCTGAGCTAATTTCATTTCCCTGTATTTGGTCTCTATCCTTTGGGAGCTTCTGCTTGGATCCCTTTTAAATCTTTTCACCTTCAAGTACCTCTCTCAAATACTTATCTGTGGTCAAGATAATGTCAATAACTATTGTAAGCAATGAAGAGTGAATATCACGAACAATCAAACGAAACAATAAAATTGCTCACATAAATAATATCAAATGGCAGCTTAGTTTTCATTCTTGCTGTTGCTATAGCTTTAACTGATTTTGAATTGTTGTGAAACAGACTACTAATTAATGCTTTCTATATTCCAAATCTGTTTGCAGAAACTGTTGCAGATGCACCCTCGGTCTCTAAAATGAAGAGTCCCATAGTTGTGGCTGACAAATCTAATGAGGATGTAATCAAGAAACTGGAGGTAAACAGTGCATGTGATTTAGTTGGTAATATGTGGCTACATTTATCTTAGACAGTCCCAAGGGATGGCAAATGACTTAAATTATGTTTCAGTATTAATCCAAGGCTGGTATAATAATCCACCCAACAAGAATTTAAATCACTCATGGGGATTTGTGAACCCGCATTTGCCTTTCCTTAAACAAAAATCTAGAAATGAACAAACACTGAAATTGCAGCTCTTATCCTTGTAATACTCCACGAAAATAATCTGTCAATCTAAAAGTAACCCATTTATTCCATATTTTGCTTTCCAGGCTGTTGACATGGTTAACATGGTCAGGACCTGCACAGTGAATGGTGGGGCTCTGGGGAGTGTTGTAGAGCAGAGAGATCTAGGAGTGCAGGTGCATGGTTCCTTGAAGGTGGAGTCGCAGGTTGATTGGATGGTCAAAAAAACGTTTGGCACATTGGCCTTCATTGACTGATGAGTTGGGAGGTAGACACAAAAAGCTGGAGTAACAGCGGGACAGGAAGCATCTCTGGAGAGAAGGAATGCGTGACATTTTGGGTCATCAAGTGGTAGAAGCTGAATAAGGCCATTTGGCCCATCGAATCTGCTCTGCCATTCAATCATGGCTGGTTTATCTCTCCCTCCTAACCCTATTCTGCCTTCTCCCCATAATCTCTGACACCTGTACTAATCAAGAATCTATCTCTGCCTTAAATATACTGACTTGGCCTCCTCAGCCTTCTGAAGTCGAGACCCTTCTTGACCCAAAACATCACCCATTCCTTCTCTCCAGAGATGCTGCCTGTCCCGCTGAGTTACTCCAGCTTTTTGTGTCTACCTTCGGTTTAAACAAGCATCTGCAGTTCCTTCCTACACATAGAGGTTGGGAGGTTATGCTGCATTTATATAAGACGTTGGTGAGGCCGCATTTCGAGTATTGTGTTCAGTTCTGGACACGTTATAGGAAAGAAGTCAAGCTAGAAATTGTACGGAGAAGATTTATGAGGATGTTGGCAGGACTAGAGGGTCTGAGCTATAGGGAGAAGTTGACCAGGCTGGGACTCTATTCATTGGAGCGCATGAGGATGAGTGATGATCTTATAGAGGTGTATAAAATCATGAGAGTCATAGATTGGCACAGAGCCTTTTGTCCAGAGCAGGTGAATCGAGGACCAGAGGACATAGGTTTAAGGTGAAGGGGAAAAGATTTAATAAGAATCTGAGGGGGAACTTTTTCACACAAAGGGTGGTGGGTGTATGGAACAAGCTGCCAGAGGAGGTAGTTGAGGCAGGGACTATCCCAACAGGTATATGGATAGGGCAGGTTTGGAGGGATATGGGTTAAACGTGGGCAGGTGGGACCAGTGTAACTGGTACATATTGGCCAGTGTGAGCAAGTTGGGCAGAAGGTCCTGTTTCTCTATGACATGAGCCCTTATTTTATGATCAATATTGGAGTGTATATTGTTTAAACATCCGTTGGGTTTTCTGTTTACCTCCCTGCTGGATGCATTCTTAAACCATTTTAGATTTGTCAAACATTTTTTCCCTGTCCGTAAAACAATTTTGACTTTACCCATTCTAACATGATTTTCTAAGAACCTTGCTATTACTTCTTTAACAATGAGTATCAACATTTTTGTAAACAATAGGTGTCAAACTATTTTGTTCCTAATTTTCACTCCTCTCATTTTCTTGGGTAGTGGATTTACATCTGTTCCAGAATCTAGGGAAAATTTGCAAATCATCACAAATGCATCCACAATGTCTGCACTGACCTCTTTTACAGCCATATGGAGCACTGTCAGTAAACAGGACCAGGCGGGGTTACAATTATTTATGTTTCAGGGAAGAAACTGATCCATGCTCAATTTCATAATTTTAAGAGTAAAACCATGTTGTGCTTCTGTAAATGTTATTCCATGCCTAGAGCTTGCTTCTCTACTCTAAAAATTGTTGAGCTCCGTCATCTATCAAATTGTTACATTTTCCTTTTGCTGTTTGTAATTGACTTCATGATGTGGCAGCTGAAATAATCTGAGATTTATTATCCTTCAGTTCCTCCTTTTTAATGTAAAGACCTGATTTCTTTGCAAATTACTTTTGTAAAATTTGTATCGTAGTTTTCTACTTCATTCATTCTGAAGCGAACTGTGGGTTGAACTTTGCTTTTCCCAGTTCCTTTCCAAATCTATTCCACGTAGTTTATTTTATTGCCAGACTACACCTGATTATGGCTGCAGAAAAACTATATTCCTTTCATAATATTTTCCCACATTCCCTTCCTCCACCGAGCTGTTACTGGCCGATCCTCTTTTGCCATTATCTCCTCTCCTATGAATTGTAGTCTTTGATAAAACTTCACCACTATATTTTGTTCAGCAGTCCGATCCTTTGTGATAAACAATAGTTGAATAAATAAGTGAGTTTTAAATCTTTATTGATGCTTAGCTTATTGATTACTCCTTGTGAAGTATGTAATTTAGCACTGGACCTGCATACAACCCAGGTCCGCCTTTACTACTTTAAATGAATGGGTTTAATGCTCTGAACATTGGATGTCTTCTCTGTTATCTGTACCCTGTTATGGAAATGTCTAGATTAAGAGCCCGTTTGCATAGAATTTGCAGCATCCTGTTGGAGTTACTTGTTTGGTTTTGAGATTTTCTGTTTTTGACTTTTAAGGAAATAAATGATTCCTTATGTTCAACGTTCATGCTTGTGTTCAATTCTCATAGATTAAAAATAATTGTTCTTGTAGGTTCTAGAAAAGAAAGATACAGAAAATAAATCTGATGATGAGACTGAAGAGAAGGAAAAAGAAGAGGAGGAAAATGCTGAGGATGAAGAGTACAATGAGGAGGAATTGGAAGAGGTACAATATTTAATATTTCTAACATTTATTTTAAAAGATTGCTTGGATATAATTTGTAAACATTAAAATATTAGCAAATTTATAGCCCTAAATGTAAAATAATATTTTCTGCTAGTATTTGCAATATTATTTTCAGTACATGTACTTTGTGATCTGGAGAAAGCTCATACTGAAAGTACTTTATTTGCTTTTTAGGAAAATGACTATATTGCATCTTACTTTGAAGATGGCGATGACTTTGCAGTTAGTGATGATAATATGGATGAAGCTACATACTAGCAGTGCCTGGTAATCTATGTACTTAAAGCACTGTGAAATAATTCAACAATAGAGTTAGGATTATTTTAACTTTCCTCAGGTCACTGCAAAATCTTGTTTTGCATATGCAAAGTAATTAAAATTAAAATCCTCGTTTACACTGAAGATAACAGGTTTGCGATGAAGCTAAAACGAACATAGATTAGATCTAGGCACTTAAGACTTGATTGATTAGATAGCAAAATGCCGGAAGCAGATCTTGGTTAATGCACAGGCATTGATGTACTATTATATAATTATGCACTTCTTGGGAGAAAAACATTGCAAAAATTAGTTTTATTGAGGAAAAACACTTCAGAGAAGCATATTATTAAATTATCCTTATTTGTATATTGGAATTAAACATGTTTCGGTAATCTTTTTACTAATGGTTGTTCAAAGCAATCCTCTGTATTTATGAACTTTACAATTGTGTCAATGGAAGTATAATTTATTTTTGGTGCTACACTATATCTGCTCGCTTTGCTGGTCATGATTTCACTGGCATAAATAAATGCTCAAAGCAATATTGCTGGAAATTTGCAGCGAGCTAGGCAGTACTTGTGGAGAAAGAAAGTTAGCATTTTGGTTTAATGACTTTCAATAGGTCTGAATAAGACTGATTCATTCTGACTGAATTTTATTAATGAGTGTTTTAGCTACTCACAAAGTTGAAAACCAGTATCAAGTGGGATTATTCCAAAGAAATGCAATTAAGTTTACAAAGCCAACTGCCTTC
Source organism: Malacoraja senta (assembly GCA_038087875.1). Lineage (NCBI taxonomy): Eukaryota > Metazoa > Chordata > Chondrichthyes > Rajiformes > Rajidae > Malacoraja > Malacoraja senta. The sequence goes on along the minus strand of CM075977.1, from coordinate 204,478,431 downwards.
ATTGCCCTGACATGTAACCTACCTCTTAAATTATGACTGCACAGATATGACTTTGGGTAATTCAGATCTCTAGTGTCACATTACATGTTTTGGCAACTGTTTATATATTGCACTGAAAACAATACAAGAGTAGTATAATATCTTCGAAACCCTTTTTAAAACAAAAAGCAGTTCATTTCCCAAAGTATGTACGATAAGTCTTTATCCTTTAAGATGTGGCAATTTCAAAGGAATCCTAATGTCTGAATTAATGAATAGGAGCATGGGAAAACACAGGATAATCAATCAATCAGCAACTTATATTTATACAAATGTACAATTCCAAATGGAAAAAGGCTACTTAGCCCCTTAGGTCTGCTATGCCATTTAATAAGATCATGGTTAATCTGATTTTAACTTTACTTAGGTTACTGCTGATAACCCTTCACCCTCTTTCTTATCAAATATATCTCTCTCTTAATGTTTAAAGAGTCTGTTTTCTTGAGGAACAGTAGAAACAAAGAACTGCAGATGCTGGTTCGTACACAAAAGCCTGGAGTAATTCAACAGGTCAGACAGCATCTCTGGAAAACATGGATAGTTGAGGAAGGTAATAAACTAAGACTGCAATAAATTCAGAGTGGATGGGTGCTCTGAGTTATTGTTTTACCAGATGACTAAGCTTTGACACTGGGCTGAATCCTTCTTGCCATGGCGAATTGTCTTGAATAGAATCGCTATCGTTACTAATTCAAGCTGAAGTGAATCTTCGATTTGCACCCATGTGCTGAGTCTGGAACTTAACTGAATGACTTGGGAAGCTGAAGAAGGGTCTCGACCCGAAACATCACCTATTCATGTTCTGCAGAGATGCTGCTTGACCTGCTGATTTACTCCATCACTTTGTGTCCTGCTTCTTTGAGGAAGAGTGTTACAATCACTGGCAACTCCGAGGGGAAAAAAAGCCTCATCTCATTGAAGTTTTTAAACAGTGGTAACCAGTTCAAGAATCTACCAGAAACTAAATCCCCACTACAGCCACCTTGACAAGACTGCTTAGGATCCTCTTTACTCAATCAAATGATCTTTTCCACTTCTAAACTCTAGCAGATACAAGCCTAGTTTGTCCAACATTCCGTCATAGGGCAGCCTGACATTCTAGATAATAATATTGTAAGGCATCTCTGAACTGCATCCATCCATAACATCCTTAAACCAGTCCTGTACATGGTATTCCAGATATGGTCTTATGTCCATTGTTTTCCCAAAGCAATCTCTGGAGAACATGGATAAGTGAAATTTTGGGTTGTGACCCTTCACTGATTCAAATCTGACTGAAGAATGGTCCTGACCCAAAATGTCATCTATCCTTGTTCTCCTGAGATGCTGCCTGTTCTGAGTTACTCCAGCACTTGGTGTCTTTTGTTTTTTTAAATCAGCATCTGTAGTTCCTTTGTTTCTTCATGCTTTTACTACACTTCCTTAATCTTATTTCCCAAGTATCAATGCATCTTCTCTACTTATCCCAAGCAGTTATACTTCTTGTCAAAGTACCTCAATTTTGGATCAGCATTTATTTTCTTATATTTGCCTAATATTCAGACCACTTTAGAAACTTGTCTTCTATTTCACGTCTTCCTGTTTTGAAAACAAATTGCTCCTGCAACACATTACAACAACTTTCAGCGGTTAAGAAAAAAATGAATAATGAAAACAGCTTTACCATCCTTAGAATGCCCTAAAATATCTTACAAATAACAATTACTTTTTTAACGTTGTTAAATTTTCTAGAAAAATGTGACAAGGACATATAAACAAGTGCGCAAAGGGTCATTTTGGAGTTATGCATTTGGGTGAGAATAATACTGGGTGTACACACTGAAGTTAATTATGCCTTTGATGTACTGATCGTTTGTTGTTATCTCTGGAATAAAAGAGGATATTTCAATTTAATACCCTCCTCCAGCATAAATCTGCATGTAGGCATACAACTATTGAACATATTTCTGGATAGAAAATTGTGATGTGACCGAGACTAAAATTACTCTTCATTAAACTCGAAGAAAAAAGTGCAGTATAATTTTGCCTAAATATTTTTTGGGGGGGTTTTCCTTGAAGCAATAGCTTATTTGCTTTTGATTTTATGTAGTACATGCATACCATGTGCCTAATAAATTATTGGTATTTATATAAAGTTTACCAAAAATAAGAAATATGTGAATATCTTGTAATTATTATCTGAATGACCAGTTTCTAATGAAGCTGGTTCCATGATGTAAAATGAATCTATTGTATGATATACCAGCCTGAGTATTGCAAATAAAATGAGACAAGATTCTTGGATATTTTCATGTATTAAGCAAATTTCTAGTTTGGGAAAGTGATGGTGGGAGGTAGAGGGAGTTTTGTTTGTGTCACTTTGTCAGATGTAAACAAATACTGACAGTTAATCTGACTTGCTGTATCATGTACACAGAATTTTGATTCATTTGCTGCATCTCTGTGTTGACACGAAAGGGTTATTTAGGTCCTGAATTCTTGAAAGAGCCTTCCAACTAATAACACTCTATTGCTCTTTCACATGACAACTCATTATCTCCCAGTTTCAAAATCATTCTACAAATTAAAGAGAATCTGACCAGTTTTGGGATTTTTTCCCCCCCCCTTTGATCAGTTCTGACCCAGAAGTTTGCAGACAAGACTGACTATACTTTATATTGACCATGAACAAAAGATGTGCATGTTAATAGCAAATCAATCTGACCTAGATGAAATATTGTGCCCGGCTGGAACAGACTGGCCTAACACTACAAAAAAAACTGCATGTTTTATAACATGCACCCAATTTGACTTGGACCTGATCCATATTAGTTGGGTTGGGTTGTTTAACCACGTTTGTACTTCCAAGTATATATAAATTCCTCTCAGTAACTTGCCATTACTTTAAAGGCCCACCAGACGCTCGCCATACACTCATTTCAGTACTACCATTGGGAAGAAGGTATCAGAGACTGAACACTATGACCACCAGGTACAAGATTTTTCCCAGCCTCCATCATGTCCTCAAACATTACATAACATTAACCTCAGCTAAAATTATCTTCTCTGGACTGCGTTTCTGGGTGCCCTATGGACTTCACTTTTTTCTTACATCACCTACTGTTGCAGTTATTGATTTACTGTATAAGATGCACAGTTAAAAGCTGAAAAAAGCTTTAATTATAGACTGCTCTTGAGCTGAGAGGATTTCTGCAGTGAGTGGCCCAGTGACAGCAGTTTTCTCTTTAAAAAAAAAAAGAAAAAGAAATGAATATATACTGAAATGAACTGCAAATACAAAAAATCTGAAACAGGAAGTGCTGAAAATATTAATCGTCAGCCCGCATCTGTTGGAGGAGAAATATAGTTAATGTTTCAGGTTGATGACCCACTGTCAGAACTGGGAAGGAGAGATATTTGTTAAACTCAAGGGTGGGGGAAGGAGGGTTGTCGCTGCCAGATAAAACCAGGGGTAACCACAGAGATAAGCTGTAAGGAAGGTTGTGTGCTCAATGACTAGGATTAGTTAGAAAGTGAAACAATTCTATGCAGTTTTGAAATGTGCAGCAGGTTAGGCTGTGCATGTCGACCAGCTTGTTTCTTTTCCTCAAGAAACGGATCAAGGTGATACAGATTTCAAAGAATACTGATACAGAGAAATCAAGTTACCTGAAGTTGGAAAATACCTTGTTCTCCCAGCTGAACTGTGAACATTTAAAGTAAGAAATATAGAAAATAGATGCAGGAGTAGGCCATTCAATATGATCATGGCTGATCATCCAAAATCAGTACCTCGATCCTGCTTTCTCCCCATATCCCTTGATTCCATTACCCCCAAGAGCTATATCTAACTCTCTTGAAAACATCCAGTGAATTGGCCTCCACTGCCTTCTGTGGCATATAATTCCAGAGGTAGAACTCTGGGTGAAAAGGTTTTTCCTCATTTCAGTCCTAAATGGCCCCTTATTCTTAAACTGTGCCCCCTGGTTCTAGACTCCCCCAACATCGGGAACATTTTTCCTGCATCTAGCCTGTCCAATCCCAGAAGAATGTTATGTTTCCATAAGATCCCTTCTCATCCTTCTAAATTCCAGTGAATATAAGCCTAGTCGATCCATTCTTTCATCATATCTCGGTCCTGCCATCCCGGGAACCTATGCTGCACTCCCTCAATAGCAAGAATGTCCTTCCTCAAATTAGAACAAAACTGCACACACTACACCAGGTGTGGTCTCACCTGGGCCCTCAAATCGTCTCGCAATGAAGGCCGACATGCCATTTACTTTCTTCACTGCCTGCTGTACCTGCTTGCTTACTTTCAGTGGCTGATTTACAAGGACACCAGGTCTCGTTGCACCTCCCCTTTTCCTATTCTGACACCATTCAGATAATAATCTGACACCATTCAGATAATAATCTGCCACCTTGTTCCAGTATAAAAGTTTCATCTATAAAGTCCATTTTAGGGCCATTACAGCTGAAATGGGTGTTAGCTGCATGAATAGCGCATGCACCCAGTCAAATGTTTCATTGCAAACTCACTTACAGAAACACATTAATCTGTTTTAAAGTACTATACTTTCAGTGGTAAAAAATATGATTAGAAGACAATTTCATATGACGCTTCAGCTAGGTGAGGAACTAAAAAATCTTTGTCTTTTCCTTCTAATCCTTAAAGTAGGTATGATCAGGGAACCCTTAACCACCCCACAATCCCTCAAGAGGCAGACTAGTTGCTATCACCAGTTCTTTGGAAATGAGCTCTCGCACCGTTTGCAAACTGCACCAGACTAATGACGGAGAGTATTGCTGGGTATGATCCCAGTGGTATTTGTTAATTTGATATATAATTGTCTGAAATTAAATCTCATAAACTGAACTTAGATTGGTAATCATAATGCATCAAGAGGTTTCAATTTTTATTTTAAAAGTTAAAGAATATAAAGAATATAATTTCTTTAAAGTTTTAAGAATGAATAACTTTTACATAAAATGTCAACTTTCAACAGCCTCAATATTAACAGAATATATGCAATGTCTTCAACTATAGTATTTTAACAGTCAATAAATACATTTTATATTAAAACATTTTCAGGTAGCAGAATCACTTTTAAATGAATTGTTGAAAATAAGACATCATGTGGTCCTCTGACATATAGAATGGTTATACATTATGTTCTCTGCATCTATGAGAAAGTGGTATATTCATTCTGTAACTACTGAAAATCAAAGTGTTTCGTCAAGCTATCAGCCAAGGTTTAAAAAAATATGGTGCGAATAAAGGTAAATGCATAATTTTGGGCATTTTAAATTATATTTATAGTTTACCCTTAAATAGGGATGGGAATGTAATTTAATAACGTGTATTCTCACACTGAGTACTACTGAACCACGAAAGAAAGCATTGTAAGAAATGTATTTCATGCTACTCAGGATCACATGCAATTATTTAAATGAAGATTCTGGGTAATGTCACAACGCTGCTGGTTACAACAACAATATTGTACCGAGTCATTGCACTTGACTATTGCTCAAACTGCCACTCCCTTTAAATTTAGCCAATTATGTATCAGTCTGTTTTTATGTTATGTTGTCCAATAACATTAGAAGGCAAGTTTTGGTAATCTATCAACCATTCTACAAAGTTTGATTCAGTTTACTTGAATAGAAAATATGAAAATCTATAACATGATACTATTTTCCCAGTTTCTCCACATTATAATTAGTCACTCCTGGATTCCTGGATGCAATCGGTAAGCCTTTGCACGGCACAGAAAAAATGTGCGTTAGATAATTGACATCAGGTGACAGAAAGCTGAACTTTTGAATTCACGTGTTCCAGAGCTTCCTCGGAGCCTATGTTAGTCCTTTTCATGGGATCAATTTCGCTGTTATGCTTTGGTTCTTGCTGCGCGGTCTGAGTAACAGGTAGATTTGTAGATTCCATTGTGGAATGATGGCTTGTTTCAACCTTTACCAGAACTTCATAGTAGAGTAAATAAAATAAAGGTGTAACAATCCCAACAATTAACATTATCATCACTGCATTCCACCAGCGCATGCCCCAATCAGCTCCATAGTGTGGATCTTTTTTTGGTACGATTTTGCGGTCTGCTGCTTGATAGAAGGGTTGTGAAGATAAAGCTGAAACAACCTCATTTAAATGCTCCCGAGTGGTGTCATTAGATTTTACTATCCTTTCAATGTCTTTATCAACTTCTCTGAGAAAGTTGTCAGCATTTTCATTCGAAGAATAGGATTCTGCACCAGCTTTAAATTCTTGAAACTGCGCATTGGATTCCAAGGCTACACGTGGAACTAGTCTTGATGCAACAGGGCTGTGCTTCTCACCCAGTAAAGTGATCTTTTTCACAGGAATCTTAATAGATCTGAGAGCAAAAAAGTCCTGGTCGTTGATGAGTTTATTAATCCTCTTGATATCTGCAACCTGAAAAATATAATTGATCGGATAAGCAGTCAAATTATGGAAATGTTAATTTTTTTTCTATCAGATGCATATCATGGGAAGAAATTTTGTAGATGCACTCACTATCAATAGGACAGTAAAACTACTACAGCAATTAAAATGTATTTCTAACATTAAACCAAAAAAGGCCTTTGCTGAAGTATGTACAATAGGAAAATGGGTAAGGTCTGAGACTGATATCAGGGATAATTCCCAGAATAGATATTTGTTGGAAGACAGAAACCAGGAAAAATCATGATAAAGAATAGCTGTTCAGAATTACATGATAGGAAGTAGAATCCTACAGAATAATTGAGACACAAAAAGCTGGAGTAACTCAGGCGGCGATCTCTGGAGATAAGGAATGGGTGACGTTTCGGGTCGAGATCCTTTTTCAGACTGGTTAGCGATAAGGTAAACGAGAGATATAGACAATGATGTAGAGAGATAAAGAACAATGAATAAAAGAAATGCAAAAAAGTAACGATGATAAAGGAAACAGGCCATTGTTAGCTGTTCGGTTTAAACCAGCATCTGCAGTTCCTTCCTACAGAATCATTGTTAGGTCCATTATTTATTTTTGGAATTAAAAACACAAATCTCAACTTGAAGATACCAAATTTGAAGGGATAGTTACGAATGAGGAGGACAGCAACAAATTACACTGACATTAATAAACTTGCAGATAGGCATTGTTAGCAAATAAACTTGAATGCAGAGAGGTTTGAGTGGAGCATAATCACCTTGATAGACTGGATGAACAAAGGAAAACACTCTGCTGAAATTTCCATGCAATTCTATGTAACTTTTAAGATCAAAATCTGAATTGCTCTGCTTGGCAGAGGATATCTTATCACAAATGGTTCTGATGCAGGGGAGTACACTCGACATTGGAATGTTATGTTGCAGATGTACAAGACTTTGGACACAAATAGTCTGAGCAACTGAGATATAGGGAGAGTTTGAACAGACTAGGGCTTTATTCCTTGGAGTGCTGAAGACTGATCGGTGATCTTTAGATGTGTATAATCATGATGAAAATAGATAGGGTTGGTGAACCGAGAATTAGATGACATAGGTTTAAGGTGAGAGGGGAAAAATTTAAAAAGGAACTGGAGGGGCAACATTTTCCACACAGAGGGTGGTACATATATCAAACGAGCTGCCAGACAAAGTTGTTGAGGCAGGTATAATAACAACATTTAATGCTCATTTGGACAAGACACTGGGACAGGAACATACAGAGGAATGATTTAGAAGGATATGGGTCAAACACAGGAAAATGGCTAGCTTAGTTGGGCATCATGGTGGCATGGTCGAATTGGTCTGAAGGGCCTGTTTCCATGTTGTATGTCTCTACGACTCATCAATAAGGCTTTTTAATTGAAGAACTGACCTGAAATACCATAAACTGTGATCTATCTAGTTTACTGATTTAGAATGGTTTCCAGTCAGCCAATATCTGATATTTATGATTAAAAATTGTTCAAAATGTTCAATGGTCATATTAGACTATAGTTCCATCTCTTCCAACACTTCAAAAGTCTTGTGAATTATGCATTCCCCAACTCAAATTACTTTTGCACTCAAACATGTCAACACCAGTGTTTGAATTCCCTTCTCAAACCTTAACCATTGGACATACTTTCCTCAGTAAAGCCACATAGTAAAATATATATTTATTTGAATTTGAATACTTATCTTGATATCTATTTGAATACTTATCTTGATATCTGTTATATGGCTCTATGCTAGTTTATTTCTCAAGATAGCACTCTGATGGGGCCCCTTGGGATATTCATTCTATTATAAGAGTTTTGCAAATGGAAGTTGTACAGTGCTGCTTGAGCAATTAACATTGGATTATATGAACTAAATGAAAAAAGAACCAAGTAAAAGAAAAAAATGTAAGAAGGAACTGCAGATGCTGGTTTAATCTGAAAGGTTTAAACACAAAAAGCTGGAGTAACTCAGCGGGACAGGCAGCATCTCTGGAGAGAAGGAATGGGTGACGTTTCAGGTCGAGACCCTTCTTCAGGCTGGTTAGGGATAAGGGAAATGAAAGATATATCAAGTATCCTTTATTGTCATTCAGACTTTTCAGTCTGAACGAAATTTTGTGCCTTGCAGTCATAACATAGAATAAAATAACAAAGCACACAATAAACAAAGATTTAACATCCACCACAGTAAGTCCACCAGGCCCTCCTCACTGTGATGGAAGGCAAAAGTTTTAAAGTCCTTGTCTCTTCCCTCCTTGTTCTCCCTCTGCGTTGAGGCGATCCAAGCTTCCGATGTTGTGACCCCGCCGGGTGATGGTAAGTCCCACGGCTGAATCCGAGCTCCGCAATCCCAGGAATTAACCTTGTAAACTGACGCTGCACTCCCTCAATAGCAAGAATGTCCTTCCTCAAATTAGGGGACCAAAACTGCACACAATACTCCAGGTGTGGTCTCACTAGGGCTCTGTACAACTGCAGAAAGACCTCTTTGCTCCTATATTCGATTCCTCTTGTTATAAAGGCCAACATGCCATTCGCTTTCTTCACTGCATGCTGTACCTGCATGCTTACTTTCATAGACTGATGAACAAGGACCCCCAGATCCCGTTGTGCTTCCCCTTTTCCCAACTTGACGCCATTTAGATAGTATTTCCCAACTTGACGGCATTTAGATTTACATGGTAATAAATTTGCAATTTATTCTACCACATTATTCTTTCTACCAGGTAAAATAAACAATATTCGCGCATATCTTTGCACATTTTAAAGGATTACGTTTTGGAAAAAAAAAAATGATATCCATTTTCATTATTTAGTTTTTGAAATAGTTATTTAATGACATGAGATATTTAGTCAAAGATAAAAATACTATTCTATAGCATTTGAAATCTTTTCTGGATTTGTATGTTACCTTGCATGTCTAATTTACATCTGCCATTTGACATCTGGAAATAAGGCAAAGTGGGGAACCTATAAAAGCCATTAATTATCTACAAATATATTTGTATTGACTTATGTTTATTCTTCCTGACACTTAATTCTTGATGCCACAATACTTATTAGAATAGTCTACATCTGTATTTTAAGATATTGTCTATGCTATTTTCCGCCTACGGCTTTCTTTACCATTCCTTCCACTGCTTCTTTGCAACATTCCTTTATGTTATGACTCAAATCATCACTTACAGTACAGCAGTACTGCAAAGCAAGTGCATTCAATGTGTCGCCCTCTTGTATTTCTCGGACCAGGTATACAATATCATCCAGCCGATCTTTGGGTACAGTTCTTCGAATTTTCTCCTTTCCTCTTGGTCTCAGCTCAAAACCTTCTACATCATCTTCTGAAAGTTCATTTTCTGAAGGCGTGTTGCTGGCAAACAGGTAAACATTGCCTCCCAATGTTGGCTGAATAGTTGCTGGCAGAAAACGTGTTTGACTTCTTCCTGTCATGGTTGACTGTAAAGAGGTAGAACAAAAAATAATCGAATATAAGCAAGTTCGGTATTCTGAAAAACGCAAAGAATCATGGGATTTGGCAAAGGTCACTCGCGATAAACATTCTCAGCAACTGTGCTGCTGCATGGATACAGATCTGCTTTTCATCCGTAGTCAGGATCGAACCCGGGTCTCCAGTGCTGCAAGCACTGGTGAATTGCTATTGGACCGTCCCCGTCCCCTCCCGAGTGTCCCATCCCTGTCCGGGGGCGGCCGGAGATGTCCAGGGTGACCCTGGACTGACGGGAGTCAGACGGAAGTGGTGGCCCAGGCTTACAGCCAGAGCTGAGAAGAAGCGCTAACTCTAGCTCAACTCTCCCTGTCCTGCCGGGTTAACCGACAGCCCTGGACTGACGGGACACTGGCCCATTGCAGTGGCGGCCCAGGCTTACAGCCAGCGCGGAGAAGAAGCACTAACTCCAGCTCAACTCTGCCTGTCCCGCTGAGTTAACCGACAGCCCAGGACTGACGGGACACCGGCCTGTTGCAGTGGCAGCCCAGGCTTACAGCCAGTGTGGAGAAGAAGCGCCAACTCCAGCTCAACTCTGCCTGTCCTGCCGGCCATTCAATATGATCATGGCTGATCATCCAACTCAGTATCCTGTACCTGCTTTCTCTCCATACCCCCTGATCCCTTTAGCCACAAGGGCCACATCTAACTCCCTCTTAAATATAGTCAATGAACTGGCCACAACTACATTCTGTGGCAGAGAATTCCAGAGATTCACCACTCTCTGTGTAAAATATGTTTTTCTCATCTCAGTCCTAAAAGATTTCCCCTTTATCCTTAAACTGTGACCCCTTGTTCTGGACTTCCCCAACATCGGGAACAATCTTCCTGCATCTAGCCTGTCCAACCCCATAAGAATTTTGTAAGTTTCTATAAGATCCCCCCTCAATCTTCTAAATTCGGTCAAATCGGAAGAGGAACATATATATTTAAATTTCCTACTCAATGTGCTGAAGTTAACTGCGGCATCTAACTGCTGCTCCAAGGAATTAAATCGCATTCCTTCTGCTTAATGATTGACACTGCAACTTGTCATGCTTTTTCCACCACTTGTCAATAAGCAAACAGTGGTATAATCTGTAACTCATTTTATGTGCAACCTCAGAGTACGTTAAGTTCAGTAAACATGAATAATTAACAGCTCCCATCTCTGTCAAGTCACCAGTTTTTTTTAAACATATGGATAATCTATCACTATTTATATATGGTAATCTACATTCAGCCCATAACCTTATTTTTTGTTTTTAACAAAATTCTACCTTCTCGTGATAATCTGTCATCTTTGACAATAACTTGTGAATCATTATGTACTTTTCCAATTATTTGTAAAATTCTTACAATTCAAAAGCTTCAGTTAGCTCCTTGTATAAGTTCAACATCACATTCTTTTTCAAGCCTGTGCTACCATTCAATATGATCATGGCTGATCTTTGCTAGCCTCAACTCCTATTCTATGGCATCTTCCCCTTTCAACTTCTTGATTTTGCAGATATTTACCTATATCCACCTTAAATATCTGGTCTCCACCACCTTCAGGGCCAACATTACAGAGACTCACAAACCTGTCCTTATCTATGACTCTCCCCAGGTGAAAACATCTCAACATTTACCCTGTCAAACCCCCTAGGATCTCAGATGTTTGAATAAGATTATCTTTTTAAACTTAAAGGAATAGAGGTCATAAGTGATAGTAGAATTATGCCTTTCTGCCATTCAATCATGGCTGATCTATCTCTCCCCCCTAACCCCATTCTCCTGCCTTTCCCCATAACCTCTGTCACCTGTACTAATCAAAAATCTATCTATCGCTACCTTAAAAATATCCACTGACTTGGCCTCCACAGCCTTCTGTGACAAAGAAATTAAGACATTTATCCTCATCTCCTTCCTAAAAGAACGTCCTAGACTCTTCCACTAGTAGAAACATCCTCTCCACATCCACTCTATCCATGCCTTTCACTATTCTGTTTGTTTCAATGAGGTTCGACCTCATTCTTCTAAACTCCAGCAAGTACAGGCCCAGTGCCGACAAACGCTCATCATAGGTAAACCTACTCATTCCTGGGATCATTCTTGTAAACCTCCTCTGGTCCTCTCCAGAATCAGCACATCCTTCCTCAGATATGGTGCCCAAAATTGCTCACAATGTTCCAAATGTGGCCTCATCAGCACCTTATAGAGCCTCAGCATGACATCCCTGTTTTTGTATACGAGTTTGCTTTCTTTACTACCGATTCGACTTGCAGATTAACTTGTTGGGAATCCAGCACCAGCACTCCCAAGTCCCTTTGCACCTCCGATTTCTGGATTCTCTCCCCATTTAGAAAATAGTCTACGCATTTACTCCTACTACCTAAATGCATGACTCCACACTTTACGACACTATATTCCATCTGCCACCTTCTGCCCACTCTCCCAACCAGTCCAAGTCCTTCTGCAGAGTCCCTGTTTTCTCTACACTACCTGCCCTTCCTCCTTTTTCGTATCATCTACAAACTTGGCCACAAAGCTTTTAATCCCCTCGTCCAAATCATTAATATACATCGTGAAGAGCAGTGCCCCCAGCACCGACCCTGCGGAACTCCGCTAGTCACTGGCAAGAAAAAGCCCAGTTTATTGCCACACTTTCTCCTGCCATCCAGCCAATCTGCTATCCATGCAAGTATCTGCCCTTTGGGCTCTCATCTTCCTTAGCAGCCTCACTTATGGCACCTTGGCAAAGGCTTTCTGAAAATCAAAGTAAACAACATCTGACTCTCCTTTGTCTGTCCTGCTATTTACTTCTTCAAGGAATTCCAGCAAATCTGTCAAGCAAGACCTCCCCTTCACAAAGCCATGCTGACTTCAGCCTATTTTATCGTGAACTTCTAAGTACTCCGTAACCACATCCTTTATAACAGACTCTAAAATCTTACCAACCACCAAAGTTAGACTAACCAGCGTATAGTTCCCACCATTCTGCTTTGCTCCCTTTTTGTGCAATGGGATAATATTGGCAATTTTCCAATCATCTGGGACCTCTCCTGTCTCTAGTGATTCTTGAAATACCACTGTCAATGCCTCCACAATCTCTAAAGCCACCTCTTTCAGAACCCTCAGGTGCAGTCCATCTGGTCCAGGTGACATATCTACTGTCAGCCCTTTCAGATTCCCAAGCACATTCTCCCTAGTAATAGCCACTCCACTAACTACCAACCCCTGACTCTCTTGAATTTCAGGCCCGTTGCTGGTGTCTTCCACTGTGAAGACTGACACAAAAAATTATTCAATTCCTCTGCCATTTCTTTATTCCCCATTATCATTTCTCCTGCATCATTCTCCAGCGGTCCAACATCCACTCTTGCCTCTTTCTTACTTTTTATATAACTGAAGAAACTCTTGCTCTTTTATATTATTAGCTAGCTTACCTTCGTATTCCCCGTATTCGCTTTTTAGTTACCTTCTGTTGTTCTTTAAAAGCTTCCCACTAATCTTTGCTATTCTTCTCTTCTGACTCAAACTGTCTAATCTCTCTTGAAAGGGCAACCCTCACATTCCATGAATTAACCTGGTTAATCTGGACGGCCTCCAAAACTACAATATCCCATTTTAGGTAAGGGACCAAAACTGTGCACAGTATTCAGGTGTGGTTTCACCAGCATCCTGAACAACTGTAACAGAACCTTTCCATTCTTATTCTAAACCCTTTCGCAATAGAAGCCAACATGCCTTTGGCCTAAACTACTTTTGCACTTGGCTTGCACTTGACCTACATCCCTGATGCACTCCACAACCTTGCCAGTTTGGTTCATTCATCAACATGTAGATTAAAATCTACCATGATATTTGTAGTACCTTTCAAACATGCCCAAGGTTTGATCCTATTTATGCCCCACCCTTTTGAGAGTCACATTTTAGGAGCCGACAGACGATTCCTACCTTTGTTTTATTTCCCTTGCTACTCATGATTTCAATCTAAACCAATTTTGCATCACAGTCCTCTGACTCTATATCATGACTTACTACTGCTCTGATTTAACAATGTCACCACACGTTTTATTTTTGGCCGGGGTGGCACAGGCAGCCTGTTCTTTTGGACCTGGAATATTGATCACCCAGTCCTCATTATTACATGAATTCTAATTAAGACTGTTAAGCTTTAATTTTCCTTTACAATCTGTGGATTTGCCCTGTGTTGTATTCTTTTATTTAAGTTTGCTTCCCCCAGCCTGTCATTCTTTGCTTGTCAACTTACTCTTCAATACCCTGTGCCACTGCTCTCACATTTCATCTTGATTAATTAAACATTTCATCACTGGACACACAAGGAACTGCAGATGTAGTCTGAAACAGGGTCCAGCCCCAAAATAACACCTGTCCATTCCCTCCACAGATGGTACCTGATCCACTGCGTTTCTCAGCAGTTTGTTTTTACTGTTATTGGCGCTCTCCACACCCAAACCTCCCACAAATTTAGTTTAAAACCCCGTTAACAACATATTGATGACATTTACCACAAGCTTGACGCACCCAGTAAAATTCAGGTGACGGGCATCCCAACTGAATAACTCTTTCCATCCCCTGCGCCAGTCCCATAAGCTATGCATTTACCTCTCCAATCCTCTTTCCTTTTTGCATGCAGCTAAGATAATAATTCAGACCATCACTTTTGTGGTTCTTCTTCTCAATTTTGCTCCGATCTCCAGACATTTATAGCAGAACCTCCTTTCTAGTCCAATTCATGATATTAGTGCCTAGGTGGACAACTGGATCCTACGTCCCACTTCCAGGTTGTTCAAGCCCAGCAGAGATATCCTTAAGAGGGAGGGGATGATGCAACATCTAACACCGTAGGGTTTCTCCTCCAGCTCTTAACCCTTATTCAAAAGGAAACAGTAGGTCTGGAGAACACTTACTCAAGCCCGAACACCACAGGGTTTCTATCCACACCCACCAGCATCCGTGGTCCGGATCAGTCAGTGATCTCTACACCTCTAGGTCTCCCATCCCATCCCCACGTCTGCAAGCTGGAGCCAGGTCTCCCTCCGCCCAGCCCCAGTAGTTAACCCTCTCCCGGGGTCTCCCTTCCTCCCCGACTGTCTGCTCCGCTCTCTCTGCCTTGATCCCCGAGAGAGGGATGAGGAGGGGAGCCCTGCACCGTAACCTTTAGGCCCGGCCCGGTCCGGCTCACCTGTTCGCCCCGCCGGTCCCATCTCTTCACCGCGCAGCGGGCCGCATCGCCGGCAGCAGGAGACGAGAGCACGGGGTGGCACAGGCGGCGCTCCGGCTCTCCCTCCCTCTCACGCTGGCTCCGGGCCCGGGGAGAGGGTCGGCGATCCTGGTCCCTGGACCGGCTCAGTCTGTGTCTCGTTGTCTCCGGGTCCTGGGGGAGCTTGGCTCGGCTCCCTCTCTGTCTCCACGCCGTGGAAGGGTGGTGGGTGGTCGGACTGTCGCCGTCTCCGGGCCCGGGAGAAGGTGTGGGAGTTACCGGCGCTCTCTGTCGGGCTGTCTCCGGGCCCGGAGGGGAGGGGGTGTTAACGACCTCTCGGTCCGTCTCCTCTCGGCCCCAGGGAGGGAGGGAGGGAGGGGGTGGGTGTTGGTTACCAGCGCTCTCCCTCTCCTCACTCCGGGCGGCCTCGGGAGGGTCGGTACGCCGACTCTCGCTGTGTCCGGGCCCGGTGTGAGGGTGACCGTCTCTCCGTCACCGGCCTGCCCAGGGGAGGGGGTGAAGGTTACCGGCGCTCTCTCCGTCTCCGGGCCGCAGGTGTGGGGGTTACGCCCTCTCTGTCTCGGGGAGGGTGTTGGGTGAGACCCGCGGGAGGGGGGCGTACAGGTGACCGTCTCGGTATCTCGGCACCGCCGAGTGAGTGAGTGAGTGAGTGAGTGAACGGTTGGTTCCTGCGGACGCCGCGAGCCCAAACTGCCAGATCAGCGGCGACAGGAGATCTCGCGAGAACGGCGCGCGGCTTCAACTTGGAGGCTGAATAAAAGGATCAAAGGGAGAGGATCAGCTCCAGGGATCTACTTCATGGATCAGCTCCAGGGAGAGGGATCAGCTCCAGGGATCTACTTCATGGATCAGCTCCAGGGAGAGGGATCAGCTCCAGGGATCTACTTCATGGATCAATTCCAGGGATCTACTTCATGGATCAGCTCCAGGGAGAGGGATCTGCTCCAGGGATCTACTTCATGGATCAGCTCCAGGGAGAGGGATCTGCTCCAGGGATCTACTTCATGGATCAGCTCCAGGGAGAGGGATCTGCTCCAGGGATCTACTTCATGGATCAATTCCAGGGAGATGGATCCGCTCCAGGGAGTGGGATCAGCCGCAGGGGTCTACTCCATGGATCTGCTCCAGGGAGAGGGATCAGATCCAGGGATCTACTGCACGGATCTGCTCCAGGGAGAGGGATCAGCTCCAGGGATCTACTACACGGATCTGCTCCAGGGAGAGGGGTCAGCTCCAGGGATCTACTACACGGATCTGCTCCAGGGAGAGGGATCAGCTCCCAGGGATCTACTCAATGGATCTGCTCCAGGGAGAGGGGTCAGCTCCAGGGATCTACTACACAAATCTGCTGCAGGGAGAGGAATAAGAGGGAGATCTACTCCAGAGATCTGCTCCAGGGTGGAGGAGAAGGTAAAGGGAGATGGATCAGATCTATGGAGAGAGTCCAGGAAGAGGGATCAATGGATCATAGGTAGAGGGTCAGGTTCAGGGATCAGAGGGAGAGGGATGAGGTCCAGGGAGAGGGTGCAGTGATCAGATCGAGGGAGAGGGTTACATAGATACATAGACAATAGGTGCAGAATTAGGCCATTTGGCCCTTCGAGCCAGCACTGGCATTCAATGTGATCGTGGCTGATCATCCACAATCAGTACCCCATTCCTGCCCTCTCCCTATACCCCTTGCCTCTTCGGATCGTTTACCTTGTGGTGAAGAGGCTTGCGTGATTCCGAGAGCTATGCCGTCGGAAGCACCAGCTTCTGGTAGTGCCATCCATGGCGGTAAGGTTGAGGATAAGGGTCCAGAATAAGAACGATCCAACCTACAAGACCTCAGCGGCAGACCAGGCGGACAAAGTTATCTTGAACACAATGGTTGTGAAGGCGGATGAAGGCTGCAACAGATCTATCAGCTCCAATCGTCTTGGTTCCCTTGCCATTGGAATTGGTTGATTGATTTGTGAAGGACGGTGTGCTTCTTGGAGTGCAACATCAAGTACATGTTAAACAAACACACGCACAGGTGTCTTAGTTCTGTGAACAGCACAAAACTTCTCAAGACTTTCGGCGATCGGGGAAGGGCGACGGGAGCAGGCCACGAGATGGCTGGAAGCTCCTAGTCAAGAACCGGCATAGAAGCGGTGAATACTTGATTTAATCGCAGAAGCAGGAAAGTTTTTCGGTAGCAGTATTCGACTCTGAGCAGCCCTATTTAGGAAAGTCCAGCATGAAGAAATGTGAAACCAATGCCAAGGACAAGAAACTCTGGCGAACCATCATCCAAGAAGGAACTGCGCCCTTCGAAGCCAACAGATGCGCAGAATTAGAAAAAATGGAAAGAGAGGCAGCAACAACCAAAGCCCGATCTGCCATCTGGAACTACCTGTCCTGAATGCCGAAGGACTTTCAAAAAGCTAGGATTGGACACATAAGCCACCTGAGAGTCCATAAAAACAACGGAATGTAGACCATCATCCTCGACCTCGTGGGATAGCCACGATGACGACGACGACCTCTTAATTCCGCTAGCCCTAAGAGCTCTATCTCTCTTTTTAATGCATCCAGTGAATCGGCCTCCATTGCCTTCTGAGGCAGAGAATTCCACAAATTCTCAACTCTCTGTGTGAAAAAGGTTTTCCTCATCTCTGTTCTAAATGGCCTACCCCTTATTCTTCAACCATGGCCCCTGGTTCTGGACTCCCCCAACATCGGGAACATGTTTCCTGCATCTAGCATGTCCAATCGCTTAATTATTTTATATGTTTCTATAAGATATCCTCTCATCCTTCTAAATTCCAGTAAATACAAGCCCAGTCACTCCATTCTTTCATCATATGACAGTCCTGCCATCCTGGGAATTAAGCTTGTGAACCTACGCTGTACTCCCTCACTAGCAAGAATGTCCTTCCTCAAATGAGGGGACCAAAACTGCACACAATACTCCAGGCGTGATCTCACCAGGGCACTGTACAACTGCAGAAGGACCTCTTTGCTCCTACAGTTAACTCCTCTCGTTATGAAGGCCAACATGCCATTAGTTTTTTTCACTGCCTGTTGTACCTGTATGCTTACTTTCAGTGACTGATGTACTAGGACACCCAGGTCCCATTGTACTTCCCCTTTTCCTAACCTGACACCATTCAAATAATAATCTGCCTTCCATGTGCTCTAATTTTGCTCACTAATCTCCTGTGTGAGACCTTATCAAGGCTTTCTGAAAGTCCAGGTACACTACATCCACTGGCTCTCCCTTTTACTTGTTACATCCTCAAAAAATGCCAGAAGATTTGTCAAGCATGACTTCCTCTTCGTAAATCCATCCATCCAGTTACTGCTATCGAAATGTGCTGCTATTATATCTTTGATAATCGACTCTAGCATCTTCCCCACCACTGATGTCAGGCTAACTGATCTATAATTCCCTGCTTTCTCTCTCCCTCCTTTCTTGAAAGTGGGATAACATCAGTTACCCTGCAATCCCCAGGAACTGATCCAGAATCTATAGAACATTGGAAAATGATCACCAATGTGTCCACGATTTCTAGAGCCACCTCCTTGAGTACCCTGGGGATTTATCCGCCTTCAGTCCCATGAGTCTACCCAACACCATTTCCTGGCTAATGTGAATTTCCTTCAGTTCCTCCATCACCCTAGGTCTCTGTCCCCGAGTACATCTGGGAGATTGTTTGTGTCTTCCTTAGTGAAAGCAGAACCAAAGTACCCGTTCAACTCGTCTGCCATTTCCTTGTTCCCCATAATAAATTCACCTGTTTCTGTCTTCAAGGGTCCCATATTTGTCTTAATAATTTTTTTCTCTTCACATACTTAAAGAAGCTTTTACTATCCTCCTTTATATTCTTGGCTAGCTTACCTTCATACTTCATCTTTTCTTCTCGTATTGTCTTTTTAGTTACCTTCTGTTGATCTTTAAAAGTTTCCCAATTCTCTGGCTTCCCGCTCATCTTTGCTAGGTTATACATCTTCTCTTTTATTATTTTTCTATCCTTGACTTCCCTTGTCAGCCACGGTTGCCTCTTACTCTCAGAATCTTTCTTCCTCTTTGGAATGAAATGACCCTGCATCTTCTGGATTATTCCCAGAAACACTTGCCATTGCTGTTCCACCATTATCCCTGCTAGGGTCCGTTTCCAGTCAACTTTGGCCAGCTCCTCCCTCATGCCAACATAATTCCCTTTGTTCAACTGCAACACTGACACTTCCGATTTTACCTTCTCCCTCTCAAATTGCAGATTAAAACTTAACATGTTATGGTCACTACCTCCTAATGGTTCCTTTACCATGAGTTCCCTTATCAAATCTGGTTCATTACACAACACTAAATCCTGAATTGCCTTCTCCCTGGTAGGGTCCACTACAAGCTGCTCTAAGAATCCATCTCAGAGGCACTCTACAAACACCCTTTCTTGGGGTCCAGTACCAACCTGATTTTCCCAGTCTACCTTCATGTTGAAATCTCCCATAACTATTGTAGCATTACCTTTGTTAAATGCTAATTTTATCTCCTGATGCAACTTGCACCCAATCTCCAGGCTACTGTTTGGGGGCCTGTAGATAACTCCCATTAGGGTATTTTTACCCTTACAATTTCTCAGTTCTATCCACAATGACTCTACATCTTCTGATTCAATGCCACCCCTCGCAAGGGACTGAATTTCATTCCTTACCAACAGAGCCACCCCACCCCTTTTGCCCACCTGTTTGTCTTTTCGATAGGCTGTATTCCCCTGAATATTTAGTTCCTAGCTCCGATCCTCTTGCAGCCATGTCTCTGTAATTCCCACAACATCATACTTACCAATTTCTAACTGAGCTTCAAGCTCATCCACTTTATTTCTTATACTTCGCGCATTCCTATACACTTATTTCAGTATTCACCTCCCCTCTCACACTAGTTCCTATTTCACCTGACCTTACTCTCTTATCCCTTCTTGATATTTCCGTCCCATTAATTTGGGTGTCATTCACAACCTTTCCTGTACTCTATTCCCCTTTAACTCCATCCTTATATTCCCAATATCAATCAACTTCTCAGAGATCCCTCGATCTGTTCAATGGACCCTCCCTGGACCTCATCCCTCTCCCTCTGATCCCTTGACTACAGAGACTGTCCAGCGATAAGATGTATAGGGAGAGGGTCCAGGGATCAGAGGGAGAGGGTCCAGGGATCAGTTTCAAGAATCAGATACAGATATGGGGATCAGTGGGTGGGGGTCCAAGGATCAGATCTAGGGAAAGGAATCCAGAGATCAGGGGGAGAACATCCAGGGAGAGGGATCAGGATCAGTGGAAGAGGGTCCAGAGATCAGAGGGTCCAGGGATCAGGTCCAGAGAGCAAAGGGAGAGAGTCCAGGGATCAGAGGGACCAGGAATCAGATCTAGCAAGAGGTCCAAGGTTCAGATCCAGGGAGATGGTCCAAGCATTAGATCGCGATCAGATCTAGGGAGAGTGTCCAGGGTTCAGATCTAGGGAGAGGGTCCAGAGATCAGAGGGAGAGGGTCTAGGAATCAGATCAAGCGAGAGGCCAAAGGATCAGAGCCGGCAAGAGGTCCAAGGAGAGGGATCCAGGGATCTGATTCAGTGAGATGGTCTAGAAATCAGATCCAGGGAGAGGAATCCAGACCAGTACCTAAAATGGGAGCAAGGTGATTCAGGGAGAAGAATTATCCAACATTATGAGAGTTGAGAGCCAGGGTGAGGAGAGATGCATTGGAGAAGGGATTCAAGGTCCAGAGATGAGATCCAGCAAGTAGGAATTCCAGGGAGTGGAAGATCTAGGGGCAGAAGAGGCAAGATCCAGAAAGTGGGAGATTTGGGGATCAAAAGCCACAGAGACAATGTTCCAGAGAAAAAGGACACCCAGGGTAGTGGGAGATTCAGGGAGTGAGATATCTGGGGATGAAAGAGCTCCAGGGAGTGAGGGTTCCGGGAAGATTGTGAGATCCTAGGATTAAAGAGATCAAGGGCAGGGGATCTCAGAAGAGACAGTAGTACTTGGGATTCAGTGCATGGGAGATGTGGGATTAAATGAT
The DNA here is from genome assembly GCA_038087875.1 of Malacoraja senta. NCBI lineage: Eukaryota > Metazoa > Chordata > Chondrichthyes > Rajiformes > Rajidae > Malacoraja > Malacoraja senta. Next base: position 204,457,183 of record CM075977.1, on the reverse strand, counting down.
CATGGGAGTGAGGGAATGGAGGGAGATGGATATATGGGGATCAAAGATATTCCAGGAGCAGAGATCGATGGAGAGGGAAGTCTAGGGGATCAGGAAGATCCAGGGAGATTGGAAGATCCAGGTAACAAAGAGATCCAAGGAGTGAGGAGGCCCTGGAGAAATTGAGTGAAGAGACTCTGAAAGTAGTGAGAAAATGTGGAGTAGAAAGATCACTGGGAGTAATAAGATTTCTGGGAGCAGTGGGATTGCTGGGAATGTGAGATTCTGGGTGCAGTGAGATCAGTGGGAGAATAGATATTATTGGATGAATATATCACTGAGAGAACTGATATTACTAGGACTACTGAAAATGTTGTTACTGGGAGGGTGCAGTAATGCAGGGTGACTCAGAATACTGGGAGCACTGAGCTTTATGGAAGTGCTGAGAATGCTGGGGTGACTGGAATTTTTTTAATCGAGTTAACAACAGGGAAACGGTCCCTTCGGCACAACTCATCCATGCCGACCAGGATGCCTCATCTAAGATATACCCATTTATCTGCATTTGACCCATATCCCTCTAAACCTTCCTGTCCTTGCATCTGTCCAAATGCCTTTGAAAAGGTTAATGTACCAGCCTCAACTACTTCTATCTACTCACCTCCCTCTGTGTGAAAAGCTACCTCTCAGACCATGATTAAATTTTTTCCTTCTCATATTAAAACTACACCCATGTTTCTCCTACCCTGCATTTAGCCTATCTATGCCCCTCATGATTTTATACACCTTTATAAGATCGCCCTTCAGTCTCCTGCCTTCCAAGGAATAAAGTCCTTGAGCTACTTGGAATATTGGGTTTCCTGGTTTACTTGGATTATTTGGGACATCTGGAATTGTTGGGGATTACTGAAAGATTGTGATTAATGCAGTCTCTGAAAAAACTGCTGTTAAGAATTTTGGGGATTCTGAAAAAATGTTGGTTACACTAGAATTGCTGGTATTAAGGGCCTGTCCCACGGGCATGCGACTCCATGCGGCAAGCGCGACCTAACCGCAAGCGGGGGCCGCGCGGAGGTCGAGTGATTCCCGTACAGGGCCGGTCCCACCAGCATGCGACTCCATGCGGCAAGCGGTACCAAATCGGAAGCGGGGGCCGCGCGGAGGTCGAGTGACGTCAAGACGGTGCGTACGGCCGTTGAGGCAGTGCGCACGGACTCGATGCGGCTGCGTCCGGCATCGAGGCGGTGCGCACGGCCTCGATGCGGCTACGGGGCGGCAAGCCGTTGCCACACGGAATTTTTGAACAGTGTCAGTTTTTCGGAGCCCCGTGCGATGTCGGGACCAGCTCCGCACAACTCCATACGGCTCCGGCGATCGAAGTAGGACCGGCCCCGCGACCTCCGCGCGGCCCCCGCTTGTGGTTAGGTCGCGCTTGCCGCATGGAGTCGCATGCCCGTGGGACAGGCCCTTTACTGAACATTTTCAGAATGCTGGAGATAATGGTATTGTTTGTAATGCCTTGATATGACACATAAGAAAAATAAGTAGCAGTGGGTCATTTCCCCTCCATATGTCTGCTCCACCATTAAGCAAAGTCACGACTAATCATACTTCAGAACCATTTTAGTACACATCCAACAACACCTTTGTGACCCAAAAATGTATCAATCTCTTTATTGAACATATTCAACAAACAATTATGAAGCAACATGGAATAGCTCTATAATGAATCACTTCATGTCAAAGGTCTTCCTTTGTTATATCGGTTGCATTTCTATCAAGCACATAGCTTGACGACAGCAATTAACGACATCCATGATTTTTACACAATTCTGTTTTCACTTCTTTCCGAGAATGTAGGCTTTGTTGCAAAGGCTATCATTTATTGTTCATCCCTAATTGTCATTGAGAAGATGGATTTTGAGCATCCTTCAGTTACTTCATTTGATGTTCTCCCACAATATTGTAGCTTTGCGATTTAGATTAAATGATGAAGGAACAGTGATACGTGTCCAAGGCAGGATGGCTTGTAAGTTAGAGAGGCACCTGCAGGTGGTGCTGTTGCTGCTCATGTGTGACTTGATGGTAGAAATGGGTTTGAGAGGTGCTGCATGCAGCAGGAGTCTAATGATTAACTTAAGTATAATTAGTGCTGAATGCAATTACAGTAGAGGGAATTCATGTCTCGGTTGCTGGATCCTTCACCTGAAACATAGTGTATTCAACAATGCAGCACCTTCTCACTATTGATGAAATGAGAGACATTCCTGGAGTTGACTCAGGACACACAAACATAAGATCATAATCACAATAATACTTTATTAGCCAAGTATGTTTTGCAACATACGAGGAATTTCATTTGCATAAGATCGCAAATATCAGCAAGTGTACCAAGATGTCACATTAATTTGACTGTTTTTGTCATGCTAGCTATTATTTATATATATTTTTCAGTGCCAAAGCTGGGATCTCTTGCCAATCTGGAGAGAGAAAATAAATGTTTTTGATATGTTATTGAAAACTAAAGGGTCTGTCCTACTTTCACGACTTAATTCAAAACCTCTGCCGAGTTTAAAGGACCTAAAAAAAAAATCAAGATCGTGGTAATCTACGAACTCCTACGACCTTCCACGACTATGTTCTCGAACTCCTACGAGTATGTCTACGAATTCCCACGACTATTTCGATGCCCTCCTTACGAGTAAAAAGTTGCAATTTCTTTCATCCCGACCATTTTATTACTCGTGGACATTTCTTATCGGGCTAGAAAAAACTTCCCGACTTACCTGATGCCACGAGTACCTACGGCTGGCATAACGAGCCGCTACGATATATTTACGAAGTCCTACGGCCTCCTACAGACTCGTTACGAACATTCTGCGAGTTTGAATCAAGGAGAAAACTCGGGAGAATTCGTGAATAACTCGTGAAAGTGGAACAGGCCCTTTAGTCTATGTTCAATAGACAGAAATGATGTATAATTCATAATCCATGCAAAACATGCACACACATTTTCCAAATTGAACATCTTGCTCTTAGTATGTCAGAGATTTTGCTGAACCCTTTAGTAGCTGGAGATATCTGAGGATTGTTGCAAATACATCTATCTATAGAAATAAAAGTCTCATCTTGACCACTTCCTGTCTGCGCTGTATATTTATTTTAGACAAAACGCTATCATATATCGCTAGGACTTTTGGCCATCTTACTCAGTCTTCCTCTGCTAAGGCAGCCACAAGGATTATTCCGATCGATGAAAAATAAAAAAGTTATGAATGTTTTAAAAATCTTGAGATCAGCTGATTGGTCCTCTCGCCTGTCAATCACCATGATGAAGGTAATGCCCCTTTTGGGGGGCCAGGATTATAAAGCCCAAATGGTATGAATTTGCATTTGAATTTGGTGGCCTGCATTCTGCTTGAAATGGTATGACATTGCATTTGAATTTGGTGGCCTGCACTCTGCTTTAAATGGTATGACATTGCAATTGAATTTGATGGCCTGCACTCTGCTTGAAATGGTATGACGTTGCATTTGAATTTGGTGGCCTATACTCTGCTTGAAATGGTATGAAATTGCATTTGAATTTGGTGGCCTGCACTCTGCTTGAAATGGAATTTCAAGGAATACACGTGAGTGAACTGCCAGCCCACCAGCCGTGAGTCAACTGCCTGCCCAACAGCCATGTCAGTCAACTGCCAGCCCACCAGCCGTCAGTGAGTGAACTGCCAGCCCACCAGCCCTGAGTGAGTGAGCTGCCAGCCCACCAGCCCTGAGTGACTGAGCTGCCAGCCCACCAGGCCTGAGTGACTGAGCTGACAGCCTACCAGGCCTGAGTGACTGAGCTGACAGCCTACCAGGCCAGAGTGACTGAGCTGCCAGCCCACCAGGCCTGAGTGACTGAGCTGCCAGCCCAAGAATCCATTTGGCCCACAATGTCTGTACTAGCCCTCTGTAAACCAGTCCTTTTGGCACACAACACCCATACTAGCGCTCCAGAAAGCCCCCCCCCCAACTGGCCACCAATATTGGAATTGGTGGAGAGGTGGAATATTGCATTGGGGGACCAGCCCAACGGGTCCCACTTAGTCTAGTAATTTATTATAAATCTAAAATGCAATTTAAATATCGTATAAATATATAAATAAATAGTATGCACTACTTATTTATTACTTTTGTACATTGTATTGGCAGCCTTCTAAATCTGCCTGTGTGTTGACGTGCTGTGATACATTCTTGTGCAAAATTAGTAAAGAGAACTGTGAAAGATGTAACTGCAGCCACCAGGTCACTCTTACCAAAATAATCACTAAATAGGCTATGATAAATATTTATTTATTTCATCTCAGAATTTCATTCAACAGTTGCAATGGGGAGGAGGAATTTTGGAGGTAATGATAATAATTTAGTAAGTTAAATATTATACCCTGCTCAAACAATCCTCCATTTTTAAAATTCTCAGTCTTATTTTCAAGAACCACTCTCACCTCAAACACTTGTAAGATACATTTAGTAATATTGAGCATGTCATCATCAATTACCTGCTAAATGTTGCTGCAATGAATGTGTAGAAGCTAGCAGTCACTGCAGAGGAAGCCACAGTGAGAAATGCTGTTTTGTATGGGTGAAGTTCTTTAAGTTATATTATTTAAATTACTGGCCATCCTCCAGAATCTTACCAATGACGGAAGTTACTGAAACAAGCCATGGATTAGTTTTTAAAGGTTAACTTTTGTTTTTAAATCTAGCTGTATTCTTGTCCCTTCCTATATCCAGAATCTCCTATAGCTCAATGATCCTGAAAGTTAACTGTGCTCCACTAAGACTGGCCTCTGGATCATCCCCAGATTTAATCACATCGAACCCGAGCTCTGGAATCCTTCCCTCAACATCTTTTCCCTTACAATTTTCTCATATAAACCTTTGATGAAGCTTTTTGGTCATTTGTCCCTATATTGTCCATATCAGATTTTGCTTAATGTTAAGTGAAGATCCATGGGGCATGCTAAAGTAACCAAATCGATCAAACTTCTGAGCAGTCTTAAGCTTCCACATTTCACTATAATGTTTGTCATTTCATTTTTGTGTTGTGAGAGCTGAATTTGGATTAACCACTCTAAAGATTTTACTATAAGCGTGTCTCCAAATGTACATTAGTCTCTTATGCCAGTTGTACTACAAGAATATATTTCTCCCACTTAAGAATAGATTCTGTTCAACTGTAGCTTCCAGAATTATTTATGTTGAACTGATGTGTGTTCGAGTGTTCTAAGGCGAACTTCATGTTTTTGTTCTGGGTTTCATAAATTTCACAGTGATCTTTGAGCTAAGAGAGTGTTTTTCCACTAACAAACACCACTTCAGTTTATACAGGAGCATCAGCTGAGGCATGAACATGATTTGTTGATCTCTCTGACAGAGAAAAACAGCCACATATGTTGCCCAACCTACTGAGTCTTTCTAGCATTTTCTGGTTGTATTTTTGAATTCCAGCATTCACCTGCCTATCTTCATTCTAATTTAATTTTTAAAAGTCTTTATTTTGACAGCAAATTTAAATGATTTTTGGAGTGATATCAATGGCAGGAATGAGAGAAATCAGCTGAATTGTGTGGAGGCAGATGCGATGTTATTCGTTTTGTTCTATTAAAGATTATTTCAGTAAGTTTGAGCACAACGGTGCAACCTGGCAACAAGCCTTCTGCTGGTACCACCTGTACAAAACAATAAATACATCTTGAAATAATGACATTAAGTATTTATACTCAATTCCCAAGTAATTATACTTACTGATGGATAGTGAAATTAATTATTAAAAAGGCATTTACTATGGAGACGATTGTAATGGTACCTGATATCATCAGCATTACTCAAGCAATCAATAACTTACAGCATCTAGACAACGAAAAAACTTGATCATGAATGGCATATTTCATGACCTCAGGATTTCCAATATACGGTAGTTAACAGCTAATGTTGTATTTTTTTTATTAAAAAAAAAAATATTTTTTATTTTATTAGAAGTATTGTACATTACAGTAATTTGCAATAACGTAAGTTTATACTTTTCTTGTACCACTTCTTATTTTAAACTTTAATAAGAGAAAAGGATAGAAAGAGTTAGTAAAGATAGTAAGTGAGTGATTGAAAGAGTGGTCCAAGAACACCCATATGGACCTAAACCACAAGAAATAGTTTAAAAAAGAGAAAAACCAAAAGGAGGAAAAAGAAAAAAGAAAACATAAGATAAGATAGGACAATATGAAAGGGTTGCAATTACTTCCTATCTTTACTCACCCCTCAACCATTTATTATCAACATTTTGTTGCACCCTATGTTTGTAATAAGTCGATAAATGGAGACCAAATCTTTTGGAATTGGTCTGGTTTACCTGCTAAGAGGAATCTCATATCTTCTAGGTGTAACAATTCCGACATATTAGAAGTCCACATTTTTGTCGTTGGCGTGGGAGCGTTTTTCCAAAATTTCAGAATACGTTTTTTTGCCGTTATTAAGCCATAATTAAGAAAACTCTTTTGAAACGAAGTCAGCTCCAAACTTGCTTCTATTGTTCCAAAAATAATCAGTTCTGCATTCGGTTTCAGTTTTATTTTGAATAATTTAGTGAAAATTTCAAAAATTTAATTCCAAAGTTTTTGGATTTTTATACAAAAAACAAAAGAATGTGCTATAGTTGCTTCTTGGGTTAGGCATTTATCACAGATAGAAGAGGTATTTGGGTAAAATTTACTTAATTTAACTTTCGAATAGTATAATCTATGTAAAATTTTAAATTGAATTAGAGTATGTCTTACGTTAATCGAGCATTTATGCACATAAAACAGGTGTTTATCCCAACTCTCTTTCGAGATTTTTATAGCTAGTTCCTGTTCCCATTCTCTTCTAATCCCATCAGATGATGGAATTTCTATGTTTAAAATGGAATTATACAGGTATGATATTAAATTAGCTGATTTAGCTATTTTCAAATACGTGACTATTTGAAAAAATATACACGAGAATATCAAAATGTCTCCTGACCTATTAGATGAGATAATGAGTATTTTTCAAGAGTAGCCATTTTTGCAATATAGTGCTAAGGAACAGTCAGTAAGGGTTCAGAACATAAAAAATATTAAGATGATCTGTTTTACTGGTACTTGATGATAGATAAATACTGATTATTGAGCAAACTCTCAGATCTTCAGACACTGTCTTGGAAGGTACATGGAGGTTTATAGAATTAAATACATTTACAGCATTTGGCCAGTCATGAGTCTTCTGCTTGACACTAACTTTCCTCATTAAATCTTATCAACCAAATAGGTTGGTAAACAGCAGGATCATTTGAGGAACCCTGGAATCACCCCAATCAAAGATATTCCTTCATCCTTTCTAACTCTCCCCATTCTCTTCTGACAATTTAAAACTAATTTATATACTCGCATTCCCGGTACTAATGAAAGGCTTTGATCTGATACATTAGATCTTTCGCTTTCCAAAGATGCTGCCTGACCTGCTGAGTGATTCTAGTATTTTCCATTTTTGTTTCCAGTATTTGCAATAGACAATAGACAATATTTTTTGTTTTTCAAGAATCATCAAGCCAATGGATAAAGCAGTTCAGAGAACTTGACACAAAGTAGGACACAAAGTTGTGAGACTGTCCCAAGGCATTATTGCCTTGAATATGAATTGCTTGGTGACATAAAATGCCTTGTATGGTCTACAATTCAAATTCAATGCAAAATATAGCATAAGGAAAAAGCAAAGTCTGTGATAGTCCTTCTGGGTCCTCTGAGCATATAAAGAGGTAATGCATGGGAGAGCTGGACATGTACTGTGATGTCAGACAGCATGCAACACATTCTTGGAGGTCATTTCATGGACTTTTGACCCCATTTGTGAAGCCAGCTTCAATATCACTGACAGGTCCTGGCTGCTAGCCTGGCGTTCAATACCGTGAATCCAGCCCAGGTGATACTCACTCATCCACCAATCTGTCAACCTCACCCCGGCCCTCCAAATACTTACTCCCTGTGCCATCATGCCCGGCAGCCACCATCCTCTGGCAATGTCCCTGTGTCATCCACTTTCAATTACTGGTCTGATCCCTCTACTCACAACATGCTCCAACCCCTCAACTGACCTCCAGCGTGGCCCCTCTAATAAAGACACTGCCATATCCCATTTACTAACCTCCATGGTCCATTTTCTCAACTGGCCTCCTTTCTCAAATCCATCTACATAGCTTTTGTTCCGATCACCCAACAGACTTGAGGGCCAGACATCCTCTGTTAGTTTAGACATCCTCTGTTAGTTTTGTTCCATCCTGGAGTTTAGAAGGATGAGAGGGAATCTCATTGAAACATATAAGATTGTTAAGGGTTTGGACACGCTAGAGGCAGGAAACATGTTCCCGATGTTGGGGGAGTAAAGAACCAGGGGCCCTAGTTTAAGAGTAAGGAGTAAGCCAATTAGAACGGAGATGAGGAAACACTTTTTCTCACAGAGAGTTGTGAGTCTGTGGAATTCTCTGCCTCAGAGGGCGGTGGAGGCAGGTTCTCTGGATGCGTTCAAGAGAGAGCTAGATAGAGCTCTTAAAAATAGCGGAGTCAGGGGATATGGGGAGAAGGCAGGAACGGGGTACTGATTGGGGATGATCAGCCATGATCATATTGAATGGCGGTGCTGGCTCGAAGGGCCGAATGGCCTACTCCTGCACCTATTGTCTATTGTCTATTGTTAACCTACTGACCTGATCCTCATTCTGATCCCCAATGTAATTATTCTATTCTACTTCCAGTCTGATCACTCCTTAACAACTAATTCCTAATGTTCCCTTCCTGATCCTAGCCTCCCCCTCTCTAATCCTGTCCTCACATCCCTCTCTACCCGATCCTATCCTGATGTTGCTCTCCCAAACCTGTCCCGATGTCCTCTTTATAATCCTACCTGGTGTCTCCTCCCTAATTCTGTACATTATCTCTGTTCTCATCTCAATGACACTTTATCAATCTCAAACCGGTGACCTTCTCCCTCTCTCTGAAGAAAAGTCTTGACCCGAAACAACATCTAATCAAGCTCTCATCATGAGAGTGGCGAACACAGCCCAGTCAATCACAGGTTCATCACTTTCTTCCATCTAGTCCCTCATCATGGTGCACTTCATCAGGAAGGTTGATATTCCCTTTTCTCTCTTCTGCCTTCTGGAAGAAGATCCAGTAACTTGAAAGCCATTGTTGCATGTATACTGTTTACTCTGGATTTCATGTGCACAAATAATGTCAATACACCCTCCTGTATAAGACAATAAACTAATTTGAATCTTGTAGAGACAAGACAAAAGAGAGTACAGGTGCTGGAATCTGCATGAAAGGTTCAGGGATTGAAAGTGGGGTCGTCCCAGATAGGGATGGGATTGTCAATTTATTACAGGATAGCTATTTGTATTGCTTAGTGTTGATTTGAAGTTAAGTTAATACTGTACCAAATCTGGTTATAAAAAGAACCTTCACACATCGCTATACTGTACATACTTAATAAAACCAAAGAGTATTTATGGTCATTTTAATTGTGTTGTTCTAAAATGCAGGCCAAAAAAATGAATTAGATCAGCAACATATAGTGAAAGGGGAGAGTTCAAAGTAATGTTACCTGTTGATTTAGATACACTTTACTTGGGAAGGGATGATGATCTGAGGCTGAGAAGGAAGGGAATGCTGACCTGACTGTTCATGATAAAACAAAAGGACAATTACCAAAGGAGACGTTCCTTGACCAAAAGTTTTTGATTATTTGAAAGAGTCAGCAGGAGATACTGAAAATTGGATTGCTTTTTAAATGCCACAACATCTGCAACTGAACACAGGAGAATCCTTTGAACCATATCACCACAAGATATTACCATTTCAAAGCAATCTGCATCCATGATTAACCACACAGCAACAATGCAGTGGCTCCCTCTAAATTTCTTTGGCTTTTCAATTCTATTTGACTCCTCTCTAAACATATTCAATCTACATCTTCAGGGAACACACATCACCCAGAACCTATTAGCATTACATAAAGGATGTACAAGATGACATTATTGTTTTTTCTGATGCTGAGGAATATGTGTAAAATTACTGCTGGGCCTCTCCCAGTTCTATTTTGAAGGCAGATAAGCCACAGAAGAATGGGAAGTGAGGTGAATTAAGCCATTTATTCATGGGTGTTTATTGAATTAATAGTCTACAAAAATCCTTTACTTCAAAAGTGTTGCTGGACATTGAACAGTGTTAGATTTTCAAAAATATTTTAGGACTGAACTTATAAATTTGAAGTGATAGATAAAAGAAAATAAAGCAGCAACAATAAAGGGTACATTTTAAATACATGTAACATGGTAAAATAATCTAAGACTGTTCAAATGAATATTATCAATTTAATTTAACACCAAGCCAGAATAAGGAGATATTAGGACAAAGTTGCAGCAGTACGATTAGGGAGCACATGATAGGAGGAAAAAAGAATTAGGGAGGTAATCAGAAGATGAGATCATAAAACATAGGAGCAGAATTAAGCCATTCGGCCATCGAGTCTGCTCCAACATTCCATCATGGCTGATCTATTTGTCCCTATCCCATTCTCCCGTCTTTTCCCCATAACGTTTGAAGCCCTTACTAATCAAGAACTTAATCCGCTTTAAAAATACCATTGACTTGGCAATTAATTTCACAGGTTCACCATTCTCTGGCTAAAGAAATTCCTCCTCATCTCCATTCTAAATTCTAGACTTTGAGACCTTTGCAGCTGAAGGCTTGTCCATCAACAATGGAATAATTAAAATTAGGTTGCTCAATGTTACTGTTATTGGAAGGCAAAAAAGTACGATGGAACTGATATAAATTATGCTTGTTGGGAGTTGGGGTAGTGGTGTTGGAATTATGGAGAAATTAAAAATGAGGCAAATTTTTAAATAATTTTCTAACCAGTTGCTACCGTAGTTCAGTAAGTGCAAAAGGGCTGCATGAATGGAAGTTGGTGTGACATATGAGAGGGGCAAATTTTGAATTACCCAAAGTTTACAGATGGTAGATCATTGGACACTATCCTGAAGTACTCAGATTCATATGTAATAGATGAAACATAGAAACATAGAAAATAGGTGCAGGAGTAGGCCATTCAGCCCTTCGAGCCTGCACCGCCATTCAATATGATCATGGCTAATCATCCAACTCAGTATCCTGTACCTGCCTTCTCTCCATACCCCCTGATCCCTTTAGCCACAAGGGCCACATCTAACTCCCTCTTAAATATAGCCAATGAACTGGCCTCAACTACCTTCTGTGGCAGAGAATTCCAGAGATTCACCACTCTCTGTGTGAAAAATGTTTTTCTCATCTCGGTCCTAAAAGATTTCCCCTTTATCCTTAAACTGTGACCCCTTGTCCTGGACTTCCCCAACATTGGGAACAATCTTCCTGCATCTAGCCTGTCCAACCCCTTAAGAATGTTGTAAGTTTCTATAAGATCCCCCCTCAATCTTCTAAATTCTAGCGAGTACAAGCCGAGTCTATCCAGTCTTTCTTCATATGAAAGTCCTGCCATCCCAGGAATCAGTCTGGTGAACCTTCTCTATACTCCCTCTATGGCAAGAATGTCTTTCCTCAGATTAGGAGACCAAAACTGTACACAGTACTCCAGGTGTGGGCTCACCAATGCCCTGTACAACTGCAGTAGAACCTCCCTGCTCCTATACTCAAATCCTTTTGCTATGAATGCTAACATACCATTCGCTTTCTTCACTGCCTGCTGCACCTGCATGCCTACTTTCAATGACTGGTGTACCATGACACCCAGGTCTCGTTGCATCTCCCCTTTTCCTAATCGGCCAACATTCAGAAACAGAAACTGAAAATTCCGTAAGTATTGTTAGCATTTGTATGGAGATAATAATTAGCATAAGCTGAGGTCAGGCCATAATGTTATATGTGATAGGAGCAGAATTAGGCCATTCAGCCCATTAAGTCTACTCTGCCATTCAATCATGGCTGATCTATCTCTCCCTCTCAACCCCATTCTCCTGCCTTCTCCCCATAACCCCTGACACCCATACTAATCGAGAATCTATCTATCTCTGCCTTCATATTCATTGACTTGGCCTCCACAGCCTTCTGTGGCAGGTTTTCATATTTATTTTTGAAAGCATACCAATGACAGCCACACTGCATCCTCTTGTAAAATGGTATTTTATTAATACATTAATTTTGAAGAATCTCCAGCCTTCTTATAAGTTAGTATGAACTGTTGAGGTAAGCAATGTTTTCTGGTAGCCAGTCATATTTTATGCCTTTCTAATTATTAGGATATTTTTGCTTAAAAAAATGACAGTTTTCACTTAGCCACATTGGGTTCTCTGGTCAAATCTATGCATTTTTCCATACTATATCATACACTGAATTGATTTCGAAAAATACATTTAGGCCATGATTAGGATGGGACAATATCATTACTGCCTATGAAATACAACACCACACATTTGAAATGCTATATTCTATTCTACATGTCATATATCAGATGTTAACAATTTTCTCCTTTTTATATATAATAGTCATACAGCATGGAAACAAGCCCTTTGGCCCAACTTGCCCATACCGACCAAGATGCCTCATCTACACTACTTCCACCTGCCTGTGTTTGGCCCATATCCCTCTAATTTTTCCTATCCGCATACCTGTCCAAATGTCTGTTACATGTTGTCATAGTAACATGTAATAAGATGGTTAATATATTTTGAATCTTTGTTGTCTGAAACCAAGACAAGATTATTTTGAACCTACAGTTTTTGTTCTCTGCCTTTTTTGCTGAAGTGGATGGTTTAAATAGCTCAAATATTGATTCAGGGAAACAAATGGCTGCATCATTCATTGGGCTCTGACAACTGGACAAATGCTTCCATGGTTACTTTTTTGACATTCACAGTGGATTCTCCGCTTTGTCTGCTCCCTTCTCTGCTGTTGAAATAAAATAACAATCCATAGGGAACTGCCACACATGGTGAACAAAATTCAGGAACAAGTTTAATAGAAAGACAGCATCAGCTAGTCTTGCATTGATTTCAGCGACAAATACTCCCTTTAGATTACTCCTGTGTCTAAAACTTTGCCCTGTAGTGTTTACAGGTTATCTAAACTGTTGGGTATGCATTTTACTTTTAATTTTTCAGAGCAGTTTATACTTCTGCTCAACAATCCCTCAAATACCAGTTCTTAATTTAAAGAAGTGATTAAACACATTCATTAAAATCTAAGAAAGAAATCTCAAAGACAAAGCCAATAGCACAATGCACAATGTTTTTGAGGACTGCATCTATTTGTTGAGCATGCCTGATGTTACTACTGTTACTACTGATAAATCCTGCACCTCTTTCCATTGTTCCCTGTTGTCTCGAAATGAAATTAGCAAAAGCTACCACATATTCAATAATTGCAGCCTAAATTGTCTGAATTAAAAAAAAACAGTATTTTTCCTCAATAATTAATTCACCACATTAGCAACAAAAAATAAGTCAATCCTTTTTTTTTTGTTTGCTTCTGTTATTTTCTATCAGGAAATGTCCTTATTTATGATGAAAAGTACCCTCATGACAGAAGATCATGAAGAAATAAAAGGGGTGATTTTCTTCTGTATCCTTGTTGTTCAGTGTTGTCAAGGAGCTGGCAAGTGATTACAATCAGATGACCATTGACTGCTGCAGATCCACCTGATGCAATTTCCAAATGGGCTTTGAAAGAGGCAGCCAGTACTGCTGCTTATTTCAATTGCCTTTTCAAACTAGGGATGTCTGGCAGGACAATATAGGAAGCTATTCACAATTTTCACTGATGCTATCAGGCATGGAGTGGTTCACTCAATGATCCCAAGACGAACTGCTGCAAGGCATTCAAAATAGCTAGGCTTCATATGCAAATATAATTTTTACGATATTTGGAAATTGCAATAATGAATGGAAAGTTCTCTATGCTTCCTGGCACTTATGTTATTTTAATACACTTTTTTATAATAATGTGGAGAGTTTGTCTTAAACCAGCAGGCTGTACACACAGGAATTACACTGGGTTTACACCCGTTGAAACTCTAACAATAACAATGAGAGATTTTGCAACTGGAGGCAGCTGTTTTGCATTTGACTAGATACTAGTATCCCACATTTCTGGCCTTCTACTTTTCTGGAGAGTGCATCTGAATGAGAAAATACCATACAATCCATGTGATGCCAGATCCCTGTGAGCTGTGGAATTCAAAACACCTTGCATAACATGTGCATGCCCCTGGCTCTGTTCCTCAAAATATTGTCCTGTAAATGCAGAGCAGAAAGATCAGCCTTAAAGGACCCACTGGAAACTCACAGGAAGGAACTGCAGATGCTGGTTTAAAACAAAGATAGACACAAAATGCTGGAGTAACTCAACGGAACAAGCAGCATCTCCGGAGAGAAGGAATGGGTGACGTTTCGGGTTGAAACCCTTCTTCAGACCATCTGCATGATGCATCCTGGAGAAATTAAAAATCCAAAACAATGTTTACCCATTTCCCTCCATATAACCATATAACCATTACAGCACGGAAACAGGCCATCTCGGCCCTTCAAGTCCGTGCCGAACATTTAAAAAAATTTTTAAAATGTATATATATATAAATATATATATATATATTTTTAATAAATACTTCCCCCTAGTCCCATCTACTTGCACTCAGACCATAACCCTCCATTCCTTTCCCGTCCATATACTCATCCAATCTATTTTTAAAGGATAAAATTGAACCAGCCTCCACCACTTCCACTGGAAGCTCATTCCACACAGCTACCACTCTCTGAGTAAAGAAGTTCCCCCTAATGTTACCCCTAAACTTCTGTCCCTTAATTCTCAAGTCATGTCCCCTTGTTTGAATCTTCCCTACTCTCAATGGAAAAAGCTTATCCACGTCAACTATGTCTATCCCGCTCATTATTTTAAAGACCTCTATCAAGTCCCCTCTTAACCTTCTGCGCTCCAAAGAATTAAGACCTAACCTGTTCAACCTTTCTCTGTAACTTACTTGCTGAAACCCAGGCAACATTCTAGTAAATCTCCTCTGTACTCTCTCTATTTTGTTGACATCCTTCCTATAATTAGGCGACCAAAATTGTACTCCATACTCCAGAATTGGCCTCACCAATGCCTTGTACAATTTTAACATTACATCCCAACTTCTATATTCAATGCTCTGATTTATAAAGGCCAGCACACCAAAAGCTTTCTTTACCACCCTATCTACATGAGATTCCACCTTCAGGGAACTTTGCACAGTTATTCCTAGATCCCTCTGTTCAACTGCATTCCTCAATTCTCTACCATTTACCATGTACGTCCTATTTTGATTTGTCCTGCCGAGATGTAGTACGTCACATTTATCAGCATTAAACTCCATCTGCCATCTTTCAGCCCACTCTTCCAAATGGCCTAAATCTCTCTGTAGACTTTGAAAATCTACTTCATTATCCACCACACCACCTATCTTAGTATCATCTGCATACTTACTAATCCAATTTTCCACACCATCATCCAGATCATTGATGTACATGACAAACAACAGTGGACCCAACACAGACCCCTGAGGCACCCCACTAGTCACCGGCCTCCAAACTGACAAACAGCCATCCACCATTCAGTCACTCTGGCATCTCCCATTCAGTCACTGTTGAATCCATCTTGCTACTCCACCATTAATACCCAACAATTTAATCTTCTTAACCAACCTTCCATGAAGAACCTTGTCAAAGGCCTTACTGAAGTCCATATAGACAACATCCACTGCTTTACCCTCATCAATTTCCCTAGTAACCTCTTTGAAAAATTCTAGAAGATTAGTCAAACATGACCTTCCAGGCACAAATCCATGTTGACTGTTCCTAATCAGACCCTGCTTATCCAGATGCTTATATATATTATCTCTAAGTATCCTTTCCATTAATTTGCCCACAACTGACGTCAAAATAACAGGTCTATAATTGTGTTAAAGAAGGAACTGCAGATGCTGGAAAATCGAAGGTACACAAAAATGCTGGAGAAACTCAGCGGGTGCAGCAGCATCTATGGAGCGAAGGAGATAGGCAACGTTTCGGGCCAAAACCCTTCTTCAGACTGATAGAGGGTGGGGAGAAGAAAGGAAAAAAGGCGGAGGAGGAGCCCGAGGGCTGGGGGAGGGGAGGAGACAACCAGAGAGCTGATGAAGGGGAGGGGACAGCAAGGGCTAGCAGAATTGGGAGAATTCAATGTTCAAGCCCCCAGGATGTAGACTGCCCAAGCGGAATATGAGGTGCATTTCCTCCAATTTCCGGTGTTGCTCGCTGTGGCCATGGAGGAGACCCAGGACAGAGAGGTCAGATACAGAATGGGAGGGGGAGTTGAAGTGCTGAGCCACCGGGAGGTCAGGTTGGTTATTGCGGGCCGACCGGAGGTGTTCGGCGAAACGATCGCCAAGCCGATCGCCAAGCTTGGTCTCACAGATGTAGATCAGCTGGCATCTAGAGCAGCGGATGCAATAGATGAGGTTGGAGGAGATGCAGGTGAACCTCTGTCGCACCTGGAACGACTGCTTAGGTCCTTGAATGGAGTCGAGGGGGGAGGTGAAGGGACAAGTGTTGCATCTCTTGCGGTTGCAAGGGAAAGTACCCGGGGAGGGGGTGGTATGGGAGGGAAGGGAATAATTGACAAGGAAGTTACGGAGGGAGCGGTCTTTGCGGAAGGCAGACATGGGGGGAGATGGGAAGATGTGGCGAGTCGTGGGGTCACGTTGGAGGTGGCGAAACTGACGGAGGATCACTTGTTGTATGTGACGGCTGGTGGGGTGAAAGGTGAGGACTAGGGGGACTCTGCCCTTGTTGTGAGTGGGGGGGTGGGGAGAGAGAGCATTGTTGCGGGGTATGGCAGAGACCCTGGTGCGAGCCTCAACTATGGTGGAGGAGGGGAACCCCCGTTCCCTGAAGAATGGGGACATTTCGGATGCCCTGGTGTGGAACGCCTCATCCTGGGAGCAGATGCGGCGTAGACGGAGGAATTGGGAGTGGGGGAGTGGGGGAATTTTTACTATTTCCTTTCAACCGAACAGGGACATAATGATTCTGTACTCATAAAATTTCACCTTTAAATGTCCTCCATTTCTCTTCTACATCCTTCCCATAAAACAACATGTCCCAATTGTCTATAATTGCTAGGATTACTCTTAGAACCCTTTTAAAACAACGGAACAACATGCGCAGTACGCCAATCCTCCGGCACTATTCCCGTTTCTAATGACATTTGAAATATTTCTGTCATAGCCCCTGCTATTTCTACACTAACTTCCCTCAATGTCCTCGGGAATATCCTGTCAGGACCTGGAGACTTATCCGTTTTCATATTTTTCAAAAGTGTCCGCACCTCCTCTTCTTTGAATCTCATAGTTTCCATTGCTACTCTGCTTGTTTCCCTTACCTCACATAATTCCATATCCTTTCCCTTGGTGAATACCAAAGAAAAGAAATTGTTCAATATCTCCCCCATCTCTTTTGGCTCTGCAGATAGCTGTCCACTCTGACTCTCTAATGGACCAATTTCATTCCTTGTTATCCTTTTGCTATTAATATAGCTGTAGAAACCCTTTGGATTTACTTTCACCTTACTTGCCAAAGCAACCTGATATCTTCTTTTAGCTTTTCTAATTTCTTTCTTAATTTTCTTTTTACATTCTTTATACTCCTAAAGCACCTCATTTACTCCATGCTGCCTATAATTATTGTAGATCCCTCTCTTTTTCCGAACCGTGTCCAATTTCCCTTGAAAACCATGGCTCTTTCCAATTTTTACTATTTCCTTTCAACCGAACAGGGACATAAAGATTCTGTACTCTTAAAATTTCACCTTTAAATGTCCTCCATTTCTCTTCTACATCCTTCCCATAAAACAACATGTCCCAATTCATTCCTTTTAAATCCTTTCGCATCTCCTCAAAGAGCCTTTCTCCAATCAAAAATCTCAACCCTAGGTCCAGTTCTTACCCTCTCCATAATTATATTGAAACTAAAGGTATTGTGATCACTGGACCCGAAGTGCTCCCCAATGCATACCTCCGTCACCTGCCCTGTCTCATTTCCTAACAGGAGGTCCAGCGCTGCCCCTTCTCTAGTAGGTACCTCTATGTATTGCTGCAAAAAACTATCCTGCACACATTTTACAAACTCCAAACCATCCAGCCCTTTTACAGAATGTGTTTCCCAGTCTATGTGTGGAAAATTGAAATCACCCACAATCACTACCTTGTGCTTACTACTAATATCTGCTATCCAGCAGTTTGTTATTATGTGCAGGATTTATTTTCCATGCTTATTGTATAATTGCTGAATTACCTGAAAATATAGTCATGTTGAAGACTAGCTGGAATGTGTTAACTATTAGCATTTTTTTTTGCTCCTCAATCACAACAATCCCTTAAATAGTGTATAGTAGATTATGTTGGTGAGTTTGTCGTGATTTACAGGAACGTTGATAATGGAAAGCCTGGGAATATAATCAAGACAAGAAATATTTGTAAAGGTATTCAATTTGATGATGTTCTCTGAATTGAGCTTTCTTTATAATCAACACTGAAGCTCTTCAAAAGCCTGAGAAACTGAACTTGAGAGGTAACATAAGTCCTGAAGTGTCTCATTAGTCCCTTGCGAGAACAGGACCTATTTATTATTTGAAGAGAATACTGTTTGTTGTAATGCATTACATCCAGAGGTCCTCTCTGAATCTTATGTGTTAACCAAGGAGAAGCATTCATTGTATTCATGGAAATAATTGTAGATTGAACCTTTTGAACAAGGGAAAAATAAGCTTCAATTTTAAAGAGGCAATATGGGAGAAAATAAAATATAAATAAAGAAATCAAAATGTAACTAATGGGAAATTTGTAGACTATGTTGAGATTTTAAGCAAAACATGAGTTTGAATATTTATGTTAAATCTTATTATTTTAGATTTAGAGCTAAGCAAATTGCTTTATATCTATATGGTGCAATTCTAAATCTGTGTTAATTAAAAAATAAAGCCAACTTTGCCAAAGTAAAAGATGATTCAGTGAAAACCTGAAAATAAAGCATAAACAAGTTCTTACAGACAGAAGATTGTTTTTCATAAAATTCATTCTACATGCTATTTTTGTTGATTCTGTGTTGCAGCTTTACCAAATTGGCATCTCATTGTTAAGTAGACCAGGGGCTGGTCCCAGCATGCCATTCTGCTCTCTTCGTAAAAACAGCATTAATTCCCTAGTTTGATGGTATGAGGGATATACTGGGCCATGTGGCGATGTACATTTCTGTTGATAATTGCAGTCCACAGGACATAATGGGTGCTAAGTTTTGAGATGCTAAGAACCAAATCTGTTCTCAGTCTACCCCATTTAGCACATTAGTGATGGATGAGTCTTTCTCTCCATGAAGACTGTGCAGAGGCATTTCTATCAATTATATTGTGGATAGATACATGTCGGCAGTCAGATAGATGAAAATGAGGTCCTAACGACAATGGTGCGAGCTACTCAAAAGGAAACGTATTATTGCTGAAAATTAGCTTATGAGAGATAGTCAGCAAATTCAGACAAAACATTGCTGTCAGCGATATTTCTAGCTTGGTTGCAAAGAACTTTGATATTTTTAAGGATTTCAGTGGAGCCTCTTGCGGATCACATGAGCTCTGAATATGAAGGCGAGGGACTGCAGATGCAGAAATCTTGAACAAATTACAGTCCTGGAGGAACTCTGGGTCAGGCAGCATCTGTGGTGGGACTCCGTCAGAAGAAGGATGCCGACCTGAAATGTTGACTGTCCATTTCCCTTCACGGATGTTGCCTGACCTGCTGAGTTCCTCCAGCAGTTTTTAAAAATTATTTTGATCTCTGGATATCCTTGCATAAAAGTGCTGTGCTGAAAACAACACGATGAATTGAGAGGGCATTTACACGTTAAGTTTTGCCTGGAATCTAGCCAGGATTTCTGAAGTGAATGCATTGACTGTTAGGCAGGCAGACAACAGGACACAATGATTACAACACCTCTTCCATATGCGTAGCAGCAACTCCAAGGAATCTGAGTAAATTTGGAAGGAAGAATTCAAAGCAGAAACTCAGTTGGACATCTGCATTTTTACCTTTGAAGACAATGCAAATGGAAGTAATGGAAACCAGCACAGTTCCTTATTGTAGAATGGGATGAGAAAATATTAAGGAAGGTTCTTTCATTTGTGAGAAAATCAAAATTAGGTGAAAGAAATGTCTGAATTATAATATTTAAGAAAGAACTGCAGAAGCTGGAAAAATTGAAGGCAGACAAAAATGCTGGAGGAACTCAGCGAGTGAGGCAGCATCTATGGAGAGAAGGAATAGGAGGCGTTTTGCATCGAGTCTCTTCTTCAGACTGATGTCGGGGGGGCTTTCCGCAGAGACCATTCCCTCCATAACTCCCTGGTCAATTCGTCCCTTCCCACCCAAACCACCCCCTCCCCGGGTACTTTCCCTTGCAACCGCAGGAAATACTACACTTGTCACTTTACCTCCATCCAAGGACCCAAGCAGTCTTTCCAGGTGAGGCAGAGGTTCACTTGCACCTCCTCCAACCTCATCTACGGCATCCAGTGTTTCAGGTGTCAACTTCTCTACATCGGTGAGACCAAGCGCAGGCTTGGCGATCATTTTGCCCAACACCGCCGCTCATTTCGCATTAACCAACCTGATCTCCTAGTGGCTCAGCACTTCAACTCCCCCTCCCATTCCGAATCTAACCTTTCTGTCCTGGGCCTCCTCCATTGCAGAGTCAGGCCCAGCGCAAATTGGAGGAACAGCACCTCATATTTTGCTTAGGTAGTTACACCCCATTGGTATGAACATTGACTTCTCTAATTTCAGATAGTCCTTGCTTTTTCCTTCCCCTCCTCCTTCCTAGCTCTCCCACGCCTACTGTCTCCGCCTCTTTTTTTCTTTTTCCCGCCTCCCCCCCGGACATCAGTCTGAAGAAGGGTCTTGACCCGCAACGTCGCCTATTCCTTCTCTCCATAGATGCTGCCTCACCCGCTGAGTTCCTCCAGCATTTTTGTCTACCTCTGAATTATAAATAGATACTAGACTAACTGGGACCAGTTGGGTCCCAGGTTCACACAGGAGGGCTGGTCCCCCAATGCAATATTCCACTTCTCCACCAATTCCAATATTGGTGGCCACTCGGTGTGGGGGGGGGGGGGGGTTCTGGAGCGCTAGCATGTGTGTTGTGGGTTAAGTCAAGTCAAGCAGAGTGAGTGCAGGGCCAACAATCCATTTCAATCCATTTCATGTCAAGTCAATCCATTTCAAGTCAAGTCAATCCATTTCAAGTCAAGTCAAGCACAGGGCTGGCGGGGCCAGCCAACAATACAATCCATTTGCTTTCATTTCAGGTGGGGTAAAGCAAAGCAAAGCAAAGGCAAAGCAAAAGCAAAAGCACAGGGCAGGTGTGGCCAGCCAACAATATAATCCATTTGCTTTCATTTCAGGTGAGCTCAAGCAAAACAAAGGCAAAAGCAAAAGCCCAGGGCAGGTGGGGGCCAGCCAACAATACAATCCATTTGCTTTCATTTCAGGTGAGGTCAAGCAAAGGCAATGCAAAAGCACAGGGCAGGCGGGGCCAGCCAACAATACAATCCATTTGCTTTCATTTCAGGTGAGCTCAAGCAAAGCAAAGCCAAAGCAAAAGCACAGGGTAGGCCAAACAACTCATTTCATTTCATTAAGGGATAACAAATCATTTATTGCAAGCACATTAAGGGTTAACAAATTATCATTCATTGCAAGCACATTGCTGGCTAACAAATCATTTATTGCAAGCACATTGCTGGCTAACAAATCATTTATTGCAAGCACATTAAGGGTTAACAAATCATCATTCATTGCAAGCACATTGCTGGCTAACAAATCATTTATTGCAAGCACATTGCTGGCTAACAAATCATTCATTGCAAGCACATAAAGGGTTAACCACATAAAGCACATAACCATATAAAGCATAGACTCACAGTTCAGTGGACTCACAGCAGAATCAGAGTTGTGGCCTCTCCCTCGCGATCTTTCAGAGTGACTGACTCATGTCGCGGCATCCGGGGTTTTATAGTCCTGCCCTTCCCCCGGAAAGGGCCTTACCTTCATCATGGTTATTGACAGGCGAGAGGACCAATCAACTGATCTCAAGATTTTTTTAACACTCATAACTTTTTTATTTTTCCTCGATCGGAAAAATCCTCGGGGCTGCCTCAGCGGAGGAGGACTGTGAGTTAGATGGCCAAAAATCATAGCGATATAGGGTAGCGATTTTTCTAAGATCAATATAAAGTGCAGACATGAAATGGTCAAGATGAGACTTTTAATTATATAGAAGTTGAGTAACTTATCAGCATGTACAGTATAATGAGTTAAGTATAATTAATCATAACATCTCTCTAATCTATCAATAAGATTTCCTTGTGATAAAACAAAAATATCAGTAAGTTTTGAAATATGTTTTAACATACCTTTTGTAAATGCTCTGGAAAAAATGGTCTTGAAATTCTAAATCAAACAAAACTCTGGAGGAGAACAGCATGAATAGCTTGTGGGGCATTTACCTCTGTGTGCAACATCCAAGTTTCAATGGCATAAAAGCAGATTCAGATTAGTTTGTTGTCATATACACCAGAATGCAATGACATTTCTTGTTCAAGAGAAGCTCACAGTGTACACAGTACACATGGTAATGATAGATACAACAAGAAATACTATTATGATTGCAAAACAGCAGAATGGTGCGAAGAATATAGTGCAATGTGAAGTAGTACAAAAACTATTAATTGTAACAACGGAATACTGAAGAAGGTAGAGTTGAGAGAAATAGTACATAGCAGCATCTCTGGGATGGGGCGTGAAAGAGGTGGTCACAAGGAACTGCAGATGCTGGAATCTTGTGTACAACACAAAGTGCTGCAATTTCTCAGTGGTTCAGGCAGCATCTCTGGAAGACATGGATTGTCGACATTTCGTGTTGGGACCCTTCTGTTTGAAGAAGGTTTCCAACTTGAAATGTCACTTCTCCATGTCTTCTGGAAATGCTGCCTGACCCACAGGGATATTCCAAAGGACAAAGGACATTTATTTGTCACGTACACCAATTGGTGTAGTGAAATTTGTCTTGCAATGCAGCACACAGATAAAGTTAAAGACACAACATTAAAGAGATGTTTGTGAAAGAGATGTTTGCTTTAGGAGTCTGATAGCTGTGGGGAAGTAGTTGTTTTTAAGACTGCACACCTGGGCTTTCAAGGTCCGTATTGTTTCCCAGAAGGTAAAGGAGAGAAAAGGGAATGGCCAGGGTGGCGGGCATCCTTGTTGATACTTCCAACATACCTGATGTAAAGCACTGTGAAGATGGATTGGATGGAAATGACAGTCTCTGATGGACTGGGCTGTGTTCACCACTCTGCAACTTCAGTCTGTGAAAAGCAGAGTGGTTGCCATAACAGGTTGCGATGCATTCCATCAGAATACTTTCCTTTGTGCATTTGTAGTAGTTTAAATCTTCATGGACATGCCGAACATCTCAGACGCCAAAGATAGTAAAATACGCTGATGCGCTTTCTTGATAACTGCATCGGTATAAAGGAAACCAGTTAGAAACAAAAACACATTTGAGTAGTTTCTCTGAATGCAGAACTGCTGGACAACTATTCCTTGGCTACAGCTGTATGCTTGCACCTCAAGAACTAGCAAGTTTGTTGGATTTGTCACGGAGGCTGCCACAGTTGAGAGAACTGTAGTAGTAGTAACAAGCACAGCAGCATAGAGCTGTAAAGAAGAAAACATAAAGAATGCAGATTCTCTTAAGAATATTCTGCCTGTACAAGATGCAGCAGCAGAATGTGAGAAAGATCCACTTTAGCAAGCAGTCACTGACCTATGTTACTTGTTGCAGCAGAAATTGGAACAAAAGACAGGCCAGATTCTGACATGGCTGTTAATAGCAACTATTGTCATTTTCTTTTCCATGTTAGCATTCGGCAACAAAGGTGAGGTAAGCAGCAACAATTATATTTCTGAGCATTATGAACTGAGGTTAATAGGCCAATGTAAATTGCACCTGCTATAGGTGGGTGGTAGAATGTGGAAGGAGTTGATGGGAATGTGGAGAGAAGAGTGTATTAGTGAAATTAGTGAGGATTAGAGAAAGCACAGTGGCTTCACAATGGGGATTAGAGAGAACGCAGGGCAGCACAGTGGCGCAGCAGTAGAGTTGCTGCCTTACAGTGCCAGAGACTCGGGTTCGATCCCGACTCTGGGTACTGTCCATATGGAATTTGTACCACATGGGTTTTCTCCAGGAACTCCAGTTTACTCCCACAGTCCAAGGATGTTCAGATTTGTAGATATTGTAAATTGTCCCTAGTGCGTAAGATAGTGCCAGTGTATGGGGTGATTGATGTTCGGCATGGACTTGATGGGCCCAAGGGTCTGTTTCCTTGCTGTATCACTAAAGCCTAAAGCATAAATATTTTTGTTGGTCCATATAGCCCGCCTCTATGTTGTAAAAGACTATAAAATCTAAATCTACTACCTTTAATTCATCTACAAAGTATCAAATACATATATGACAAGATAAAAGTTCTCAGAATTTATGGTGTTGCAATGCAATGTAACTAAAGCTTTGTTTTTCCCCCCTAAATTCCTTAGGAGCCTGTCATTTATTGTCTAATCATAGCAAGCTGTGATTACCCATCCATTTTCTGTTTGTCTGGGAGATGTATTGGGAGGGTTTATTTTCAACCTTGGTGGTCTTGTGATGGAACATGCATCTGACTTCCGAAGTAGCATTAACAACCTGTCCAGTTTGGTAGTGGGAGGTCTACTCATAATCCTTCTTATGTGGCTCCGAAGGAATTTGGAAGGAAAAGAAACAATGCTTTAGTCACACATTTTAGTTTTGCATTGCCCCACACTAAATTCTGAGGACTTTTATCCCCTTAGGACTTTTATCCCCTTATATATGTAATCACTACTTTAAGGTACGTCCACATTCCCAAACAGTACAATGCAGAAGAATGTATCCTTTTAGTGAGATTTCTCTGCTAAGTTAAATAACAAAATGATGGTACATGAAAATAGTTAATTGGCTATGAAGAGCTTTGGAACATTCTGAAGTTATGAGAAGGTTTGTGTAAAACTGTTTTGGTAGCAAAATCTATAGAAAATTACAGGATGGGTGCAACCATTTGGAACATGTCCTTTTATTTTCTTCCACATAGGATAATACCACTAGGATCATTCATCATGCCATATAATATTAACTTTGTTATGAAGCTAATTGTTTTTTTTAATCATTTATGGATTCTAGATCTATAATAATTCACAGCATAGAATTTTATAAACTAATCATGCTCCAAATAAAGATATCTTTTTGTACCTACCTTTTAGAATTTCCACATTTTCTTATATATCTTCTGTTGGTCATTTCACTTTCTAGTGCTATTTGTTTTTATATCATAATTTTGAAGGCCACCAGTTACCTCCACTCAAGATTCCAGCAGCTGCAGTTTCTTGTATCTTTACCAGCTACTTCCTTCGTTAAAATTTTAGAGAAGAAGGTTCCCGACCCGAAACACCACCCATTCCTTCTCTCCAGAGATGCTGTCTGTCCCGCTGAGTTACTCCAACGTTTTGTGTCTATCTTCATACTAATTTCTGAGTTTATTTTCTAGCTTTGACTTTTTTCTAGCTAACATCTGACCATCAATTCCAACCTTGATTTAACAGTTTAATTTCAATGTACGTGAAATGCACCCTATTGAGTGGGGGCGCCGTCAAGTATGGCTGCCCTGCCTGCAGCTGTTTGTCCTTTCACCCTTTAAAAAAAAATTTTAGTGTGTTAAAAGTTTTTGTTTTGGAGGTCATTTGGAAGGGGGAAACTGTATTTCTCAGTCCCTTCCTGGTCGGAGATGCGGCTTTTCTCCGAGCTGCATCTTCGCCCCTTCCTCGCGGCCTACCAACGGGACTGGAGCGGCGTTTCCTGCCGGGACCGTCCAGAACCTCAGCTTTGGTGGCGGCACAGCGCTGAAGCACCATCGCGGAGCAGGCGATGCCTTACCCGGGTTGCCTTGTGGTAAGCTCCGGAGTGCTGAGACCGCCGACTCCTGTATCGCGGAGCTGTGTTTGCAGAGCATCCAGCTGCTGGCGGAGCTAGGTTTAAACACCGTGGAGCATGGGATCTTTCGCCGAGATCACCAGTGTTGGAGCTCCGACCAGCGCGGCCTGTGGACTTCGGGAGCCGCGGTCTCCGGGGAGGAAGCAGCCATTCCAGACACTCCAAGCCGCTGAGAATGTTTTCCCGACGCCAACGTTCCATCATCCGGCGAGAGGGCCTGTAACATCGGGCCGCCGTCGGGGCGACTGCGGAGGCCTCAACAGGCCCGACCATGGGTGAACAAGAGGAAACGGACTGGACTTTGTTGCCTTCCCCCACAGTGGGAACCATTGTGGGGGGATGTTTTTCATGTTTAATGTTAAATTCTTTAATGTTGTGTTTTATTTTTATTGGTGTGCTGCAAATGGCAACTCAAATTTCACTACACCAATTGGTGTATGTGACAATAAATGCCCTTGTCCTTTGCCCTTTGTGATGTTGATGCCCATCACTGCTGATCCATGCTGCTCCAGGCCGTACACGATCCACATGCTCGGCCTCTTGGAATGGGATCTGATCCAATCGAGCCACAGGCTGTTGGAGCATAGGCCACCCCTCGCTTCACATAGTCACATCTCATTCTCCATGCCCCAGGGATCCTCCCGCATTCGACTTCCAAACTTTCAGAGACCCTCCAGGGGAAGGAATGCAAGTCCCCAGCTCACTTACTGGCACTGTTCCTTTCCTTCGCCATTGCCTCCGCCTGCTTTGTGGAACCCAGCATTCAAGGGTTGACTCAGCGGACCTGAATGAACATGCCACAGTCATTAGGGACTTCATAGAGAAATGTGTGGATGAGTGTGTACCTACAAAAACATTCCAAGCCTTCCCTAACCATAAACATTGAACCAGGAGGTCCATAATCTGCTGAGGGATAAATCAGTGGCATTTAAGACCAGTGATCCAGTGTCATTGAAGAAACTCGGGTCCGATTTCCTGAAGGCCACCAAGAGCATGAAGAGATAATTTCATGCAAAGTTGGAATCACCGATGGAAGCTATGCGGACGTGGCAGGGTTTGAACACCATAACCTCCTACAAGATGAAACCAGGTAGCATTGTGGTACCGACACATCACTTCCAGATGAATTCAACATCTTTTAAGTTCAGTTTGAAAGGGAGAACAATTCCTCATCGACATAAGCCCCGACAACTCATGACAACCCTGTGATCTCAGTCTCGGAGGTGAACGTTCAAGAGGGTGAATCCATGAAATGTTTACGCCCAGGTGGGATAGTTGGCAAAGTATTAAAGACCCGTACAGACTAACTGGGTGGAGTATTCAAGATCATATAACCATATAACCATATAACCATAACCTTCAACCTCTCATTTCTGTGGTCTGAAAGAGTAATCTGTGGTCTGAACGACATGCTCCGAAAGAGTATCCATTGTACTAATGCCCACGATGAACACAGCAACCTCTCTCAAGGACTAGCACCCAGTAGCACTTACATCCACTGTAATGAAGTGTTACAAGAGATTGGGTTATGGCATGAATCAACACCTGCCTCAGAAAATGACCTGGGTCCGCTTCAATTTCTCTGTTGCCACAACCGATAAACAGCTGATGCTATCTCGCTCATTCTCCACCTTCCTCTGGACCACCTGGATAACAGGAGCACATATATCACGTTGCTATTCATTGTCTACAGCTTGGCATTCAACACTATCTTCCCCTACAAACATCACCAAGCTTCAGAGACCTGGGCCTTTGTACCTATTCCTTGACTTCCTTATTATCAGACCTCAATCAGTGCAGATCGGTAACATCATCACCTCTACACTGACGTGGTTTGAGGAATCATGGCTGGTGATGGCTGAGCGTGGAGGAGAGGGGAATTCGGGACACCATGCGCTTATTTTCTTTGGGGAATCCATGGTGGAGAGTTAGCAGTTTCAAATTCCTGGGCATTAACATCTTGAATGACCTGTCCTGGGCCCAGCACATTAGCATATCACCAAATAATCTCACAAACTACCATAGGTGTACTTTAGTGCATTTCCTGACTGAACAGAATTGTTTGTATAATTTATGTTTCTGTGTGTTTGTCTGAGTCTATGTGCCTGTGATAGTGCTGAAAGCAAGTTTTCATTATAGCCTTACCACACCATACTTTGCTCTGCCAATAAACTATAAACCTCTTTGGTGACCCTCGGACTATCCTTGATCGGACTTTGCTGGCAATACCTTGAACAAAACATTATTCCCTTATCATGTATCTATACACTGTAAATGGTTCGATTGTAATCATGTATTGTCTTTCTGCTGACTGGATAGCACGCATCAAAAGCTTTTCACTGTACCTCAGTACACACGACAATAATAAACTAAACTAAACTCAAACTGAACTCTTTGTGGCCTGTGATATTAATTCTCCATCTTATTCACATTCTAACTGGGTAGAAGGCTGTAAGTCAGTATAGAAATCAATACCTGCAAGTTCAATAGACAGTACGGTTATAGTTACTGTTACAGAGTTTGATGACGTTTTTTTGATAAGTAACCAAGAGGTTCATGAGGACATGGGTAGACTGAGACATGGTGTATATGGACATGGATAATGTTCCCATGGTAGGCTGCTTTGGAAGCTTAGATGACATGGGATCAAGGGAGAGGTAACTAACTGGATACAAAATTGGCTATATAGTGGGAAACAGGGGATGATGAAGGTTGTTTATCAGACTGATGGTGTGCTTCAGGGATTGGTGCTGGGCCCTTTGCTGTTTGACATCTTGATCAATAATTTGGATGAGTATATACAAGGCATGATTAGTAACTTCGCAGATTACACTAAAATAGGTGATAACCATTTGCCCCTAACAAAAACATGGTGTGGAAATATTTTTTAAACCATTGTCTCATTCAAACTTCTTTTGATTTAGGTTGTTGTCAATTTGCGAAAAGCAGCAGCCTGTTGAATAGTCTGGGAACAAAATGTTTTGCAGATATTTTGAGAGCTTGAACTGAAGTGAAACCCGCTGTTCCTGATGAAAGCGCACTATTATCATGTGCACTGCCAGAAAATGTTGCTTTCACCAGATGTTTATTTTGTTCCTTGGCAAATGCATAGAATACAAGAGCAATTATAAGAGTGCCAGCGGTTGGGGAACGGTTCAAATTATTCTGAGCATTTTCAAGCCTAGAATTTACACCGACAGATATATGCAGGTAAATGCTCCCTTTTGAATTGATATATAGTATTTGACTAGGTTTTGCCACAAATTGACTATCCTGATTACTTTTTCAGCATGTACTGGGTCCACCAGTGAAAATAAATGACGTAATTTTGTCTTTATCAGTAGCCTATTATAAAATCATTTGAGGACACATTTGAAAATGTGAATTTACCATTCGCTCAACCAACCATTGAACAGAATCCCAATTCTAAAATGTAAAATGAAAGAACTGTTGCCATGGCATTTATGAAGCATGTCTTTGCACTAAATGGATGAGTTTAGAATGTCTGGTGGACAGTGATCATTCAACTTTCTGTTAGTTACCATTCACCAGCTCAGTTGACATCTTCAATATAAAGTATATTTACCCATGTCCGTCAGAATGCAGTCACTGGCAAAAGACAGCTTAAGGACATTCTAAGAAGCAGGGAAAATGTTTAATTAAAGTTCTCCTTTATTGGGACTATATTTTTTCTTAATTAAACGGATTAACATAATCACACAATCCTTTGTGGGACCAGTCAGAAATAATTCATCCTTTCTCTCACAAACTCTTCGGCAGTTGTGATTCTAGACCGTGTATATACACTGTAGGCTCAGAAATGTTCAGGCTGACCTTATGAAGGCCTTAATCCTGCCATCTGCTATCTGTCTGCTAAATAAGCAAATTTAAAGGGGTTTCATTGGCACTCAGAAATTTCCCACATTCTGAAAGGTGAAGGAAGATTTCAAAAATAAGTGAACAATGAACGATGAATATTTCCATAATTATATTTCTGAATTACAGAACTTCCAATCTGCATTGAGATTGCTATAGATAATTAGCATTTCAACCAGCCCATTTGATTAAATGCATTGATGTAATCTGGTTTGCAATTTGTCATTCTCCATTTGGCATGTTGCTGTATAGACTGTGTGGAATCACTTGAAGGCAAATTTCTTTTCAGCATTGTTATTGTTGCTTCTTATAAATAGCTAATCAGCAAGAGGCTGGATGATCCTGAACAGCTCGGCGACTAATAACAGCAACATTTGAATTCAAGCTCTATTAAGAAGCATTTCAGTTTTCATTGAACTTGCCAGGAAAGGAACTTGAAAAAGTTAAAAGATATTCTGAACCGTGTTTTGTTTAACTTTACTCCTGTTTTCATTGTTATGCCTCCAGCCTTTATACGCGCTGCTGCGAGCAACATGTAATGTGGCTCAATTTAGGAGGCTTTTGTAGGCAAATATCAACAACTGCTATTTAAAGATAGAAATAATGTATTTCACAATCTTAGGGTGACATAAGACATTTCTCAACCAGTGCAGCAATTTCACAATGAAATCACTGTTTTAATGGAGAATGAGGGAGACATGTTGTGCACAGCAAACTACCACATAAAATAGAACGGGAATGATCAGATATTCAGTTATTCAAGGGAAAAATAATTCTATGGATCTTGTTCACCGGGGTTAACTTCTTCACCAGGGATTCTTCCCTGAAATATATCCAGTGGATATTTTACTGCCTGGTAGATTAGAGACTCATGCTCTAAGAGGGGACTTCGGCCCCCTCTCCCTACTATCCTACTAGCCAACGTACAGTCACTAGAAAATAAAGTGGAGGACAAGGGGAAGGCTGCTTTATCAAAGGGAGCTGAGGGAATGCTCTGTGTTCTATTTCACAGCGACATGGCTCACCCCCAGCTCCCCAGAGTCAGTGGTCCAGCCTGAAGGGTTCTCCATCCACCATATGGACACTTCGCAGGCATCTGGGAAAGGGAGAGGAGGGGGCGTCTGCCTCATGGTCAACTCTGCGTGGTGCTCAGACGTGGCAGTCCTGTCCAACTCCTGCTCTCCACACCTCGAACATCTGGCGGTGAAGTGCCGCCCCTTCTAACTTCCGAGGGAATTCACCTCCATCATCCTGACCGCGGTCTACATCCCACCCCAGGCAGACGTCCATCTGGCACTGGAGGAGCTGCACGCCATGGTCAACAAACACCAGACGTCTTACCCAGAGGCATTTACCACCATAGCTGGGGACTTCAGCAAAGCAAACCTCAAGAAATCGTTCCTTAACTTCCACCAACATGTCTCCTGCTGCAGGAGAGGACCAAACACCCTCGACCACTGCTACACCACCATCAAGGATGACTATCGCTCTATCCCTCGCCCTCACTTTGATAAATCCGACCATTCCGCGATGCTGCTTCTTCCTGCCTACAGGCAGCAATTAAAGAGCGCACCCCCAGAGGTGAGGACAGTACAGAGCTGGTCAGGGGGGGGGGGGGGGGCAGAGGAACAACTCCAGGACTGTTTGGAGTCTGTAGACTGGGCAATGTTCAAGGACTCGGCAACGGACCTGAACGAATATGCCACAGTCGTTACAGACTTCATAAAGAAATGTGTGGAGGACTGCATCCCAACAAAAACATTCCAAGTGTTTCCCAATCAGAAGCCTTGGATGAACTATGAGATCCGCACTCTTCTGAAGTCCAGACACCGGGCATTCATGTCTGAAGATACTGAAGACTACAAGAAGACCAGATACGACCTTAGTAAGGCCAAAAGGGATTTCTGCTCCAACCTGGAGAATGAGACGGATGTTCAGCAGCTGTGGCGGGGCCTGAATGCAATCACCTCCTACAAGGCGAAATCAGGAGGCAGCACACATGTCAGTGAAACTTCACTCCCTGATGAGCTCAATGCGTTTTACACACGCTTTGATAGGGAGAACACTGATGTGCCTTCTCGAGCCCCCATTCGCTGTGATGGTATTTCGGTTACAGTCACTGAGGTCGATGTCAGAAAATCCTTCAGAGGGGTGAACCCTCGAAAAGCGCCTGGACCTGATGGCATACCCGGTCGTGTTCTAAAAACCTGTGCGGACCAACTGGCTGAAGTTTTTACGGACATTTTCAACCTCTCACTTCTGAGGTTTGAGGTTCCCACCTGCTTCAAAAGGGCATCAATTATACTGGTGCCCAAGAAGTGCAAGGTGACGTGCCTCAATGACTATCGACCAATGACACTACCGTCGGTGGTGATGAAGTGCTTTGAGAGGTTGATCATGGAGCAAATCAACTCCTACCTCGACAAAAACCTGGACCAACTGCAGTTCGCTTACCGCCACAACAGATCAATGGTGGATGCGATCTCACTGGCTCTCCACTCCGCTCTGGACCACTTGGACAACAAAAACTCATATGTCAGGCTGTTATTCATTGACTACAGCTCAGCATTTAACACAATCATCCCCTCCAAGCTGGTTACCAAACTCTCAGAACTGGGTCTCTGTGCATCCCTCTGCAATTGGATCCCCGACTTCTTCATTCACAGGCCACAGTCTGTCTGTATTGGTGGAAATGTGTCAGCCTCGATAACAATCAGCATGGGAGCACCTCAAGGCTGCGTGCTCAGCCCCCTGCTGTACTCACTCTATACTCATAACTGCGTAGCCGGACATAGTGCGAACTCCATCATCAAGTTCGCTGACGACACCACTGTTGTGGGACGTATCACTGATGGAGATGAGTCAGAGTATAGGTGAGATCGACTGTTTGACCAAATGGTGCCAGCACAATAACCTGGCTCTCAACACCAGCAAAACCAAGGAACTGATTGTGGACTTTGGAAGGGGTAGGATGGGGACCCATAGTCCCATTTATATCAACGGGTCGATGGTGGAGAGGGTCAAGAGCTTCAAATTCCTGGGCGCGCATATCTCTGAAGATCTCTCCTGGTCCGAGAACACGGATGCAATTTATAAAGAAAGCACATCAGCGCCTCTACTTCCTGAGAAGACTACGGAGAGTCCGTATGTCAAGGAGGACTCTGTCGAACTTCTACAGGTGCCCAGTAGAGAGCATGCTGACCAGTTGCATCGTGACTTGGTTCGGCAACTTGAGCGCTCAGGAGCGAAAAGACTACAAAACGTTGTACACACTGCCCACATTGTACACATCATCGGCTCTGATCTCCCTACCATCGAGGGGATCTACCACAGCCGCTGCCTCAAAAAGGCTGCCAGCATCATCAAGGAACCATACCATCCTGGCACTCACTCATCTCCCCGCTGCCCTCAGGTAGAAGGTACAGGAACCTGAAATCTGCAACATCCAGGTTCAGGAATAGCCACTTTCCCACAGCCATCAGGCTACTAAACTCAACTCATACAAAACTCTGAACATTAATAGCCCATTGCACTTTGTCTGTTTATTTATTTATGTGTATATATATATTCAATGGTATATGGACACACTGATCTGTATTTACACCTACTATATTCTGCGTGCTGAAGCAAAGCAAGAATTTCATTGTCCTATCTGGGACACATGACAATAAACTCTCTTGAATCTTGAATCTTGAATCTTGCTGAAGCCTAACTATGTTTAAAAATATTTTATATGACTTCCTAGTTTAGACTTTCCAGTCTGAAGAAGGGTCTCGACCCGAAACGTCACCCATTCCTTCTCTCCAGAGATGCTGCCTGCCGCAGAGTTACTCCAGCTTCTTGTGTCTATCTTCGGTTTAAACCAGCATCTGCAGTTCCTTCTTACACATTAAACCACAAGTGATCCAAGTACTTTTTTTTCCCATTAAAGTGTTATCTTTCCAATACTATGGTTCTCAATGTAGCAACTAGACTTGTAATGCATTCAGAACCAAAGGACGGGCAGGGTGATCTGATATAGCGGTTAAAAAGCATACTGGTTATTTAGCTTTATAAATGGGGTATCGGATAGCAACTAGGAAGTCATATAAAATATTTTTAAACATAGTTAAGCTTCAGCATGAGTGTTATATCCACATCTGGGAATTGCTGTTTATTAAGATTATCAAGCACTAGGGAATGGTGCAGAAAAACAATTACCATAACGATATAATTAATGTGATATTATGCAGGGAGACTAGATAAACTGGAATTGTTCTTTGGGCAGAGAAACTTGCTGGGGAAATTCAACAGAGCTTTTCAAAGTTACAAAGGGTTTTGATAGAGTTTATAGGAAGACATTGTTATTACCTGACGAGGGCCATTATCTGAAAGCTCTCCAGCAAATTTAAAAGGCTTGGAATGGCACTTTAAAACCAATAGAATTATGTACCAGCAGAGACTTGATTGCCTCATGATTTTTATTGAACCTATCTGATTGTTTCTGTGTATTTGGTCCCAGCCTTCCATGGGCAGTCTTTTTTTATGTTGTCTCTGAATAGAGTCTAGCCATCCTTCGCACCATCTGCAGCTTGCTCACCACCTTTGGCAATCTCACTGAAAGCTTTTGATGCTGTTTGTTGTGATGGCCTACAGGATGAACAGGGCAAAGTATGGCTGGCCTGAAAAGTTCATTATAATCATCTGACAATTCCATGATGACTATAGTAAGAGATGATGGGGGTCTTCGGACCCCATTTCTCATAACCAATGGTGTGAAACAAGGCTGTGGACTTGCCCACACACTTTTTAGTATGATGTTCTCTCCAATGCTATCTGGTGCTTATTCTGATAGAGGGATTAGAATCAACCTTAGATTCACGACTGATACTCTTTTTAACTTTGGAAAAATTAAAACCTAAGGAACAATATGACTGATTCTCAGTGATAATCAAAGTACAAGTCACCACTCAAAGGGACTTATTCTTTGTCGATGACTGTGCAAGCTCACAAACAGATATGCGGGAAAGCTTGGGTAAATTTGTCAGTGATTGTGGCAACTTTGGCCTCACAATAACCATAAAGAAAAGACAAATCATGCATCAACTTGCACAAAATATCCCATTCACAGAATCAAATATTAGTGTGAATCTGAGGAGTCAGAAGTGGACTTATTCACATATCTTGGCAGCACTCTCTCTAGATCGGTCAACATTAATGATGAAATCAACAACTGGAATAAAGAATGGGAATAGAGAGGAATCAGTCTAACGACCAAAGGAAAAATGTATTGTGCTGTTCTCATACCGACCTTTCTCAATGCTTGCAAAGACATGGACAGTGTACAGCAGACAGGCTAGCAATTTACCCACTTATATGTGTCCAGACTGCGCAGAATACTTCACATCAAATGGCAAGACAAGATTACCAATGTGAGGTCTGATAAAACATCTCCACGTACCCATGTTGTCCAGAGATGCTGCCTGACCCACTGAGTTAAGGGGCTGTCCCACTGTACGAGCTAATTCAAGAGCTCTCCCGAGTTAAAACAAAAATCAAACTCGTGGTAAGTACGTTGAATGTACGTTGAGGGTAAGTCGGAGCTCAGGATATCTCTTAGCGGCTCATAACGCTAACGGCAGGTACTCGGGAAACGCAGTAAGCTCGGGAAGACTCGGGAAGATTTTTCAACATGTTGAAAAATGTCCATGAGAGCCCCGAATTCCTACGAGCGGCTATTACCGTAATTCACCGAGTTCGAATTAGGGGAAACTCGGGAGAACTCTTGAATTAGCTCGTACAGTGGGACAGCCCCATAACTCCAGCTTTTTGTGTCCTTTTAAGAATGCCAACATATAGATTAGTCCGAAACACCCCCCCCCCCTTCCCACCCCATAGTCTATAGATTGCTGAAACAATCATAGATCATGTGGGAAGGACATGTCAGAGCACCAAAGCAGCTAGTTTATGTAGAGGCAATTGAGGGAAAGCAGTTACAAAGTGGATAGAAAAAGATTCACCGGCTCTCTTAGAACATTCCAGTAACATTTCAACTTTGACACATACCACAGGGCACAACACAAATTCAATGGTCCTGTTTTGCATACATGTTTAAAAGGCGTTTAGGAAGAATCTTGAAAATCAAAGATCATTGACATTACAACATTCCTCCACCTCTATCATCTGTGTGAAAGGAACTTTATAATCAGTCATCTCTTTATATATATCGCAACACCGTGGTCTGGACGTCATGGTCTCTACTTGAGAATGAGTGACGAACAACAACCAGAAGACCCAGATTTAAGAACAACGGGTAAAAAAAACATTATAGTGGGTATTACGAGGGGAATCTATTTTATAATTCATGCTGTGGTGATCCCGAATTAACTAATGTACTGCAGAGGAAGAAACAGAGTTAATCTTTCAGATTAGTGACCCTTCATCAGAACTGGAAAAGTAACAAAACCAGTGTGGTAAATTGCAGTAATGGGGATGGATGGAAAGAACAAAGTAAATATCCAGGATGTCCAAATATCCAGTGACCAGAGTTATCCGTGTGGCACGATGGTTTCAGAAATACCTCTAAAAACTGTCCACATCCATCTATTGACCAGATCTACAGTGGTGCCTAATTAATAGATGGACCCTATGGAACTGATGCGCTACAATGCTGAGAACTATATTCTGCACTCTGTATCTTGCTCTTTGCTCTTTTTATCGTACTTCAGTTTGACTTGATTGTATTTGTGTATCGCATTATCAGATGCGATTAGATAGCATGCAAAACAAAGTTTTTCTCTGTACCGCCGTACACTTGACAATAATAAACCTAAACCTAACCTAAGGCAGGGGTAGTTGTAGAAAGAATAAAATGTTTCCAAAATCCTTGCAGCCGTGCTCTCTTGTATGGCATCATTCTTCTGTGACTAGACCACATTCAAAAATACTTTCTGCATGACTGTAGCAGCTGCTCCAGCCACAATGCATCCCTCCTTTAAGCTGGTACACATTTTAAAACAAGGCCTTTGTAAAGTGCTTTAGATGCTTCTCTTTTAAAAAGAAAATATAATGAGCTGAATTGTTGTGGATCTGGCTTGCTGCCCAAACTCATCACACACTGCTCGCCCGCACTAGGCTGTTATGGATATTGAGGTCCAGAAGGCAGATCCTCTGTACTTGAAAGTCATCAGAGCAAACTGAGAGGCCTCTGAGCAAGTGGTGCACCCTGAGGTCTCACCCTGGACTGCTCCAAACGCCTCTTCATTGCTTGCTACGGTCAAAGGCTTTTGATCTGCTTTTAAATCTCTCTAATTATTTAATTATTTTTGATGTTAAAATAGATTGAAATAATTTACAAATACATACAATAAAAAAAAAAAAAAACCATTTAACGGCAGCACAGAGGAAGTGTTGCTGCCTTAGAGTGCCAGAGACTCGGGTTGAATCCTGACCACGGGTGCAGTCTGTTCGGAGTTTGTACGTTCTTCCTGTGACCTCTGTGGGTTTTCCCTGTGTGAAAAACCTAACCTCGACCGCACCTTGCCAAGCAACTACAGACCCATTTCTAAACTGCCTTTCCTCTCAAAAGCCCTTGAAAAGGTAATTTTAAGTCAACTTATAACTTACCTTCACCAAAACACTATCTTGGAAACTTTCCAAGATAGTGTTTGGAATATTGGAAGGTTTCAGGGCTCGCCATAGCACAGACTCTGCCTTGTTGAAGGTACACAATGAACTACTGCTCACCGTTGACTCCAGCGACTGTGCAATTCTGCTCCTTCTTGACCTCAGCGCAGCATTTGATACTGTCGACCACACCATCCTAATTGACCGTCTCCGGTATGGGGTTGGTATTGATGGCACTGCCCTGAGCTGGCTGATCTCCTACCTCAAAGGTAGGAGTTTCTCGACTAACATAGGCAACTCTTTCTCCTCCCCAGCTAATCTCTGCTGTGGGGTTCCACAAGGTTCCATCCTTGGCCCCATTCTCTTCTCCCTGTATATGCTCCCCTTAGGCCAAGTCATTGAAAGGCACGGCATTTCCTTCCATTGCTACGCAGACGATACACAACTCTATCTCCCCCTGAAGCCCCAAAACTAATCAAATCTGCTTAACCTTACCCGCTGCCTCGAGGATATAAAGTGTTGGATGGCCCAGAACTTCCTCCAACTAAACGA
Organism: Malacoraja senta; assembly: GCA_038087875.1. Taxonomy (NCBI): domain Eukaryota; kingdom Metazoa; phylum Chordata; class Chondrichthyes; order Rajiformes; family Rajidae; genus Malacoraja; species Malacoraja senta. The sequence continues at coordinate 204,418,932 of CM075977.1, read as the reverse complement.
GAGTAAGTCTGAGGTCATCCTTCTCGGCCCCTTGGACTCAATCAAAATGATAGCAGGCAGCCTTGGAAGCCTTACCCCACTATTCAAACCTCACAACAAAAACCTTGGCGTGATATTAGACTCAGCACTGAAATTTGACAAACAAGTCAATGCTGTGGTAAAAGCTAGCTTCTTTCAGCTTCGGACGATAGCTAAAATAAAACAATTCCTCCAGTTTGATGCCCTCGAAAAGATCATCCACACATTCATCTCCTCCCGCCTAGATTACTGCAACTCCCTTTAAACTGGCATCAGCCAATCTTCCCTGTCCCGCCTGCAACTGGTCCAAAACGCCGCAGTGAGACTCCTGACCCGCACCCGAAAAAGGGACCACATCACCCCGATCCTGGCCTCTCTCCACTGGCTCCCTGTGCGGTTCCGTATAAACTCCAAGATCCTCCTCCATGTCTACAAAGCCCTCAATGGGCTTGCCCCCACCTACATAAAAAGTCTTCTCACCCACCACTCCACCTCCAGGCCCCTCAGATCGGCCGACTTGGGGTTGCTGAATATCCCACGGTCTAGGCATAAGCTCAGGGGCGACCGCGCCTTTGCAGTTGCAGCCCCTAGACTGTGGAACAGCATCCCCCTTCCCATCAGAACTGCCCCCTCCATCGACTCTTTTAAGTCAAGACTAAAAACGTACCTATACTCCCAAGCCTTTCCTGACGTCCTCTGAGTGAGGGCTACATGTATATATGTATGTAGTTTGTTTTGTTTATGCTATTCTTATAACAAATGTAATTTGGCCCACGAGAGTTGTTTTTTAAATGTGCTATATAAATAAATGTGACTAGACTTGACTGTGTGATCCAGTTTCCTCCCCCACTCCAAAGACATACAGGTGTGTAGGTTAATTAGCTTCGGCAAAAATTGTAAATTGTCCCTAGAGTGTGGGATAGTGCTATTGTATGGGGATCGCTAGTTGGCACAGACTAAGTGGGCAAAAGGGCGTGTTTCTACACTGTAACTAAACTAAACTTAAGGCCTTTAAATTAATTTAAAATGTTAAGATAATTTACAATAGGTGAAAAAAAAATCATCTGCGCATATTTTTTCCTTGGAGTCAGTGAGTCAATTTGAATGGGGGTGGGGGTGGGGGCGGGGTGGGGGCGCTGTTCTTTGAACTGCCTTAGAGTACATTTACACTTCCTCACTGGATCCAGTGGTGAGTCAAGTAATCTAGTGGCAGATCAGACATCGTACCGGACAGCACAGTATAGCACAAGGTCAGGTACAGCAAAAGAACAGGCCCTTCGGCCCACAATGTCCATGCCTAATATGATACCAGGTTACAGTAATCTCTGCCTGTATGTAATCAAGCTCTCTCCACTCCTTGCATATCCATGTGCCTATTTAAAAGCCTCATAAATGCCACTGTTGTATCTGCATTTACCATCAGCCCTGGCAGCGAATACCGAGCACCCATCACCTTCTGTACAAAGATTTCCCCTGCATATTTCCTTTAAACTCTGCCCCTGTCACATTTGCCTGCTAGTCCTTGTAATTTCCATCTGGGAGAAAGATTCCGACTGTCTACCCCTGGGCTCATAATTGTATATACTTCTACCAGATCTCCCCTTAGCTTCCAAAACAGCAGATAAATCAATCCAAGTTTGTCCAACCTCTGCTTCCAGCTAATACCCTCTAATCTGGGCAGCATTGTTGAAAACCCCCTCCACATTCTCTCCAAAGTTTCCACATTCTTCCAGTAATGGGGAGACTGGAACTGTGCACATCATTCCAAATATGGTCTAACCAAAGACCAATAAAACAGTGACCCAATTCATCTTGTGTGGCCATTTTCAGGGAGCTCTGGATTTGGACCCTTTGTACATAATGCTGTTATGTCTTGCCATTAATTAAACACTTTCCCGTCACATTCAACCTCCCAAAGTGTAACACCTCACATGTGCTTGGATTAAACTCCATCTGTCATTTCTCTGCCCATTCTGTAGCTGATCTATATCCCGCTACAAACTTTGACACCCCCCTCACTGTCTGCAACTCCACCAATTTTGGTGTATTCTGCAAACTTTGACCCATCTCTATTTACACCCAAGTCATTTATATGTATCACAAATAACAGAACTCCCAGCAGACATCCACGTGGAACACCAAGGATCTCTTACCTCTAGCCAGAATATCACCTTTCCATCAGAACCCTGTGTCTTCTGTGAGTTGGCCAGTTCTGAAACCAAACAACAAAGTCACCACCGTTCCCATGCTTCTTCATCTTCTCGATCAGTCTACCATGTGGTACTTTATAAAATGCTATTCAGAAAACTTTTCACTGTACCTCAGTACACGTGACAATAAACTAAACTAAAAACTAAACTAAACTAAACCTTACTATAATCTATGCACACCCTACCCTCATCAATCACCATTGCCACCTCACCATAAAACACAATCAATACGTCCTGAGATTGGACTTTAACCTCCTTGTTGTCATCTGTGTTCAATGTGCAGCCCCATAAATTGGAGATGAGCACGTGGGAGAGGAGGATAAGTTGATTAAGATCCATCCCTACATTTGCTGAGGATTGAAAAGAATCTCCAACAATGAGTTCCACTGGACAAAGAATGTAAGTAGAAGGAACATTAAAGAAAACTGAAGTTGCTGGAAATCTGAAGTTTGAAGGATCTGGCAAAGGGTCTCTTAAATGAAACATTGGAATAGATCGGGAGAATGCACAGAATCTCTTAACCAGAGTGGGGGAATGGTGAACCAGAGGGCATAGGTTTCAGGAGAAGGGGGAAAGAATTTATAGGAATCAGAGTGGTAACTGTAAAGGAGCTGAGTCTGACTCACTTGTAGCTTTACTTAACGTTTAATAATAAGAGGTTAAACACTTTCCAGCACTGACTGCACCCAGTCTATCATCATGCTGGAACCAAGGGAGGAGCACACGGGAGATAGAGTTCTTATACTTGATAACTAAGGCGTGGTTAGTGGTACTGAGGTAGCTATATTATTGGTTGCATGCATAAACCATCTACAGTACCTTTTTCATGCAAAGGGTGGTGTTTGTATGGAATGAGCTGCCGGAGGATGTAGTTGATGTAGAGACTATCACAATGTTTAAGAATAATTCAGATAGGTATGTGGATAGTTCAGGTTTAGAGGGATATGGGCCAAATGCAGGCAAGTGGGACTAGTGTAGATGGGAGATGTTGGTTGGTGTGGGCAAGTTGGGCTGATGGGCCTGCTTCCACAGTGTATGACTCTATTAATATTGTTTCTCTATTTACAGATACTGCCTGATCTACTGACATTCCAGAATTTTCTGTTTCTCATTTTATATGTAACTATATTGCATATGGCAACGGAGCCGTGCAATTTTTCAAATAAAAAAATTCCATGACTTAAATATTATAGCAGAATTTCGACAGAAATTTCTTGTGTACACAAGAGCACCACCATCTACAAGCTTCCCTCCAACTCCAAATCCATACCGACTTGAAGATTGAGGCACGAGAGACTGAAGATACTGGAATATTGAGTAAAAAAAACAAACTACTAGAAGTCTGAAGAAGGGTTTCTTCAGTCTGAAGAAGGATCTCAACCCGAAACGTCACCCATTCCTTCGCTCCATAGATGCTGCCTCACCCGCTGAGTTTCTCCAGCATTTTTGACTACCTTCGATTGTTCCAGCATCTGCAGTTCCTTCTTAAACTACTGGAAAAGATGTCTGAAGAAGGAACCCGACCAAAAATCTCATCTGTCCCGTTACCTCCATGGATGCTGCTTGACTTGTTGAGTTCTTCCAGCTGTTTGTTTATTTTACTGACTTGAAAATATTCTGTTTAGTTTTAATTTGGTATATTTTGTAGTTACGTGCTGAGGTACAATGAAAAGCTTTTGTTGCATGCTAACCAGTCAGCGGAAAGACAATACATGATTGCAATCGATCCATCCATGGAGTACAGATACATGATAAAGGGAATAACGTTTATTGCAAGATAAAGTCCGGTGGGGATCTTACTCTGATCTTTGTGTAGGAAAGAACTGCAGATGTTGGCTTAAATCGAAGGTAGACACAAAATGCTGGAGTAACTCAGCGGAGCAGGCAACATCTCTGGAGAGAAGGAATGGGTGACGTTTATGGTCGAGACGTCACCCATTCCTTCTCTCCTGATATGCTGCCTGTCCCACTGTCTTACTCTGATCTTTTATTGTTTCTGGCCTTAAATCTTGGAAATCCCCCAATACCTTCACCGGAAGGACAGTGTTGATTCAAAAAGGCAGCTCCTCAAGCTCCTCCTCATGGGCAGGAAGAGGTGGTCATTAAATGATGTCCTTGCCGCAGATGCCCTAACCCTGAATAAAAAATTAAAATAATGGTCAGAAATATACAAAAATATTTAGTAGCTCCTAATCACGGACTCTTGTGTTAGTTTAGCCCGCTGTCAGTTGCCATTGTTTATTTAGGAAGGAACTGCAGATACTAGGTATGTTACAATACTTACCGTCAGTGGCGCTGCAGTTCTGCCATTGCCGTGTGCACGACTTTGGCGCCTTTGAAGGGGGGGGGGGGGTGGGATTAAAATGCCGTTTTCTCCTGCCTGTCCGAGATATATTTTCTCATCCTGCCAACTGCTGCAGAAAAATCGTTCCGACTTTCGTTCTCGGAAGTTTCTTTTTTAAAGCGCAGGACAATTTAATCGCTGGTGTAAAATAAAAAAGCGACTTCTAACGCCATCAATGCCGACAACGGGACGGATCTCACGTAGGGGACAAAACATAATGTAAGTCGTGTATTTTACATATAAACTTGCTTCTTAGGATGACTTTAATCAACATTTCCTTGGCGAAAATGTGATTTTGGCCCCATACGAACTGGCAGTGTTTTCCTGCCGATATGGGGTTTAAATTCACTGCAACCGCAACGTTCCAATCGATCGCGTTCCACAAAAACCCACTCGCAAGATGATTAAAATGGACATTAATTTACGGGAATTAAACATTACATTCCTTCCATTTGGCCTATAAATTCATGACAATGAGATTTAAAAATCATGTTATATTGTGAATTCTTGCGTGAATGTTATTTGGACACTTAGGCTATTTAAAAATGTTAACCTTTTCTTAAGAAATGGATAGATATTTAGATCTAGTAATTGAATTTTGTAATTAGCTACAATTAGGTAACTAACTAATTATATGCTTTAATTTCAGGTCATCCAAGTAAGATTGTTTCATATTTGTTTCAGAATGCTTCAATCTATAATAACTGAACATTTCTTTCAGTTCTCTTAATTTTTAAGAAAGTTATGGGCTTTTGACTGTCTTCGATCACAGCTTTTGAGTTAAGTCAATAGAAAAGCAATAGGGAACAAGATGCTAATTTCCGAGTATGAAACTGGCCATAACTTTTTTAATATTGAAGATATGAAAGTGAATTAGGTGTCAAATTAAACCTCTGTTTATGCTTTATCTGATGGGATAAATTGCAGACTTGATTTTTAAAATCTCAAAATGTTGTAACATTGCTACAGATACTGCTTCATATCGAAGTCGAGAGTGTTTTATTGCCATACATTCCAGAAAGAACAATGAAATTCTTATTTGCAGCAGCACAACAGAATATGCAAACATAGTACACTGTAAACAATATAATAATCTGAAGAAGTCTGAAGAAGTGTCTCATTCCTTCTCTCCAAAGATGTTGCCTGTCCCGCTGAGTTACTCCAGCGTTTTGTGTCTACCATTGTTTGTTAGTTAAATTACACCGGGGTTTCTTCACTTTCCTCTCATTTATGTGATGAGTGGAAAGCACAACCTGGGGGCGGGAGGGTGGGTGAGTCAGTCAGTCCCCGGGTTGGCGTTGAGCATGCGCTGCCTGGAGCAGCAGAGTAATCCCAGGGAGCGGGCACCTTGGTCACCCTGAGGCAGCTGCCAGTCGCCGGGACACGCGTGGGGATCGCCCGCAGGCTTGGCTTTGCCCCAACCCACCTGCAGGGCGGCACCGCGGCACCCCTTGCTCAACCGCTGCAAGTGAGTTTGCAGCCAAAGCATCCTGAGCTCGGTTCAGGTTGTTTCCGAGAAGTCTTTACAGACCGCGGTTCACGAGTAGCGGGCGAGACAGGATTTAAATTAGAACTAACAGGATGCCTTGACGGCATTTAATAATTGCACGGATTACTCATCTTTTGCATGGTTCCCGCATTGCACAAGAAATTAAACCAGCCGAAGTGTTGGTCACTTTACCTGCTAAACGAGTTTATTGTGAGGGGATGTAGCATTTTGAGGGGCTGTTTCAACAAATGGGCAGGTAAAGTTTAGAGGGACATGGATCAACCGCGGGCGTTAGGGACTATTTTTTAAATGGGCATCTTGCTCGGCATGGGCGAGATGGGCTGAAGGGCCTGTTTCCATGCTCTATGACTATTCGAGCGGTTTGTTGATTTTGATTTGGGATGTTCCTCCAATTGGGTTTATTCCCACCTCGGCAAATAATGTGTGGGGGACGCAGGCTATCTGAGAGCGAAAGGGAAGCCTTGTACTTCCAGTGTGTATATTTACGGACCTTATTCTGCGGGAAACACGGGATTCTCTGCAAAAATTTTGTTTCCAGAGGTCCAGATGTTTCCGCGTTTAATTTATAAAACAAAACAATCGTTGTTTGATTTTGCGACGGTATTCATTTGTGAACGTTTCACGTGGCAGCAGGTGGATAGTGCAGTTACTGTGTATAATTGTTCTTGGTATTATGTTCTTTGACCAAGGCAGGGGACTCGTGTGCGATCTGCAGTATGGAGCGAAACTTATTTAAAACAGGATTACCATCATAAAATTAGCTGTTTAGAGCTCCAATACAGTGTTTTTGTTTTGAAAAGGGCAACAATAGGAATGCAAACTATAAATGTGATGCTACCAGAATAGGCGCGCAACAAAATGCATGATATGGCAGTAAATTATTTTATTCCAGTTTCCTGTCGATGTTATCCTTGATTGAATCTTATATGCCTCATTTTGTACTAATCAAGGTATCTATTTCGATAACGCAATTGGATAATATTTGAGGGAAAACAACGTGGTCAAACTGTTTATTGACAAAGTTAGTTTAATTGGTTTCTATTTGTTGATCTCTGAATAATAGCTGATAAATATTTGAAAGTGAAATGGGTTGGAGTTTGGAATGCTTTGGGAATAACATGTGGTTTTTTTTGCCGAGAATGAAATGAATAAATACCAATATTGAAAAATGCTTTGGCCGTTATATTATGAGCCCATGAAACAAAATAACTAGAACGTAAACTATTGTAGGATCTTATTCTGGAGGACACCATCAGGGAATTCACACAGTGTGCTGATTGGTGATGATTGAAAGCTTTGTACATGGAATATGAATGCTAAGAATTCCATTGCAATGTGAGATATATATGGATCAACTGGGGAATTAAGATGTTTCATCACCAATTTGGCATTGAAGTGTGTCATTAGAGAATCACATTTTTGGTTCTGAATATTTGTGGTAATCACCATCTATTATCATATTGTCAAACATTGCCACATTTTCATTGAGGATGAGGATTATAGAAAATATTAAACAAATATTCATCAAAACTGAGTGAAAGTCTAGAAAAGGTTTACATCCTTCCCCAGTCACTCTTGATGCTTCAGTTTCCAAGGACAGAATATAAAGAATATGGAGGGACAACCAATAATGGACATTTCAAGAAGTAGCAGCCAATTGGGTTGTTTAAATACATGCCCCAGAATAGGCATGGGTATTAACACTTCTATTTAACCACTGGTTGTGCTTTTATTATGGCCAATGTCTTCTGTAGGGAGTGATTGTAATTAGCAAGTGTAAAATTATCAATCTGTGACTGTTTACCTATTAAAGTAATATCCAAACTGATGTTGACAACTCCAAGTTATTTCAAATAATTGTTACTTTACTGGAGTCTATTGTGTTTCCACATATTTTTGCTACAACTGGTGTAACAACTTTTGTTGACTTTCAGCAAATAAACACATATATATATAAAACTGACATTTAGTGAAAGTCCAATTATAGATAGTCTAAGGGTCTCCAATGAAGTAGATGGCAGGTCAGGACCATTCACTACTTGGTGATAGGATGGTTCGGTTGCCTGATAGACCTAGGTGCCATCTTGGTTCTGCATGGGATCTAGGAAGAGCTAGCTAACTGGATATAGAATTGACATCATGGAAGGAAGCAGTGGGTGGTGTTGTAAGGATTTTAGGAGGCCTGTGACAAGTGGTTTGCCTCGGGAATCAGTGCTGGGCCCAATACTGATTTTATGTATATCAATGATTTGGATGAGAATTAGTCAGTTTGCAGATGACACTGAAGTAGGTCATATTGTAGACAGTGAAAATAATGATAAAAAATTACAGCAGGATCTTGATCAGCTGGCCAAGTGGGTTAAAGAATGGCAAATAGAGTTTCATGCAGATTAACACAAAATCAAGGACCCTGGGGAGTGCTGTAGAACAAAGGGCTAGGAGTGCAGGTTCACAAATCCCTGAAAGTGGTGTCACAAGTAAATAGGTGGTAAAGAATGCTTTTGGTACATTGGTCTTCATCAATCAAGGTATTGTGTATAGAAGTTGAGACATTATGTTACAATTGTACAATATTGTTGAAGCCACATATGGAGTACTGTATTCAGTTTTGGTTACCCTGATAGGAAGGATGTCATTAAGCTGGACAGCGAGCAGAGAAGATACCTGAGGATGTTGGCAAGACTTGAGGAGCTGAGCTATGAGATATTGGGGAGGCTAGGGATAATTGTATTGAGGTGTATAAAATGATGAGGCAATTAGATAGGGTAAATGCACAGTGTCTTTTACCCAAGGTAGGGGAATCAAAACCAGAAGTTATAGGTTTAAGCTGAGAGAGGCAAAATTTCATATTAACCTGAGAGGCTGATTTTATATTTGGCAGATAATGGACATGTGGAACGAGAGGATGAGACTACCTTATATGGGGTATCTTGGCCAGCATGGAAAATGTGGGCTGAAGGGTCTGTTTCTGTGCTGTATGACTCTGACTATCCACTGGCTGCCACTTATGGCTTGAATTTTACTTGCCCCTTATCAACTCAAATGCAGATAAGAAGTGCTTCATTAATTGTGGAATTCTGAATTGAACTGACCATCCTGAGTGAACAGCCTGATTTCCAACCTTATTATGAAGGGAAGCCATTGTTTAATGTAAGTGAAGGTGACTGATATCATGTTCTTGATTAACAGCAGAGGTTATGGTATTTGCACGGCTGTTCTCCAGCAATTGTAGCCATTTTGTTTTCTGCAAACATGACCTGCAGTTAATGTTTCGTTTAATATGAAAAACAATTCAAAATGCAACAAATATGGGTGGTTTCAGCCAGGCTCAGATTGAGTAGACAGATTGTATTTGGGCACCACTGGTTGAATCTTGTTGAGACCCGTATTCGTTTGGGTCCAATGCATATAGCTACATTCAAGTTTAATGTGGTGTGAAATGAATTGGTTGAAATTTATTGCATCTAGGAACTTGAAGCTCTTGACCATCTCTACTTCAGCATCTGGGATGCTGCCTGGGGTGAACAACACTTAAATGCAAGCGAGGTCAAGATATTTGTGTAGTAGAGTGAGACAGATTATCCCACACTGGACTGGAATGATCAAGTCTCAATGCAGCAAAGCAAATACAGAGTGTTTCAGTTGAGGTATTGGCATGGTTACTGGTTTACGATTGTCAAATATACCGAGATACAGTGAGAAACTTTGTATTGCATGCCATCCAGGCAGATCATACCATGCACATGGTCAATCATAACATGAGTACAACAGGTTGCGGAACAGAGAAAATAAACAGAGTGCACCATGAAATTTACAGCTACAGAGAAAATACAGAGATAGAAAAAAGTGCAAGGGCCGCAACAAGATAGACTGAGAGATCGGGAAAACATTGCATACAAGAGGTACATTCAAGAGACTGAAAATAACGGGAGGAAAACTCATTTTTAAGCTTTTGAATTTTCTGCCCAATGGGAAAAGAGTTGTGAACAGTTTTTGATTGTTGATAGTTTCCGAGGCAACGTGAAGTGCAGATTGATTTTGACGTGAAGACAGACACAAAAGGCAGGAGTAACAGCGGTTCAGGCAGCATCTCTGGAGAAAAGGAACAGGTGACTTTCCGGTTGAGACCCTTCTTCAGACTGAAAGTCAGGGAAAGGGATAACGAGAGATGTAGAACGTTCTAGGGTGAAATGAATGGAAGACATGCAAAAAGCAATGATAATCATGGAACTGTGGGGCACACAATAGGCCATTGATGGCTGTGGGATAGGTGACAATGAATATACAGACAGGAACTCAACAGGACAACAGTAAAACAAGTTTGATGACAAGGGTGGGGGAGGATGAGTGGGGCCAGGAGGAAAGAGGAGGTATAAGGCTGGTTTGTGTAATGAACTGGGCTGTATTCCACCACAACTCTGCAGTTTCTGTTCATCTTGGATAGAGCTCTTGCCATGCCATGCTATGATGCATAGGATGCTTCTATGGTACATCTGTGAAAATTGGTAAAAGTCATTGGAGATATGCTGAATTTCCTTAGTCTTCTAAGGAAGTAGAGATGATAGTGTGCTTTCTTGGCCATATCGTTAATGTGGTTGGATCAGGACAAATTGTTGGTGATAGTTACACCTAGGAACATGAAGCTCTAGACCATCTCCACTTCAGCATCATTGATGCTGTCTAAAGTAACCCAAGGCCAAGACACAGTCAGAATAGAATGCCTTTTATTGTCATTCAAACAGCTTGGTTTGAACGAAATTGCATTTCTACAGTCTTAACATTACAAAATAAAACCCAAGACCCACACTTAACACTTTCTCTTCTCCCATTGAGCAGGAGATTCATAAGTTTAAAAATTAGGCCCCCCCCCCCCCCGTTATTTTGTACCTCCTGTATGCGATGTTTTCCCGATCTCTCAGTCTATCTCGTTGCGGCCCTTGCATTTTTTTCAATCTCTGTATTTTCTCTCTAGCTGTAAACTATATGGTGCACTCTGTTTATTTTCTCTGTTGTGCTACCTGTTGTACTCATGTTATGATTGATCATGTGCATGGTATGATCAGACTGGATGGCATGCAATACAATGTTTCTCACTATCTCGGTATATTTGACAATCGTAAACCAGTAACTATACCAATACCTCAACTGAAATGCTCATAATTTGCTTTGCTGCATTGAGACTTGATCATTCCAGTCCAGTCTGGGATAGTCTGTCTCATTCTACGACTCAAATATCTTGACCTAGCTTGCATTTAAGTGTTCTTCATCCCAGGCAGCATCAATGGTGCTGAAGTGGAGATGGTCAAGAGCTTCAAGTTCCTAGATGTAATAATCACCAACAATTTGTACCTCAAAGCACTGGAGGTCTGCAAAAGATCCTCCAAGTTTACGAATTGAATAAGTGAACTGCTGTCACTATCCTTTTCCAGCCAATATTCCCAATGTTGTTTTCTTAATTACATCAAAACCGGTTTGAGGGTTTGAATGAATCATATCCAAGTCAGCTCATCAGTTTGTCTGTCCTTTACCATAGTACCGCGTTAGGACAGAGTTGTTTGGCAGTGTTGTAGGATGGATGCACCTACATCTATTCTCTAGCATATCTCCGACTTTTGGTTTTAAGTATAAGAAGTTGGAAGGGAGCTGAATGGGTGGCACAGTGGCGTAGCTGGGAGAGCCTCTGCCTCAGAGCGCCAGAGACATGGGTTTGATCCTGACTTCGGGTGCTGTATGTATGGACTTTGAATGTTTTCCATGATCCGGGTTTCCTCTGGATGTTCCCGTTTCTTCCCACATTCCAAAGATGTGTGCGTTTGTAGGTTAATTGGCTCCGTAAAGTTGCCCCTCATGTGTATGGAGTGGATAGGAAACTGGAAAAATATAGAACTAGTTTGAAGAGGTGATAAATAGTCTGTGTGGATTCTGTAGGCTAAATGGCCCGTTTCCATTCTGTTTCTCTAAAAGAAAGGGATGAAGATCGCTGGCTCTCAATGGAACTGCCAGCTAAAGGGAAGAATGGTGGCCCATTTCTCCAATGTGTCCAAGTTTCATACTTTGTGAAAATCGCCACAATTAAGTGCTTTGGGATATGTAGCAATATTGAAGGATGTTATACTAACATAAAATTGTTATTAATAGCTACCATTTTGGCATGCATTTCCACTCTGCTCTTTAACCAATATGTGTATATGTAATTAAAACAGTTACTACATTTCATAGTGCCAAACAATTATTATTGAAGGCCTGTCATAATTCATAAACTACTATATAAAAATATTAGGTAGACAAAGGTGCTGGAGAAACTCAGCGGGTGCGGCAGCATCTATGGAGCAAAGGAAATAGGCAAAGTTTTGGGCCGAAACCCTTCTTCAGACTGAGCACTACATCATTGGCTCAATATATTGTATCGTTGCCTTATTGTGAGAATATTGCCTTTTTGTGATAAGACATTCCAACCTCATTCCAACTTGGAGATTTTAGGTATTACCAAAACACTAAAACGCATTCATTGTCAATGCATATTATTAAAATACTACATTATTATGTACGATACTTCTGAAATTCACCAGTTGAAAGTCTACATTTAGACCTGAAATTATTTTGTCTGTTTTATTCACAGCTTACAATGATGGTGTGAAATGTAAATGTTTTTGTTCAGAATGTACAAATATAAAGGTGGTGATAAAAGCAACAGGCTTACACTTGTTACTCTCTGTACTGCCACGTGTTTCGACCTAAATATAGGCTTTTGAAAAGGTTAAAACAAATTACTTTGCAACTCGTAAGTATGTAATATTCATGGGATCTACAGCGTAGTGTGTGGGAAGGTGAGCAGTGGTGTCTTGGTTGTTGTTGGGTGAACTAGAAATACTAGTGGATTAATAATTGATGATATTATTATGAAACGACTTCTCTGCTTCCAAATGCGTAGCAGAAGGACTTTAAAATGACCTGTCTATTCGCAGTAGGGCTAACCTTTCATGAGATGACTTCGGAGGATCATATGTCGTTGTATCAGTTTCAGGACAGGGGTTAGCATGGGGTAAGACAGCACAATGCTGCTGCTGACACATCATTCCAGCACTCCAGGTTCAGTCCCGACCTGTATGTGTGCAGTTCGCATAATCTTTCTGTGCAGCAGGTTTCCCCCTGGGTGTTCCGGTTTCCTCCCACATGCTAAAGATAAGCTGATTGGAAGGTTGATTGTCAGCTGTAAATTGCGCGAGTGTCAGGAGATGACCAGAGAATCGGGAGGTAAAGATGTTGAACACTACTTCATTGGCTTAATATATTGTAAGATTGTTGCCTTATTGTAAGAATATTGGCTTGTTGTGATAACAGCCATTCCAACTTGGAGATTTGGGGTATAACTAAAAAACTAAAATGCATTCACTGTGTATATATTTCATAATACTAATTTAGTTTAGTTTAGAGATACAGCACGGAAACAGGCCCACCGAGCCCGCATCGACCAGCAATCCCCACACATTAAAACTATCCTACACACTCTAGGCACAATTTTTACATTTACACCAAGTCAATTAACCTACAAACCTGTACGTCTTTGGAGTGTGGGAGGAAACCGAAGATCTCGGAGAAAACCCACGCAGGTCATGGGAAGAACGTACAAACTCCGTACAGACGGCACCCATAGTCGAGATTGAACCCGGGTCTCCGGCGCGGCAAGTGCTGTAAGGCAGCAACTCTACGGCTGCGCTACTATGCTACCTCTCTACCTGCCCCAAATGATAGGCACATGAGAAATAATAGGTTAAGGGAAATCAGTAGGAGAATGGGTCTCGTGGAGATATTCTGGAAGTTGCAATAGACCTTCCATGTTGGAAGAGAAATGTGTCAAAAAACATAAGCAGGGAAGAAATAATTTGTAATGCAAGTGACTATGTGCACAATAAGTCATCATTGTTAAATATCTGGGATATCTGAAATGTAGTTAAATAATTTTTAGCATGTAAAATACAAAATGCTGATGTTCCATTTGACCAAATTGAAATCGAGTTACAATAGACCATTAGGTGTTCTATTTGGTGTTCTATGTAGTGTAAAGCGCTTCTTAAAATAGAGAAAACATGTTGTGGGACATGTTGAAATGTTGCCGGCTGACTACTTGGGAGTGATAGAAAATAACTACTTTATGAATTTTGGGAATATTTTTTTCAGTTTTGGTCACCCTGCTATAGGAAAGATATCATTAAGCTGGAAAGAGTGCAGAGTTACATGGATGTTGAATTCGAGGGCCTGAACCATAGGGAGGGTTGGGCAGGCTAGGACTTCATTCCTTGGAGCACAGGAGTCTGAGGACAATCCTGCTGCTGACACATCATTCCAGCACTCCAGCAGTTCAGTCCTGACCTGTATGTGTGCAGTTCGCATAATCTTTCTGTGGAGTCATCTTATAGAGGTGTATAAAATCATAAGGGGAATTGTTAGAATGAATGCACAGTCTCTTTATTGGGTAGGGGAATCATGAACTAGAGGACATGGGTTTACTGGGAGAATGGATAGATTTAATAAAAACCTGATAGGCAACGTTTCCACTCAGAGGGTGGTGGGTATATGGAATGAGCTGTCATAGGAGGTAGTTGAGGCAGCTAAAATAGCAATATTTAAAAAGGTATTTGGACAGGTACATGGACAGGAAAGGTTTAGAGGGATATGCGCCAAATGCAGGCAAATGAATCTCGCTTAGATGGTGCATTTTGTTCAGGGTGGGCCAGTTGGGCTGAAGGGCCTGTTTCTGTGCTGTGTAACTCTGACTCAACATGCTAGGAGACTGGGTAAATCAGGCTGGTACTGGACCCCAAGAAAGGGAGTTTGTGGAGTGCCTCTGTGATGGATTCTTAGAGCAGCTACCAGGGAGAAATTCAATTCTGGATTTAGTGTTGTGTAATGAACTGGATTTGATAAGGGAACGAGGTTAAGAGCCATTAGGAGGTAGTGACCATAATATGATAAGTTTTAATCTACAATTTGTGAGGGAGAAGGGTAAATCGGAGGTGACAGTATTCCAGTTGAACAAAGGGGACTATGGAGCCATGAGGGAGGAACTGGCCAAAGTTGACTGGAAAGATACCCTAGCAGGGATGACAGTGAAACAACAATGGCAGGTATTTCTGGGAATATGACAGAAGGTGCAGGATCTGTTCATTCCAAAGACGAAGAAAGATTCCAACGGGAGTAAGGGGCGATCGTGGCTGACAAGAGAAGTCAGGGACAGTATAAAAATAAAAGAGAAGAAGTACAACATAGCAAAGATGAGTGGGAAGCCAGAGGATTGGGTAACGTTTAAAGAGCAACAGAAGATAACTAAAAAGGCAATACGGGGAGAAACAATGAGGTACGAAGGTAAGCTAGCCAAGAATATTCAATCTGTATTTCAATCAATATTCAAGAAGTAAAAGCTTCTTTAGGTATGTGAAGAGGAAAAAATTAGTGAAGACCAAAACTGGACCTTTGAAGACTGAAAAGGGTGAATTATTTATGGAGAACAAGGAAATGGCAGATGAGTTGAACAGGTACTTTGGATCCGTCTTCACTAATGAAGATACAAACAATTTCCTGATGTACTAGTGGCCAGAGGATCTGGGGTGATGGAGGAAGTGAAGGGAAATCACATTAGGCAGGAAATGATGTTGGGGAAACTGATGGGATTGAAAGCTGATAAATCCCCAGGGCCTGATGGTCAGCATCCCAGGGTACTTAAGGAAGTGGCTCTAGATATCGTGGACGCATTGGTGATCATTTTCCAATGTTCTATAGATTCAGGATCAGTTCCTGCGGTTTTGGAGGGTAGCTAATGTTATCCCACTTTTTACGAAAGGCGGGAGAGAGAAAACAGGGATTTATCGAGCAGTTTGCCTGACATCGATGGTGGGGAAGATGCTGGTCAATTATAAAAGATGAAATATCAGCACATTTGGATAGCAGTAACAGGATCAGTCAGAGTCAGCATGGGATTTACGAAGAGGAAATCATGCTTGACTAATCTTTTGGAATTTTTTGTGGATGTAACTAGGAAAATGGACAAGGGAGAGGCAGTGGATGTAGTGTACCTGGACTTAGTGGGCAAAATTAGGGCACATGATATTGGGAATAGAGTGCTAACATGGATAGAAAATTGGTTGGCAGGTAGGAAACAAAGAGTAGGGATTAAGGGTCCCTTTCCAGAATGGCAGGCAGTGACTAGTGGGGTACCGCAAGGCACGGTGCTGGACCACAGCTATTTACAATATACATCAATGATTTAGATGAAGGGATTACGTAACATTAGCAAATTTGCAGATGACACAAAGCTGGGTGGCAGTGTGAACTGTGAGGAGGATGCTATGAGAATGCAGGGTCACTTGGACAGGTTCGGTGAGTGGGCAGATGCATGGCAGATGCAGTTTGATGTGGATAAATGTGAGGTTATCCACTTTGGTAGCAAAAACAGGAAGGCAGATTATTATCCAAATGGTGTCAAGTTGGGAAAAGGGGAAGTAGAACGGGATCTGGGGATCCTTGTTCATCAGTCAATGAAAGTAAGCATGCAGGTACAGCAGGAAGTGAAGAAAGCGAATGGCATGTTGGCCTTCATAACAAGAGGAGTGAATATAGGAGCAAAGAGGTCCTTCTGCAGTTGTACAGGGCCCGAGTGAGACCACACCTGGAATATTGTGTGCAGTTTTGGTCTCCGAGTTTGAGGAAGGACATTCTTGCTATTGAGGGAATGCAGCGTAGGTTCACAAGGTTAATTCCCGGGATGGCGGGACTGTCATATGCTGAGAGAATGTAGTGGCTGGGCTTGTATACTCTGGAATTCAGAAGGATGAGAGGGACTCTTATTGGAAAGTATAAGATTATTAAGGGTTTGGACACGCTAGAGGCAGGAAACATGTTCCCGATGTTGGGGAGTCCAGAACCAGGGGCCACAGTTTAAGAATAAGGAGTAAGCCATTTAGAACGGAGATGAGGAAACATTTTTTCACACAGAGAGTTGTGAGTGTGTGGAATTCTCTGCCTCAGAGGGCGGTGGAGGCCGGTTCTCTGGATACTTTCAAGATAGAGCTAGATAGGGCTCTTAAAGATAGTGGAGTCAGGGGATATGGGGAGAAGGCAGGAACGGGATACTGATTGTGGATAATCAGCCATGATCACATTGAATGGCGGTGCTGGCTTGTAGGGCCGAATGGGTTACTCCTGCACCTATTGTCTATTGACTCTCTAAGGATGGGAAGTTAAATAGGAAAATTGTGATGGAATTGCACAATTTTCCCATTGAAAATTTAAGGGCAGGAAATTTTGGCTGCAATGGATCAAGCGGTACCAATAGATATAGTATATGGATTTTAAAAATTTGTTCAACAAGTACTGAATGAAAGTAGAAGATAGACACAAAATGCTGGAGTAACTCAGCGGGACAGGCAGCATCTCTGGAGAGAAGGAATGTGTGACGTTTCGGGACAAAACCCTTCTGCAGACAAAACAATAGAAGTTTACTTTGCAAGATAAGAACTTGTGGTGATGGAAGGAATATGAACGTGGATAAAGAATGGCTAAATAGCAGAAATCTGAAAATGGGGGGGGGGGGGATAAGGCAAATGCTTTCAGGTGGGCAGTCTGTGACCAGTGGGGAGCAGCAGAAACTGGTAGTAGGAATGCAGATGCTTACAATATATTTGTGGGCTGGAGGAGAGAACAAAATAATGCCGTCAGATCTGCAGGTGATGTACAACTAGGGGAGAAGACAAGCCGTGTTGCAGAGAGAAGGTTTTACAAACAGTAATGTAATCTTGGGTATAAGTTGGGAAAACTACAATCTTGTTGAACAGTGGGGCTGACTCAAGGGACTCAATGGCCTTACTTTAAAAAAATTATTGTGGTATCATCAAATGTAAAATCGTGACTACCACCATCTGTTAGTGGGATCCCCTTGGTAAGTATTGTCAATTTGAGCTCAACCTGGATGAACTGAAAATAATAAATTCTGTCACTATGCAGCTTCACTGTAATACCAGCATGTATTGATTTGGACTTGGTGACTTCCCCTCTTTCAAGGCAGTCATTCATTTGATTTCAAGGCACCGAAATTGCACACAATACTCCAGCTGCGATCTCACCAGGGCCTGTACAACTACAGTTGCTAGGTCCACCTCCTTGAGTACTTTGGGATGCAGACCATCAGGCCCTGGGGATTTATCTGCCTTCAGTCCCAACAATTTACCGAACACCATTTCCTGACTAATGTGGATTCCCTTCTGTTCCTCCCTCCCACTAGATCCTTGGTCCCCTAGTATTTCTGGGAGATTGTTTGTGTCTTACTTAGTGAAGACAGAACCAAAGTACTCGTTTAACTGTTCTGCCATTTCCTTATTTACCATTATAAATTCACCTGTCTCTGACTGTAAGGGACCTACATTTATCTTCACTAATCTTTTCCTTTTTACATATCTAAAGAAGTTTTGCAGTCAGTTTTTATATTCCCCACAAGCTTTCATTCATGATCTCCCCCCCCCCCTCTTAATTAACCCCTTTGTCCTCCTTTGTTGAGTTCTAAATTTCTCCGTCCTCCGGTTTGCTGCTTCCTCTGGCCAATTGATATGCCTCTCCTTGAATTTAACACTTTGCTTGATTTCCCTCGTTAGCCACGGTTGAGCCGCCTTGCCCGTTTTTTTTTTTTTGCCAGACAGTGATGAACACTTCATCCATGCGGTCTTTAAATCTTTGCCATTGCATCTCCACCGTCAACATTTTAAGTATAATTTGCCAGTCTATCCTAGCCAATTCCCATCTCATACCTTCAAAGTCTGCTTTCTTCAAGTTCAGGACCTTAGTCTCTGAATAAACCGTGTCACTCTCCATCCTAATGCAAAATTCCACCATATAATGGTCACTGTTGCCCAAGGGGCTTTGCACAACAAGATTGCTAACTAATCCTTCCTCATTACACAATACCCAGACCAGGGGGGCCTGCCCTCTAGTCGGCTCTTTGACATATTGGTTTAAAAAACCATCCTGTATACACTCAATGAAATCCTCAGCGCTGCTACCAATTTGGTTGGCCCAATCTATATGTAGATTAAAGTCACACATGATAACTGCTGTACTTTGATACACGCATCCCTAATTTCCTGCTTGATACTATCCCCATCCTCCCTACTGCTGTTTGGTGATCTGTATACAACTCCAACAAGCGTTTTCTGCCCTTGGCTATTTCGCATTTCTACCCATACCGATTCTACAGCATCCAAGCTAAAGTCTCTCCTTGCTATTGCATTAATCTCTGCTTTAACCAGCAATGCCTCCCCACCTCCTCTTCCTTTCTGTCTATCCTTCCTGAATATTGAATAGTAGATCTGGGGTATAAAATTGTAATCTTATTGTGGAGTTTGAACTCTGTGAATGTGCTTTTTGAAAAATTGGGTGCAGAGGCTAATAGATTCCATTAAAATGAAGAATTGGAAGATTCTGGAGGCAGTTCTGGCAGAGCAAACCCAACTGAGTGGTATGGCCTAACTCAGCTCTTGTTTCTTTGTTTTTCTAGTGGTGAATGTCTGTTCTTGAGGAAAGTTGACCGACGTGTGGTGAAGGGAGGAGGTTTTGTTGGGAGTGGCTGGCATTGCTCATAGGGATGGTGGGTGAAGCAAATGGCTTGGAGATTAGATGAAGCTGCAATGCATTGTTGTGAGAGGCTGGCGAATGAGAGGCAGGCAAAGTCACAAGGGCTCGGGTGGCTGAGGAAAAAGCTGCAACATTGGAGCTAAAGCAAAAGTTTTGTGAAAAGCAAAAATATTTTGTTTCAAAGGTGAAAGTGGAGCAGTCCGTTAGAAGAAACAATTAACAATGAAGAGGAAGAGTTCAGGATTGTTTGGCCTACAGAATTTTCCTGTAATAATTTATAATTTAAATCTAATATCAAAAATATTTATAAAATTACTGGGAAAGAGTGCCTACAAATGCGTGTCATTGTATTTTTAAATTCTAACGATCCTTCTTCTGAACCAGTCCTGTTTCTTTGAATTTTACTTTTCCAGGAATGCCTGCAGTTTTTTTAGTGGCTGAGCTTATTTTGGGTCTCTGTGTCACTCTTGCTTGTGGAGATACAGAAGTAAGGTTTGCAGGCCAAACCAATTTTGTGGTGAACGAAACAAGTATTTCAGTTATACGCTTGGTTATTGAAAGGATCGGAACACCAGCCAATGTCACAGCACTCTTACTGGTAAGGAACAAAGATTGTCCATGCATTGCCATCTTGGAATTGCTGCAATGTTAACTTTCACATTTCAAACTGTTTCACGGGTTGATTTAGGACACTAGAAAGTAATCTTTAAATTCCCATTTGTTCATCCCTTTATCTATTATTTATTTATTTATTCATCTATCCATCCATTCAGGTTTACAACTAAATTAGTTGTTTTCATTTCTTTATATCTATGCTATTTCCTTTAATCTATCGATTGATCTATCTATCTATCCATCTATCCATCTATCCATCTATCCATCTATCCATCTATCCATCTATCCATCTATCCATCTATCCATCTATCCATCTATCCATCTATCCATCTATCCATCCATCTATCTATCTTTTTCTTTTTAATTTGATCCAGTTACAAAGTAGAAACATGACACAAAGCTCAATTTCCCCATTGTTATCCATTCACAGTCAATGTTGGTCAAAGAACACAAGTACATCTATTTCTAGAGGATAACCTCTGTGCTTTGGAAGTTAAGACACACACTGTTGACTTTATACCTTAAGATAAGTCGGAAGTAAGACATTTGAAATAACGGGAACATGTATTTCTAAGCACATGTGAAATTGATTGCTAATTTTAATTTTACTGACCTTTAAATTTCTCATTTTTATTAGAATAAATTGATCGATTGCTGAGAAATTATCTTATTCTGCCGATAATCGCACTATATATTGTCAGTATGAAGGGAAAATAAGATATTTAGTATGGACATACCATGTGCTTACCTAATTTTCCTGCATAGAGGAAATAAAGAAATGAAAATAACTAATTTAGTTGTAATCCAGCATTTGCAGTTCCATGTGTCTACTTTTACTGCTCCACTACAAAATCCCCCAAGATATGGCTTCTTTGAACAAGTTATCCTCTCTGTGATGGAAGGGCAGCGAGATCCTCTCTCATTGCTCCCCTTCTGTGATTCCTGCAGTTCTCCTTCTCTTTGATCATGTTCTGACCTGGACTTGCGAACACAGCCACATGTATTTCTTCAGCATTTGCCTGCGCCGATCCACCTTTCACTTGTCAGGCTTTGTCCTGCTCCCACTTCTTTCTCTCCCCTACTATAATCAGCCTGAAGAACGGTCCTGACCCAAAACATAACCTATCCATGTTCTACAGAAATGCTGCCTGACCAACTGAGTTACTCCAGCATTTTGTTTCTTTTTGTAAAGTAGCATCTGCAGTTCCCTGTGTCTAACTTAGCCTATGCGTAGAATCCATTTGCTTGGAGATTGCCACTAGCATTATGAAGGTTTTCTTAACTCTCCACTGAACAGTTTGACTTTTATTCTAAGGCTGTAATATACTGTTGCTAAGTTATTCCTTTTCACGAAACATTTGTTAGTAATTAGAGAAAGGCGATGAATCATAGTGTAAAAATGCTCGTCTAAGTCCTCTGAGGTGCACTTGTTATTTTTGTGATTGCATACAAAGTTGTACCATTTCATCACTATTTAAAAACCTCTGAAATATTCCTAAATGTATATTTAAACATATAAGACATGATCTTACATATTCATTGCAAATCTTCGTAGCTTCAAGGGGAAGATACGGATGATTTTGAGGCTACGTCTGCTGCTGCCCGATTATTAGCAACTGAAACAAATAAAACTGTGTACATCGCAGTCAAGGATGATGATTTTCCAGAAGCAGATGAAACTTTTGTTTTTTCACTTAGTCTGCAGGTAAGTTCATTTTGTTTTATGCCCATTCCAGTTGATATTTTCTTCATGTGGACAAGCCATTTATTACAGCTTGCTTTTCAAGAGAGAGTTAGATTTAGCCATTAGGGCTAAAGGAATCAAGGGATATGGGGATAAGGCAAAAAACGGGGTACTGATATTGGATGATCAGCCATGATCATATTGAATGGCTCGAAGGGCTGAATGGCCTACTCCTGCACCTATTTTCTATGTTTGTATGCAACAAGTTGGTTCCATCAAATTGAATGAAGGGAATGGGCAAACATTTTTTTCCAATGCTTGGAAAGGAGAGGTGAGCAGGCATCTACAAGGGGATCAGTGGAGATATTTTGCATTGCTTCCTATTCACTTTAAAGTTTTACTTGGCTCCTCTGTGCTATGTTTGGTGAATTGCTCCCTTTACTCTTGAGTGAAGTCACATCAGGAATTCCTTATTTTGCCCAGGCATGGAGCAGGACTGTTACAAAGTCTAAAACTGAGTAGTCCCAGCAGAACACAAACCAAAGTCAATACCTAGGCTAAAATTAATCAGTAAATGGCCCTTGATGGCGTAGACATTGACCTTTACCATCACCCTTCTGATGATTTGTCAGTGAGCTGAATGGGGTGGCAGCTGGCAATGTGGATTTGTCTTGGTTATTATGCTCTGGCCACATCTGACCTGTTTTCTTTTGTGTTGTCAGATAGACTGGCGGTGCTTGGCTAGAGGTGTGTGTAATTCCTTGGGCAAGTCCCGAGTACTAAAACCAGGATGTCTATGGGCCTGTAGTTTTGGCAACATATGCAGTGTATTCACGTATTTATTAATAAATAACATTTGGTTGAAAGTCGGCATCTAAAACTAGGGGTAGCATGGTGGGGCAATTGGAGAGTTGCTGCCTTACAGCGCTAGAGACCTGAGGTTCGATCCTGACGACGGGTCCTATCTGTACGGAGTTTGTAACGTTCTCCCTGTCACTGCATGGGTTTTCCCCAGGTGCTCTGGTTTTCTCCCACAGTCTAGAGACGTACAGGTTTGTAGGTTAATTGGCTTTGGTAAAGATTGTAAATCGTCACCAGTGCATTGGATAGTGTTAGTGTACGGGGATTGTTGTTCGGCACGAACTCGGTGGGATAATCTAGCTGAAAATTGAAGCGAATACAATAGCTCACTGCTTGCATGCTCAAGCTACTTGTCTACTGTTATTTTCATCATTGGTGCTGAGGCATGTTCTTGGAATTGTGTGAGTTGAAGCAAAATGTGGTAAAATGAGCCTTAAATATTTACCTGCATTTTTTTTTTAAATTAATGATGCAAGCTATGATCAACAAATTCCTTGTGCGATTTTTTTTTCTCCTTTGAGAGAAATGGAACCTCAGCATGTATTTTTGTAGAAGGTTGAGATAAAGTGCTGGAGTAAGTCAGCATGTCAGGCAGCATCTCTGGAGAATAAGAATGGGTGACGTTTTGGGTCAGAACTCTTCTTCAGACTGAAAGTAGAGGCGGTGGGGGGGGGGGGTGGGGGCTGGGGGGAACTGAAGGTAGGAAAAGGCCAGAACAAATCAGGGCTGGCCATAGATTACCATGGAAGGGTGGAGCCTACAATGGCCCATCGTTGGCTGGGGTAGAGATTATAACAAAGAGATACAGGGATACGAATTGTGGAACTAATAGGACGAATAGGGTGGGGGAGGGGGAAAGAGAGGGAATGCAGGGGTTACTTGAAATTAGAGAAATCAATATTCATACCACTGGGTTGTAAGCTGCCCAAGTGAAACATGTGGTGCTGTTCATCCAATTTACGTGTGGCCTCGACACAAATGGGTCAGAATGGGAAGGGGAGTTAAAATGTTTGGCAACCAGAACATTTTATTTTTGTAGTTTAGTTTTGCTGGGAGACAGATGAGTGGTGCGATGGTTTTCCATGAAGCCAGCTACCTGGCTGAATGTATTCAGTTTAGTTTAGTTTATTGCCACATGTACCGAGTACAGTGAAATGCTTTAGAGTATAAAAACATGTACCATTCATTCATCTCATGGCTGTCCTAAAATGGGCACTATTTCTCTACATATCACAGCTGATAAGATTTTAAAGATAATTGCATGATATTTTTTAATATTCTCAAATGGAAGTTTAAATGTCATCTTAGCTATTATGTCATTAAAAATATGGTGATAGATTTTATGAATGAACAACATAAGAGGCAAGCTTTGCATGATGAAAATGCATTGTGGCAATTTAAACCTGCAAATGATAAATGTATGGAAATGTTTTTTGTTGCTTCTATTCCATGTAGATACTGCCTTTATGTGAAGCTTTGTGTCACTGCATTGATTTGTAAAATAATATTCCTCAGAATAATACTTGAAAACAACAGCTAAACTTCGAGACTGGAATTCAATTGTTAACAGTTTCGGAAACGGTTTATAAAAATCTAGGTTATAGTGAAATAATTGGCCACATTAAACACATAATGAAAAATCATTTTCATTGGATTAATTAAATGATCAGTATTTTTGGATATTCCATTTCAAAGCTAACTATACATGAAATAGAAGCCCTGCGTGTTGTCAATTATATCTCAAAGGTAAATGTCCACTTGCTTTTTTTATTGCCATTCAATAGTGTTGTGAGGATAAAAAGATACTTCATTTGTATGTGAAGTGTAAATCTTATTCAAATTACAACGGCAGGTATTTCAAAGCATAGATGGAATCATTCATGATCTAAATCTAAGTAACATTGTGTGTGAACAGTAAGATGCTAAATAAGTTGCTATGGAAACTTGATAATAGAGTCTAGAGTAGATGGTATGAAGTTCAGGGTTTGGATTGACTGAATATGAGTCACAAACTGTGTGGAGCCTTGATATTTCCCAAGGGGCTTCAGAAAACAAAATCAATGAAACTAATATAATGGCTTTAATATATTAGAGTCCAGCCCATGTTATGGGTAACATTTTGACAATCAAATTAAATACATGAAGGTTAAATACATGTCCACTTCAGTATATAAGTAAAACAAAATCTCTCCCGAGATGTTTTATAACATTTGAGGTCAGACATTCATTTTTAGCAAGAAGTTTGGTTACATTTCATTACAGCAATAACATTTAATTTTTATTCACTTGTTCCAAAGTGAGGTAATGTATAAGGATTTTAATGCATTGTGCTTTTCACAGACAAGCTTTCTTTAACGTAATTGGTTTATTGCATTGATACATCCATTTCAAAATAAAGAATGTATTTATCTTCCCACAACCATTCAATTTGTTGCATGAAACGGGTTGTAGAGACCTTTGACCTGGACCTGGGAAGAGAATTCCGCTTTTTAACATTTAAGTCAAAGGATAATGTATAAAGGCGTTATACTGAAAGGAAACTTCATTTTCAAACACAACTGCATACTTCATACCTAGTTTCTTATTGCCATGGTGTCTGAAACAGATTGTCAAATCATGATAAATGAGTTTCAAAAGACCTCCTTATTAACTTGGGTTTCTAATGTAGCTAAAGTGCCCAAAGAACTTTCTTTCTGGAACACTATTAGATATATTTCTTAAGGTTTTGGATTTCATTCTTCATTACTACAAAACTGTTTAGAAAAATATATATCAAGTAAAATCTGGCAGCTATATTTTTAGTTCAAGTCGTAGGTTTGTACTGAATATTACTGTAAAATAAGTAGGAAATGTGAATTATTATTCAACCTGGAACTATTATGATTTGTATTCATTGGAAATTTATAATTTAATTATATCATTTCAAGGCAAGTATATGCTTATATGTAATGTTCAGCTGCCAATATGAAGGTGCCTTATAAAAACCCAGCTCAATTGGAATAAGATCCAAAACCTTGATATAAAAACAGTTTTTTTCTCTTTAGGGAACATTTGCAGATGTTATGCTTGGAATTCCCAATATTGCCAGAGTAACCATTCTGTCAAATGATAATGCCTTTGGGATTATTTCTTTCAACATGGTAAGTATAATTTTCAGCCGCCGAAAATGTCTGGCATATTTAGACATTTTTGAGCTTGTAATTATTAGGGCTGATTAATGGGTGGAAAATGTGCGCGCCTGAAATCTCAATGTATTCTCCTAGCAGGAGAGATGGTCTGTCAAAACCATGCTTTTGTTAGATTTCTCTTATTGTTTACTGATCAAGTGTTACAGTGTGTGTGTAAGACTTGTGGTGTCCAACCACAATAAAGAAACTCTCAAGGTTTGAAAGACATTGGAGGAGCTGATTTATGATATTAAACAAGATTTAGCTAGGAGAATAGGAGTAAGAAAATTAAAATGTAGATTTCACAACTTTAACATCAAGTCAAAGTATTGTTAAGAAATCAATGATAACTAAATGCATCAGTATTTTTTGGTTTACAAGGTTAATTCCCGGGATGGCGGGACTGTCATATGCTGAGAGAATGAAGCGGCTGGGCTTGTATACTCTGGAGTTTAGAAGAATGAGAGGGGATCTTATTGAAACATATAAAATTATTAAGGGTCTGGACGCGCTAGAAGCAGGAAACATGTTCCCGATGTTGGGGGAGTCCAGAACCAGGTGCCACTGTTTAAGAATAAGGGGTAAGCCGTTTACAACGGAGATGAGGAAACGGAGAGAGTTGTGAATGTGTGGAATTCTCTGCCTCAGAGGGCGGTGGAGGCCGGTTCTCTGGATACTTTCAAGAGAGAGCTAGATAGGGCTCTTAAAGATAGCGGAGTCAGGGGATATGGAGAGATGGCAGGAACGGGGTACTGATTGGGGATGATCAGCCATGATCACATTGAATGGCGGTGCTGGTTCAAGGGCCAAATGGCCTACACCTGCACCTATTGTCTATTGTCTATTGGTACTGTAGTTTTTACTGTGTATTTATTTAGTCCAACAACATAGAACAATTTTAACTTGGTGTTTTGATAGTTGCTGTGGAAATATAAACTATTGAATTATGCTAAAAATGGGAATAGTGATTAGAAGTTTCCTTCAACTTATTATAGTGACCACTCTTTCACCTCGCAATTTATTTTTTAACTCCCATGCACTTAAGAGCTTTCCCTATTTCCAGTGCGCTACGGCTACCACATTGTTCCGAATTATTTGTTATCAAACTCAATATTCCTTGACATCCTGGGATCCCTAGCGAACATATCCTTACTTGCCACCTCATAGAATTATGTTGGCCTGACTCACAATTCCATTTCAGGAATATGTGTGAAAGAACCTGGTGCCAGTCAATGCTTGTTATGTCCTGCCCAATGATAAAATTAGCCTCCAGCACCCCCCCCCCTCCCCCAAAATACAGACTCAATTTCTGGACTATTATTTTCCTTTTCCATGCTACTTTGAAACCTACTGACTTATGGTCACTATCCTCAAAGTGCTCAATTACTGACATTTCCTCCACTTGCCAGGCTTCATTTCCTTTGCATTAACTCTAGCTCTGCTCCATTCTTGGTACATACTGGCACTCATAACTCCTGGGTGCTGATTAAAAATTCCATCCCATCTAATCCTTTCACACAAAGATGATTCTAGATAATATGGTTAATACTGTGTGGCCAAATTCTGCTCTAACTCCATTAAGAAGTTTGGAGAGGAGCCAAATATAGTGGGCCGGATCTCGAACAATGACAAGACAGAGTACAGAAAGATGATGGATAACTTTGTAACAAGGAACCAAGGCACACAATGTATACAGGATGAAGTTTGTGACTTCAGGAAACATTGTGGCGTCCACTCCCCAATTAACATCAGTTGTGTTGAAGTGGGGATGGTCAACATCTTCAGGTTCCTAGCCATAAACATCACCAACAATTTGATCTGGAGCACCACATTGTAGCCACGGCTATGAAAACACAGCAACGCCTCTACTTTCATAGGAGACAAGGGATGTTCAGCATGCCTTCACCAACTCTTGCCAACTTCTACAGGTGCACCATAGAAAGCATCCACTTGGTTTGGCAGCAGCTCTACCCAAGACCGCAAGAAATTACAAAGAGTTGTGAATGTAGCCCAGTTCATCACACAAGCCATCCTCCCCTTTCACTACCTCTCCCCTTGGGCAGAAGATACAAAAGCTTAAACGCCTGTACCACTGGATTCAGAATGACTTCTTCCCTGCTGTTATCAGACCACTGAACAATCCTCTCATAAGCTAAGGGTGTAGCCCTGATCTCTCAACCTTCCTCATTGCACTCCTTACAGTTTTTTCGTATCGGCTCTTTCTCGGTAGCTATATACGCCATAACATTATATTCTGCACTCTGATATGTTTCTCTCTGCACTGCCTGCTGTATTTGTGTACAGTTTTGTTGTACTCATGCATAGTGTGATTTGAATAGCATGCAAACCAAACTTTTCACTATCGCGATGAACAACAATAATAAACCAATACCAATAATGGAGGAGTTCAAATCCCCAGCTGCCACTATCTTGCCATAATACTAGTTCTCTTGTATCTTATTCTGATTATTGGGAAACCAATAGTATAATCCCAGTAAAATGATCACCATTTTTTTTTCTATTTCTAAGCTCTATCCACATGGCCTCCTTTGAAGAGCCTTCTCGGATATCTTCCCTTATTACTGCAGTGGCGGTTGTCTTTATCAATAATGCAATCCTTCTTCCTCTTTTACATCTCTCCCGATCGTACCTGAAACCTCTACACCCTGGAATGTGTCATTAGCCCTTCTTTAAACCATATCTCAATAATTGCATTATTATTAATATTATTATTCCAACATTCCAACTTCATCCTCCTGACCAGTTGAGCTCCTTGTATTAAAATAGTTGCTATTTAACCTTCCTCTCCCCGCATGTGCCCATGTCTGCTCTGTCTACTGGACTGATCTAGTTTTTCTTCCATGTTCCGTACCTTCTGTGTCCCACACCCTACCAGTTTAACACTCAGCAACACAAGCAAATTTGCAGCACTGATATTGGATCCATTGCCTATAATTACCTCTGGTGCATCTTCTGTTAATCTTGCTTCCCATTGCTGCAACTTTGATTTCTAATAGGTCATATTCTTTTCCAGGTTACCCTTTTGCCCTTCTCCCAAAATATTTTGGGATGTTTCTTTGATCTTGCTGCCAGTGGTATTTTGTCCCCTTCATCCTCAAATTACTTTTTTTTAGTATTCCCTTAATCTTTCTTTACCCCTCTGGGGCAATCCAGCTTTGAAAACTTGCTATAGAACAGTACAGCACAAGAACAGGCCCTTCGGCCCACAATGTCTGTGCTGAATGATGCCAAGACCATGCTTATCTATCTGCACATAACCCATATTCCGCCATTCCCTACATATCCACATGCCTTTCCATAAGTCTCTTAAATACCACTATTGTATCAGCTTCAACCACCACCCCTTGCAGCATGTTCCAGGTACTTACCACCCTCTGTGTGTAAAAAAAACAATTGCCCTGCATATTTCCTTTAAACTTTGCCCCTCTCACCTTATAGCTATGCCATCTAGTATTTGATTTTTTCCATCCTGAGAAACAAATTCTGACTGTCTACCTAATCTATGCCTCTCATAATTTTATATACTTCTATCAGGTCTCCCTGCAAACTCTGGCATTCCAGAGAAAACAATCAAAGTCTGTCCAACCTCTCCCTGGAGCTAATAGCCCGTAATCCAGCCATTATTCCTAAACCTGCTGCATGGTAAACCTCCTCTGCATCCTCTGCCATGTTACCGGTCTTGGATGATTTAATCAGAATGAAGCCTTCAATTGGCAACTTTACCTACAATGGATAAGCATGGTGGAGAGACTAGCATTGCAGGAAAAGATTTCAAAAATGGACGGCAAGAATCTGAAGAATTGACAGAATTTCAAGATGTATCTGTCGTGAGTTTTTTTAATTGAGTCTTTGCAGCTGTGTATCATCTGATACTAAGTAAAGGGAACCATGATATCCTTGAACAATTTCATTTTGAATGCTGAATATTTCACGGTGAAAAAGCATGCTTTGCTGCATTCCTGTTATGAATAAATATAAATTGCATGCCCAGTCCTAATTACTTGCATGTTGTAATTCTTAACGTTTAGATTAAGTTAAACCAACTTTATTTGGTGACTTAGTTGTGAATTTCCCATTCTTGTTAATAATGAACATTTCAATTTTACAAGAATTGTTTTTAGAACGTAAGAAATTAAGCATTGACACAGAAATTAAAGGGCAATCCAAATGCAATTTCTGTCATCAGTCTTTTTTTATATTAAACACTGGTTCTCTGAACTTTGTAACCCAACATATTTTTCAACAAATTGGTTGATTTCAGCAAAGATTCTTTCCCATATAATAAAGAATTCGTTGAAAGGCTTTGCAAATTAGATTTATTTGTCTGTAAGAGATTGATGTTGTCAGGGTTATTAATCTGTCAATGTTCTTCATGCTGAGGTATATTGCTGAAATAATATTTTCTGTCTCTCCCACAGTCTTCCACAATCATTGTCAGTGAAGCAAGGGAGAGAAAAGAACTTGTCCTGCTCATACTAATCAGAAAGAAAGGAACCTATGGGACCGTAACTGTGACCTTTGAGGTAAGGGATATCAGATTACTTCATTTTCATCTTGGCTTATTACCAGAGCCCAGCATTTGGTCCAGTGCCATTAGCTGATTTAAAGTAGTTAATTAAATAGAACACAACTTTTATGATTAGGCAGCCATCCGGCTTAAAGATTGATTAGTTTCATGGTTTTGCTCTTTGAATTGATATGTTTGAATATTTCCACTAGAAAAGGAGCTACCTGAACACCTTAGTTTAATCAAAAAGATTTAAAACATAGCACCTCCATCAATGCAGTGTTTTATTCCTTTCACCAAAACCTTCCTTGAAAATCTTAACACAAGTAATGGAATTTGAGGATCTAATTATTATTTATTTTTCAGACACTATGAAGATGTCACTGCCAGTTTAACATTCATTCCAAATTGTTATGACTGAGGGCAGTTAAGAGTCAACTGCATTGCTGTGGGTCTTGGGACACATATAGATCAAAATGGATGCGGATGACAGAATTCCTTTCCTGACAATCTTTTTTTCTTTGTATGTGGTTCCCATCACTAGTGCATATGGGATTTACACTTGTGTCTCCACATCAATTATTCAGGCCTCTGGATAGTAATCCAGTAATTTAACTACTAAGTGACCCATATTATCCAATTTTAGGAGGTATGTTCTCGTAGTGCAGATGAAGGGGGAAACAATTGATATAATATTTATAAATGCCTTAATGCCTTGAAAAGGCATTTGATAAGATACGATTTAAAAAAAAAGTTAAATTAAATGCAAACACAAGGGATTGGAGGGAGACCGAATTAGTGGATGGTTAAAGGACAAAAGAGAATGCAAATAATTGGGTCATTTTCAGACTGTTACTGTCAGAAAGGTTAGTTCTAAATCCAAATTGTTACACATTGAGGACAGTTAAGAGTCCACCACATTGCTGTGTGATTTGAAATGCAAATAGACCATAATGGATAAAGATTACATAATTCCTATCCTGACAATTTGATTATTTATAATCTATAATAATAAACAGATGAAAAAACATGTATCACAAAAATATTAATTTGTTTTGGAAGTACTATAATGCAGATATAACAGAGCAGGCTAGTTTTTTTCCCCCTCCAAGAACACACTAAAAACTTCAGTCCAGAATGTCTTCACGAGTTTGGGGCGCCGCATTGGCGCAGTTGGTAGAATTGCTGCCTCACAACACCAGAGATCTTGGTTTGATCCTGACCTCGGGTGCTATCCGTGTGGAGTTTGTACGTTCTCTGTGTGACCCTGTGGGTTTCCTCTGGGTGCTCTGGTTTTCTTCCACATCCCAAAGACGTGTGTGTTTTTAATTGGCCTCTGTAAAAATGCCCGTAATGTGTAGGGAGTGGATGAGAAAGTGGAAAAAAACAAAGAACGAATGTGAACGAGTGATCCATAGTCAGCGTTGACTCGGGGCTGAAAAGCCCGTTTCCATGCTGTATCTCTAAACTAAAGAAAAGTTCTTGAGTGTGTCTTAACTCATAACCTCCTGACTGAGTGGGAAAGAGGTATGTGTTCGAGTATAAATACAGTATATAAATGATAAAATGGTCGAAAAATGATATGATTTGCATAAGTTTACTTGCATTTTTGAAATCTGGCATTACAATTGAAGTTCCAATCAAAATACTAATTCTCAATGTTGGGCTATTGCATCAACTTATTTGGGTTTTTATAATCATTTGCAACTCAACTGATAATACCCTGTATATTTGTAGTTGTCCCTTTTCCTCATTTTTATTAATTCAAATTTATTCTCCCTGCCCTCCCCAAGTTATCCACTCACATCACTAATCTGTGTATTTTACCAAGTGCCCACCAGCAGATAGGATTGAACATAGAACATATACCACAGGAACGAGTCCTTCGGCCACAACGTCTGTACCGAACATGATGCTGATGTTTACCAGCATTGGTGTGACCAAACATTACAATGGCTCAATTGTAATAATGTATTGTGTTTCCGTTGACTGGTTAGCACATGACAATAAACTAAACTGAACTGAACTAAATAAACAGAACATTGCAGGACAAGTTATCTATTCCCAGTTGCAATGTCATCTTCATGAAATATTTCTTAATGTGTGTAAAGAACTGATTTGTTTATAATTGTTTTATTGTGATTTCACTGGCAGATTACGGCAGGTCCAAATTCTGCAGAGGAAGACATCAGTCCAGCAAAAGGAACAATTGTTCTTCCTCCTGGGAGAGCAGTAGTCGAATATAACCTTACCATTTTAGACGATCAGGTGAGAGATATTCTTCACCAAGTATTCAAGAGAGAGTTGGATATAGCTCTTAGGGCTAACGGAATTGGGGAAATATGGGGAGAAGGCAGGAATGGGGTACTGATTCTGGATGATCAGCCATGATCATATTGAGTGATGGTGCTGGCTCGAAGGTCGAATGGACTACTCCTGCATCAATTTTTTATGTTTCCATGTTAAGTGAAATGGTTCTGTGCCATGTATTTTGGAAGCCTATGGTCTCAGGAACTACCATCTGCTGCTGTAATTTTGGCAGATTCTGCTTCAGTGACCACAAGCTCAGTTGGAAACTGGATACCATTTACTTGGATGGAGTTTAGTGTTGAGGAAGTTGATTGTGGTTCTTTCATGCTTAGGAAAATAAATGATAATTTTATAAAGCACTAAACTAAGTGGGACTCGTTTGGTCGCAGACGCACTGGAGGCCTGGTCCCCCAACGCAACCCTTTCCCCAACGCAATATTCCACCACTCACCCGTTCCTCCAACGCAACCTGATCCCCCAACACAATATTCTACCACACACCCATAGCCCCTAACTGCGCGGGCACGGCTCATTTCCCCTCATTCCCTAGCACTCCCTCCCCTCCTCTTAATCCTCCCTCTTCTTTCCTTCCCCCAACCCCTCCCTCACCTCTCCTTTCCCCTACCCTCAGTCACTCCCTCCCTCCATAACTCATCTCCCCACCCTACCCCCTCCAATCCCTCTATCCCCCACCACCCCCTATCCCCCCACTATCCCTCTTGACCTCCCCCATTGCCCTCCTCGCCCTCTATTCCCCACTCACTACCTTCCCCACTCCCGCTCCTCTCCCTCTATTCCCCCTCCTCCCCCACACTCCCTCCTCACCTCCCCCACTTTCCCCCCTCTTCCTCCCTACCCCTTCTCTCCCTCCTCTCCCTCAATCCCCCCACTCTCCCTTCCCAGGATCTTTCCCCACTCCCCTCCCCAATCCTTTCCTCACCGCTTCCTCCTTCTCCTTTCCCCTACCCTCAGTCACTCCCTCCATAACGACTCTCGCCTCCCTACCCCCCTCCTATCCCTCTATCGCCTACCTCACCCACTCCTCACCTCCTCCCATCCCCACCACTCTTCCTTCTCACCTCCCCCATTCCCCCCCCCCTCTGTTTGCTCCGCTCCTTCAGCTTTATTCTTGTTCCCCCCCTGGTGAGTGACAGCGGACCCAGCCAATCAGTGTGGTGATGGTACGTCTCGGGTGACTAACAGGAGAGGAGATCAGTCTGCGTGGCGGTAACTGGCAGGAGAGGAGGCCAATCTGTGCATGCGAGGTTTCTAAGATTTTTAAACCTTTATAACTTTTAAACTACCATCGATCGGAACAAAATTTGTTGCACTTGAGCACAGGAGAATGGTGAGTAAGGTGGCGAAAAATCGTAGCGCTATCGTGTACCGTTTATTCGCAAATAGAAAAACCACGCAAACCGGAAAAGCACAAGATTAGTTTTAGTTATGTACAGATTAAAAATAAATAAATCTTTTTACTTTAGGCATACAGATCCCTGTAAATTCGAATGCAGCGTTTGGGTGTGCTGGAATGGTGTAAATGTAACGGTGTTAATGAAAATATTGGCCTTTGGCAACCTCATCCAATTCCCTCAATGGCAAAAGATTGAGTTTTGCATTTTCTCAAATGAAATTGATCCAAATGGCTTGACTTTCTTGACTCTTAACTTGACTTTCCTCAGCACATCATGGTTGTGTTCCAATTGGGCATGTGGTTCTGATGGAGGGATGGGGTGCTGATGGTGAACGATGGGAGAAGGGGGGTTGATCAGAAGTTAGGTTTTGATGGTGCGTGAGTGGAAGGAAGTGATTGCTGCACTGGTGATTGGAGGCTCAGACTAATATGGGATTCGGAAGTGGTGGCGCTGCCCTCGCAGCTGCGGCTCGCCTGCAGTCTGTCTGTCTTTTTTTCTTTTTTTTGTTTTCTTTTGTTCTGTTTTAGTTAATTTTAGTTTATTTAGGTTGTGTATGTGTGTGTGTGTGGGGGGGGGGGGTGGGAGAAACATGTTTTTGGTCTCTTCCTTCAGGGGGATGCGAACTTTTCTTGTCGTATCACCCGTCTCCATCTCCGTCTGCGCTGAGGCCTAATGGCGGATCTGGCGGCCTCCAACTGGGACCGACCTCGAGGCTCCAGAGGCAGAGCCAGCCAGGACTTACCAACGCGAGGCTGGCCGACTTCGGTGCTGTGGTGGCGTTACAGTGGCGGCGACCCGACTTCGGGGCTGTGGTGGCATTGCGGCGGAGGCGACCCGACTTCGGAGCCTCAGAGGCTCGGCCGCGGGCCCAGTGGACGACATCGTCGGGAGCTCGCAGGTCACAGGTTGGTGACCTGTTTTTCCCCAGGCCGCGGAGTTTGAACCGGCCCATTCGCGGAGCTCTGATTCAGCCGCGGGACTTGCTTACCATCACCCGGCGGGGCCTGGATCGCCTCAGCGCAGATGGAGAACAAGGAGGGAAGAGACAAGGACTTGAAGATTTTTGCCTTCCATCACAGTGAGGAGGTGCCTGGTGGACTCCCTGTGGTGGATGTTAAATCTGTGTTTATTGTGTGTTTTGTTATTTTATTCTATGTTATGACTGCAAGGCACGAAATTTCGTTCAGTCTGAAAAGTCTGATTGACAATAAAGGATACTGAAAAATAATCAATATTTTAAATATATACAAATCTGTGACTATTTGAAAACACACACAAAAGATTATTATAATATGCCTTCCGACTTACTAGATGAAGCAATGAAGACAAAGGCGGAATCAGTTAATTTAATATCATACTTATATAATATCATCTTAAATATAGAAATACCCACAACAGATGGAATTAGAAGAGATTGGGAACAAGATCTAGGTATAAAAATTTCAAAAGAGAGTTGGGATAATCATTTATTACAGGTGCATAAATGCTCGATCAACGTACGACATACGCTTATCCAATTTAAAACATTACATAGATTATATTATTCAAAAACCAAACTAAATAAAATCTTTCCTAACGTCTCACCAATCTGTGATAAATGTATATGTCAAGAAGCTACCATAGCACATTCTTTTGTTTTTTGTACAAAAATCCAAAAATTCTGGTTTGAAATATTTGATATTTTTTCAAAATTAATCAAAATAAAACTGGTACCAAAACCAGAATGGATTATTTTTGGAATATCGGAAGGTATTCCTGAATTAAACGTGTATCAGAAGAATTTACTCAATTATGGGCTAATAATGGGAAAAAAGCTTATACTTAAATTCTGGAAAAATGCGCCCACACCAACAATAAAAATGTGGACATCAAATATGTTGGAAACATTACATCTGGAAGAGATGAGATTCCTCCTAGTAGGTAAAGTAGATCAATTTCAAAAGACGTGGTCTACGTTTTTGGACCTATTACAAGCATGAGGTGCAATAGTAATTTAGAAAAACAAATAAATAAATAAAAGGTATCTGGACCTGGTAATGGGAGGTAAAATAAAAACAGACTTGGTTGGTAGTTCCTTCTCTATGAAGTATGGTATAAGAGTTATAATAGAGCGATTGTTCCTTCTTTCTTTCTCTTTTTTTTTCTAGGGTCTATTTTCTAACTTTACTTCCTTCTCTAACCTCTTTTCTAAGGGGCTTTCTTTTCCCAACACTCTTTTGCACTTCACAACCTTTGCGCACTTTCTTCACTTTTCTTACTTCTTTCTTTTTCTTTCTTAAAGTTTAAAAAAATGAAGCGGTACAAAAAATGTATTAATATATACGTGTTGTACATTACTGTAATCTACCGTACTTCTAAAAAATAAAAAAAAAAAAAAAAAAAAAAAAAAAAAAAAAAAAAAAAAAAAAAAAAAAAAAAAAAAAAAAAAAAAAAAAGACAATAAAGGATACTTGATACTTGATACTTGATGAGGTTAGGGTTGGCGGTAGGGTAAATAGTCAACTCGGGTGAGGAGAGTTCAGAAGCAGCAGGTTACGTGGATGGCGTGGGAGTGGAGGAGAACGTGGTTAGAATGGATCAGGACTGACTTATAGAGGATTAGAATGGGCAGCAGAGTGAGATCTAGGGGATTTGGGTGGGAGCACTGGAGTTATGTGATTATTTGTCAGGAGTTTCTTAGACCTGCGGTGAGGACCTTAAGGATGTCGATAAGCTATTCATATAACTGCCAGCCTTTCTGTTCCATGCTGGTGGAGTATGACTGATCGGACCATAACTGAAAGGTGACCTCTGTGAATTGTACTCCAAGTTCCAGTGCAGTACTCCACAGGATATGGTGTTACCAATTTTGGCTCTAGTGCGGTTATTCCACAGAAACACAAAGGTGAAACATGACAGTGTATGGTCAAACTTTGAGTGTAGTATGAAATCATTGGAAGTGGTTGTTATTGTGTTAACTCTGGGGATGAAATTCCAAACTGCATAATGCTGAAAGAAAAACAGCTGTGGAACTGAATTTCCAGGCATCAATGTACTTTCATTAGAACATTTGTAAATGTTTCCATCACTAAACCTTGTCTGACTTTGGGTGCCATAGAGGGGCAGTTGTATGGCAGATTTTCTGATCTCCTTTTGCTGAATG
Source organism: Malacoraja senta (assembly GCA_038087875.1). NCBI lineage: Eukaryota > Metazoa > Chordata > Chondrichthyes > Rajiformes > Rajidae > Malacoraja > Malacoraja senta. The sequence continues at coordinate 204,381,511 of CM075977.1, read as the reverse complement.
TGCTAACATGGTGCAAGAAGCCGACCAGAGCTCAAGGATTAAATATCTAAAGCTTAAAATTCCTGTTGCTGATAAAGCAGGTGAATGCTTGTGATATCCATTTAATATGGCCCATCTGATTTTTTTAAAGTGATTTTAAATAAATAGATACATAGATACATAGAAAATAGGTGCAGAAGTAGGCCATTCGGCCCTTCGAGCCTGCACCGCCATTCAATATGATCATGGCTGATCATCCAACTCAGTATCCCGTACCTGCCTTCTCTCCATACCCCCTGATCCCTTTAGCCACAAGGGCCACATCTAACTCCCTCTTAAATATAGCCAATGAACTGGCCTCAACTACCCTCTGTGGCAGAGAGTTCCAGAGATTCACCACTCTCTGTGTGAAAAAGTTTTTTCTCATCTCGGTCTTAAAGGATTTCCCCCTTATCCTTAAGCTGTGACCCCTTGTCCTGGACTTCCCCAACATCGGGAACAATCTTCCTGCATCTAGCCTGTCCAACCCCATAAGAATTGTGTACGTTTCTATAAGATCCCCTCTCAATCTCCTAAATTCTAGCGAGTATAAGCCAAGTCTATCCAATCGTTCTTCATATGAAAGTCCTGACATCCCAGGAATCAGTCTGGTGAACCTTCTCTGCACTCCCTCTATGGCTATAATGTCCTTCCTCAGATTTGGAGACCAAAACTGTACGCAATACTCCAGGTGTGGTCTCACCAAGACCCTGTACAACTGCAGTAGAACCTCCCTGCTCCTATACTCAAATCCTTTTGCAATGAAAGCTAACATACCATTCGCTTTCTTCACTGCCTGCTGCACCTGCATGCCTACTTTCAATGACTGGTGTACCATGACACCCAGGTCTCGCTGCATCTCCCCTTTTCCTAATCGGCCACCATTTAGATAATAGTCCGCTTTCCTGTTTTTGCCACCAAAGTGGATAACCTCACATTTATCCACATTATACTGCATCTGCCAAACATTTGCCCACTCACCCAGCCTATCCAAGTCACCTTGCAGTCTCCTAGCATCCTCCTCACAGCTAACACTGCCCCCCCCCCAGCTTAGTGTCATCCGCAAACTTGGAGATGTTGCCTTCAATTCCCTCATCCAGCTCATTAATATAAATTGTAAATAGCTGGTGTCCCAGCACTGAGCCTTGCGGTACCCCACTAGTCACTGCCTGCCATTGTGAAAAGGACCCGTTTACTCCTACTCTTTGCTTCCTGTTTGCCAGCCAGTTATCTATCCACATCAATACTGAACCCCCAATACCGTGTGCATTAAGTATGTATACTAATCTCTTATGTGGGACCTTGTCGAAAGCCTTCTGAAAGTCCAGATACAACACATCCACTGGTTCTCCCCTATCCACTCTACTAGTTACATCCTCGAAAGATTCTATAAGATTCGTCAGACATGATTTACCTTTCGTAAATCCATGCTGACTTTGTCCAATGATTTCACCACTTTCCAAATGTGCTGCTATCCCATCTTTAATAACTGACTCTAGCAGTTTCCCCACACCGATGTTAGACTAACTGGTCTGTAATTCCCTGTTTTCTCTCTCCCTCCCTTCTTAAAAAGTGGGGTTACATTTTCTACCCTCCAATCCTCAGGAACTACTCCAGAATCTAAAGAGTTTTGAAAAATTATCACTAATGCATCCACTATTTCTGGAGCTACTTCCTTAAGTACTCTGGGATGCAGCCTATCTGGCCCTGGTGATTTATCGGCCTTTAATCCATTCAATTTACCCAACACCACTTCCCGACTAACCTGGATTTCACTCAGTTCCTCCATCTCCTTTGACCCGCGGTCCCCTGCTATTTCCGGCAGATTATTTATGTCTTCCTTAGTGAAGACGGAACCAAAGCAGTTATTCAATTGTTCCGCCATATCCTTGTCCCCCATGATCAATTCACCTGTTTCTGACTGCAAGGGACCTACATTTGTTTTAACTAATCTCTTTCTCTTCACATATCTATAAAACCTTTTGCAGTCAGTTTTTATGTTCCCTGCCAGTTTTCTTTCATAATCTATTTTCCCTTTCCTAATTAAGCCCTTTGTCCTCCTCTGCTGGTCTCTGAATTTCTCCCAGTCCTCTGGTATGCTGCTTTTTCTGGCTAATTTGTACGCATCATCTTTTGTTTTGATACTATCCCTGATTTCCCTTGTTATCCACGGATGCACTACCTTCCCTGATTTATTCTTTTGCCAAACTGGGATGAACAATTTTTGTAGTTCATCCATGCAGTCTTTAAATGCCTTCCATTGCATATCCACCGTCAACCCTTTTAGAACTAATTGCCAGTCAATCTTGGCCAATTCACGTCTCATACCCTCAAAGTTACCTTTCTTTGAGTTCAGAACCATTGTTTCTGAATTAACAATGTCACTCTCCATCCTAATGAAGAACTCAACCATATTATGGTCACTCTTGCCCAAGGGGGCACGCACAACAAGACTGCTAACTAACCCTTCCTCATTACTCAATACCCAGTCTAGAATAGCCTGCTCCCTCGTTGGTTCCTCTACATGTTGGTTTAGATAACTATCCCGCATACATTCCAAGAAATCCTCTTCCTCAGCACCCTCAAATAAAGAAATGAATCTTCTTTATTAAAACAGAAGACACAGGAAGTCAGTCAAATATGTTTGCACTTGAAGCTGCTTTGAGCAACAGGCCTTCTGTAAGAGATAAAAAATGTACTAGAATCATCTAAAAACTAGAGCTGAATTTAGTCTATTGGGTAGGTTTTACTGGTTCCAGAGAGAATTATGTTCTATTCTATTTGAAATGATTTATTAACTCTGATCACACATTTCTGTGGAAGTTGAATACCTTTTTACAAAAGGTGCTGGCTTTCTGATTATTTTGATTAACCAATAGAACTGGGATGAATTGTGTACAAATTGAATAACATTTTCAAAAGCATGCAAGAAAACTGGGCTCTACCTTTAAATGCTAAATGAATCTGCACCCCATCACACGTCATACTTGTACACTGGAGTAGGATTCCTATCATTGGATTTCAAATAGTCTTCACAGATTACAGAGTAATTTCCTATTTTAATCCTAAACGGTAACTAATTATTGCGATTAAACCAATATGTGTGGTTGGAGCATGGATCATCTTCCTCGTCTCAAATAAGTGATTGAATCGGGTCCTGATGTAAACAAATGCCTGATATGCATAGCCAAAAATCAAAATGAAAATGTTAACATGGCCATATTCTACCAGCTTATGAACAATTGTAACTTTTTCCTGAATGCTGCTGTTTCTTACCACCCAGTGGAATAATCAGCATTAAGCAGTTTCATTATCCCCCTCTAAGGATTTTTAAAAATGGAAGGCATGTACTGATCGTCTATTCCTTTGGTGTTTATTGTCGGAGAAGAGTATTATTTAAATAATATCTAGGTCATCTATGATCATATTCACAAGATAATGTTTCCAAATCCTTACATATTTCCCTGCTCGATGTCCAAATCTTATTACTTTTGTTCTTTCAGATTCCTGAAAATGAAGAAGTTTTCACTGTCCAGTTGACGAGTGTCGAGGGAGGAGCAGAAATTAACTCTACGCAAAGTAGTTTTCAACTTAAAATCAACAAAAATGATTGCCCATTACGATTAGCACAAGCATTGTACACTGTGCCTGAGACAGTTGGTGTAATAACCATACCAGTCATTCGGGGGAAGGACCAAGATGGACAAATAATTGGTTCTGACGATGTTCTGATTTCTGTTAATTACCAGATAATAACTGGCAACGGTTCTGCCAATGCCTTGTTACAGTCTGATTTTATTGATCTCCAGCCAAACGAGACCATTATTTTCCCTCCGTATGTTTACGAAGTAAATCTAAAATTTCTGATTATTAATGATTCTATCCCTGAAATTGCAGAGTCATTTCAGGTGGTTTTACTTGAAGATACAATAACAGGAGATGCAGTGCTGCTAAGTCCCAGTAAAGTCCAAATTATCATTGAGCCAAATGACAAACCCTATGGAGTTCTGTCAATTAACAGCAAACTTTTAGCACAGAAAGTTGCAATTGATGAAGACACGATAACAAGGTAGGTTGTATCATCTTTTTCCTTGAGCTGTTCCAATGCACACTTTTTTTTGTTTATATGTTTATTTTAAAGTAATAATCAAGTTACAGTGACTGTAGTTACTAATTATGCTTTTCTGTAAGTGGTACACTTTTCTAAATAATACCAGCACCGCCATTTACTTGCCTCCCAACAGAATTGACAGTATTTTGTATTATTAGATAAGCTGATGTAGAATTTGTTGTTGATTTAGTTAATTGTATTTTGAGTATTTCTCCATTTTTGCCATCATTTTACTGTATCATCCTGAATTTCGGATTGCGTTTTTACCTATCATTGTTCACTCATGCTTTGTATGTCATTGTATGCATAATAAGTAAACTTTGAATGGACAGTCTTTGATTATGAAGTTATCCTTGAAGGTTTTAAAGGTTGAAATGGTGAAAATGCAGAAAGAAGGGGGGAGGACTAGAGGGCAGGGCCAGTTAACTGATGGATAAATTACCAATTGTGGGAATGAAAGGTGGAGAAGAACTGTTTTTGGAGAACCAGGGGACATGTTTCGACACGGTAAATGAATGGAGATTAGTTGGCAACATTGTTTATGAGAGATACATTTGGCAGAAGCAAGGATGTCCAATTGGCGGTTACACAAGACCCGAAACTTTGTGCATCTGGGGAAATAGTGATACGTAATATGGAGGATACAGTAATTGTTTTTTGGAAGCAATATCTTACTTAGGATGTCAATAGTGGAAGGCTAATGTTATAAAGAACAAATGCAAAGGCATAGGAAATAAATTCTGGATTTGTATTGGGGCCAGATGATTGAGAATAGTTAAGAATCAATTTGGGACTGAAAGACTGGGTTGTGCACAGTGAAGTCTGTGATCCATTTATGAATCCAAGGTTACCAAAAACAAATATTTTGGCTATCTTTCTGGTCAGTTGCAAATTATTTTTCTGTTGGCTCTAGATGGTTAATCCATATTGTTTAAACACTTATATGTAATGACTCAGAAATTAAATTGAAACCCTGCCAAATGTTAGATCCCCATATATAGTGATCATTAAAACAAGTAGTGATCTATCCCAATACATATTCTGGTTGCAGATTTGATGGAATTACTATTGTAAGGAATGGTGGTGCACATGGTAACATCTCGGTGAACTGGATTATTTCGAGGAGCAGTACCGATTCCTCAGCTGTTACTGAAGACCTCGAGCCATCTTCAGGAACTCTGGAATTTGTAGCAGGACAAATGATGGCTCTTGTGCCCCTCTTTATTGTTAATGATGATACACCTGAAGAAGCAGAGGCTTATCTTTTCCGGCTGTTAAACAGTACAATAAAAGGAGGAGCAGAACTGGATGAACCCACGCAAGTACGTTTAAGAAAACATTTGAAAATTAGAAACGCCTTTTTTGGCTGAAACAGATACATAAGTTGCTGGAAACTATTGGCAGGCCAGGCAGCATCTGTAGGAAGAGAAAGAGTTAATGCTTCAGCATCTTCTGTCCTGATACAATGGTCTGCCTGTGTTTGAGTTGATCTGTGCCTTTGTTCGCCTCTCACAAGGTGTTTAGGATCACGCTAACTCCTAGAATCTGCATGACCACTGATATCCTGGTGGCTTCACTTAGGATCAGAGATGTTTGGAAATACGCAGAACGGTACAGCGCAGGAATAGGTCCTTTGGCCCATAGTAATTATGCCGATTGTGATGCCAAGACCAACTCTTATCTGCCTGCACACAATCCATATCCCTCCATTCCCTGCGTATCCATACGCCTATTCAAAAGTCTCTGAAATACCATTATCGTATCTGCTTCATCCTCCTCCGACAACGTGTTCCAGGCACTCGCCATCCTCTGTGTGTACTTGCCCCCCACATCTTTAAACTTTGCGCCTCTCACCTTAAAGCTCTACTCCCAAGTATTTGGTCTTTCCATCCTGGTAAAAAGGTTCTGAGTGTTTCCCCTATCTACCCTTCTCATAATTTTATATACTTCTGTCAGATCTCCCTGCAAATTCCGGTATTTAAGAGAAAACAATCCAAGTCTGTCCAACCTCTTCCTGCCGCTAATATCCCCTCATCCAGGCACCATTCTAGTGAACCTCTTCTGCACCTTTTCCAAAGCCTCCACTGATGTCACTGGAGAACAAAATACTCGTCAGTACATCTGAAAAATATTATGCAGATTAGTGTCTTTGGTTGGGGAAACAGAGTTAATGTATAAGGTTGACATCCTTTCACCCTGAACTCCAGGCAGGCAGTTAATCATGGGAATCTCATTTGGAATGGAATAGGGTTTCCTCACACTGCCACCCCAAGACATTCCATTTTGCTCTCAATCTCTGAATGTGGGAATCAGCAGCAGGGGAGTGGTTATTACCATTCTCCAGCAGTGCTGAACAAGGTGGTGAGGGTTGGCTGTCTTGGACCGATGTGCTCTATGTAGTTAGGGAGGTCCCACTAAGCTCTCGGTGACGGGGCACCAGGATTCAGACCCGGTGCCGGGGCAGTGATATCTATAAGGTAAAAACGCATACTTGGTTATCGTGGACAATCGGCAATAACGAGCACCATTTACCCCCTTGCGGTCTGCTATAACTTTTCCACTTGTTTACTTTAAATCCAGTGTACAAAATAATATATACCTTTATGTTCTGTAATGCCTATGAGATTGTTGGAGTAATTGTGTGATTGCTTTTATATCCATTCAATGTTGTAAGTTTTGTAATAATGCATCAATATGTTATATTTAACATTGTTAGGGTATACCATGTATGAAAATAAAGCTATTTATGTTTTTTTCTTCATATTTAGATTATATTTTATATTCAAGACAGTGATGATGTTTATGGCTTAATTGGCTTCCATTCTATGGAGGGACAAGAAATTGATAGTAGCCCTACCGGGCGGTTTCTGTCCTTGAGTTTTGGCAGGCACAATGGTACAGTTGGGGTTGTGCAGCTGAACTACACTGTGCTGTATATCCCTGCTGGTGTCATGGATCTTTCCAATGCAAAGGATGATATCCTCAATGTTTCCAGCAAAAACAGTGTCATCTTCATGCCAGGACAGTCACAGATAAGCATCAAGTTACCAATAAGAAATGATGCCTTCCTAAAAAATGGAGCAAGCTTTCTTGTGCAAGTAAGTTGGTACAAAACAGAGTTTTGCAACCATTTAAAAAAAATAAAATGGGTGATTTGTGAACCAGCATTTAAACCTGATTTTAACCTTGGTGGTAATAATGATATGAATGAATGAATGAATGAATGAATGAATGAATGAATGAATATGTTTATTGGCCAATTATTCACATACAAGGAACTACATTGAAGAATCATGAATAATTAGTTTTGGGAAGAGTACTTCTCTCATTTTTAGGTTTTGTTGTCACTATTTGGTTCTAAGATCCTGTTAGTAGACAATTGGCTGGCCAACGTTTCTGAGTTGGGGGTCATGGTTTACTGGGAGTTATGAGATGTTAAAGAACTGATGTTCTCTAGAAGAGATATAACTCATAGGGCCAATGGCAACACCTTGAATGTCGCCTTGTTGAATGACAATGGTAGGGTTAGTAAAAGACGATGTACAAATTGAGTATGGTGCAGGTTAGGATGGATATGTGGAATGGAAATAGACAATATACAATAGGTGCAGGAGTAGGCCATTCGGCCCTTCAAGCCAGCACTGCCATTCAATGTGATCATGGCTGATCATCCCCAATCAGTAGCCCATTCCTGCCTTCTCCCCATATCCCCTGACTCCGCTATCTTTAAGAGCCCTATCTAGCTCTCTCTTGAAAGTATCCAGAGAACTGGCCTCCATCACCCTCTGAGGCAGAGAATTCCACAGACACAACTCTCTGTGTGAAAAAGTGTTTCCTCATCTCCGTTCTAAATGGCTTACCCCTTATTCTTAAAATGTGGCCTCTGGTTCTGGACTCCCCCAACATCGGGAACATGTTTCCTGCCTCTAGCATGTCAAAACCCTTAATAATCTTATATGTCTCAATAAAATCCCCTCTCATCCTTCTAAATTCCAGAGTATACAAGCCCAGCCGCTCCATTCTCTCAGCAAATGACAGTCCCGCCATCCCGGGAACTAACCTTGTAAACCTACGCTGCACTCCCTCAATAGCAAGAATGTCCTTCCTCAAACTCGGAGACCAAAACTGCACACAATACTCCAGGTCTGGTCTCACTAGGGCCCTATACAACTGCAGAAGAACCTCTTTGCTCCTATACTCATCTGCTCTTGTTATGAAGGCCAATTATGAATTCGCTTTCTTCATTGCCTGCTGTACCTGCATGCTTACTTTCATTGACTGATGAACAAGGACCCACAGATCCCATTGTGCTTCCCCTTTTCCCAACTTGACACTATTTAGATAATAATCTGCCTTCCTGTTTTTGCTACCAAAGTGGATAACCTCAGATTTATCCACATTAAACCACATCTGCCATGCATCTGCCCACTCATCCAACCTGTCCAAGTCACCCTGCATTCTCATAGCATCCTCCTCACAGTTCACACTGCCACCCAGCTTTGTGTCATCTGCAAATTTGCTAATGTTATTTTGAATCCCTTCATCTAAATCATTGGTGTATATTGTAAATAGCTGCGGTCCCAGCACCGAGCCTTGCGGTACCCCACTAGTCACTGCCCACCATTCTGCAAGGGACCTGTTAATCCCTACTCCTTGTTTCCTGTCTGCCAACCAATTTTCTATCCATGTCAGTACTCTACCATGTGCTCTAATTTTGGCCACTAATCTCCTATGTGGGACCTTATAATATTGAAATTTCAAATATTGAAATGCTTCTGTACTTTTTTTGCCTCAATTTATAAATCTCAGGAACCCGTATGGATTGTGAACCCTTCTGTTCCAGCACATCCTTTGGGGATGTGCCATTTTATTGATGTTTTCTTTCCTCCTCATTTCTGCCAAAGTTTATAGGACAAAGTGCAAGAGTAACTCAGTGAGACAGCATATCTGATCAGCCTAAAGAAGGGAACTAGCCCATGTCCTCCAGAGAGGCTGCCTGGGTTACTTCCAGCACTTTGTATCCTTTTGTGTAAACTAGCATCTACAGTTCCTTGTTTCTGCATCACGTTATGCTTCTCTAATCTATTGCACCTATTACTTGGGAGCCAATTCTGACAGCTTATCTATGTCATGTTGTCTATACTACCCTCCCCAATGTTTACCATTCTTTTGGGATTTGTCATTTGCTAATTTGAAAATTTTGCTCGGAACATTTATGTCTAATGTCATTCATGTATATTTTAAAAATAATATTAGTGGTCCAGCATTGACCCCTGTGGACACTGTGGTCCACCTTAAGGGCCTGTCCCACTTTCACGACCTAATTAACGACCTCTGCCGAGTTTGCCCTTAACTCATACTCGCAGCATGGTCATAGGAGGTCGTGGGTAGGTGGCAGCAGGCCGTGATGCTAGTCGTAGGTACTCGTGGCATCAAGTAGGTCGGGCGTTTTTTCTAGCATGATGAAAAATGTCCACGAGTAAAAAGTCGTGAATTAGGTCGTGAAGATGGGACAGGCCCGTTATATAATTCTGAAAGAAATGACACTTTCCCACTCCTCTCTGCTACCTGTCATTAATGAATTTCCAGTTCATGCCGCCACTGACCTTTTTGAATCCCTTGGGTTTGGTAACCAGTTTTGGTAACCAATCTATCATCTGGAACTTCATCAAATTTGGCCAGAAGGAGAAATAAAGGTGAGTGTTAAGGGGAGAACAACAAATAGGGGAGTTTGAGTTTGGAAGATGTTCAAATACAATTAACTTCAGGATGTTTTTTTGGGCCTGAGACAGAATACAACTGCATCTTAAGGCTACAAAAGGACATATTGTGGATGTAGACCCTCTTGCCTCTTTTTATCAGTTTAGATTTCCTGAGGACCAGAAATCCTAGGAATTAAAATGAAGTAACAATCTACTTCCTTCAGAGATTTTACTGCCCATCCTACCTCAAAAATGAATTACCTCTCCCTCTTCTGTTAAAACCAAAAGCCTGAGGGTGAGCTTTAGATTTGGTTTATGTTTTCACTTTCCCAACACCGTCATCCTGGAGGGAGGAGTGGCTGTGGAATTAAATTAGCCCTCCATGTGATTTCATTTTGTGGATTTACTAATGTTATCGCAACTTATTCCATTTGGAGCGACATCTTTAATAGTAGTAGAGAAATTGCTGATATTAATTTAAAATATGGTTTACAAACCGGGTGTAATATACCACCGGGTGACGCTTCGATGGCAGCCTCGCCTACAGTCTGTCTGTTCTTTTCGTTTTGTTTTTGTTATTTTTAACGTGTTAAAAAGTATGTGTTAGTGTTCACTGGTTTGTTTTATGTGAGGTGTGGGCAGGGGGGGTCGGGGGAAACTTTTTTTCAATCTCTTACCTTGCCGGAGATGCGATTGTTTTCCGGATCATATCTCCGGTCACTCTGTGGCCTAACATCGTGGAGCCAGGGGCCTTGCTCGGGACTGACTTTGAGCCTCACCGCGGGGCATGGACTTGCCATCGGAGCCGATTCCTTGCCTGGGATCGACGCTCCAACCGCGGACTTTAACATCAGGGAGCTCGCAGACGTCAGGTAGCTCCAAATGCCGCACGACATTCGACTAGCCCCGACCCGGGGTAGATCGCACGACGTGGGGGAGGTGAGATTCCCTCCCGATGCAGGGGCTTGATCGCCCCGACGAGGAGGCCTGCCTCCGGCTACAGGATTAAGATCGTCCCGTCAACGGAAGGTTAGAGGCCCCCGACCGCTGGAGGACAAAGAAGGGAGAGATTGAACTTTTTTTCGCCTTCCATCACATGTTGAGGTGTCACTGTGGTAGATGTTTATGTTAAAATGTATTTTGTGTGTTCTGTTGCTTTTTGTTGGTATGACTGTATGGTGAATCAAATTCCTCGTATGTTGCAAATCATACTTGGCTAAAAAAGTGTGATTGATTATGATTATTATGAAAAATGTTGTCTCCTTGGAAAGGTTTTTGTGCTTGACATTGAACACTGATAAGTTTCTGTTAATTCTTTCAGCTGGACACAGTCGAGCTGATAAACATCCTTCCTCTTGTTCCATCAGTGAGCCCCAGGCTTGCTGATTTGCTAATGGTCTCACTAATAATTACACCTGAGCTGGCAAATGGAGAAGTTGGATTTACCAGCAATGAAACACTTCTTGTTCATGAACCAGAAAACGCCTCTGATAGTCAGGTATGTAAAACGATGTGTGGAGTGCACCTACAAATGGCAAATATCTACTGATTCCGTCAGCCCATCATCTTCCATTTGCGAATTAGCGAAAAGCAATGCATTGCACTCTCATAGCATCTTGTGATGGGTGGCACAGAACTACCTCTGCACAACACAAGAGATCCGTGCTGACCTTGGATGCAGGCAATGTGGAATGTGCAGCTCTGTGGATTTCCTTCCAGTGCTCTTGTTTCCTCCCACATGGCTACATCTGTATCTACTGTAGACTACTTAATGAGGATTTCCTCAAGTGTTTTGAATGGCAGGAGAATTAGCGTGGGAGAAGTTGATGGGGATGTGAGAGGAAAAATTAGATTTGTGTGGATAGGTACTTGATAATTAGCACAGACATCCCAGGGAGACAGGCATGTTTCTGTGCTCTGTAACTCTATTCTATGACACCATAAGGCATATAATTTCCTGTGGGTAGATGAGACAAGTTAGATAATGCACACTAATTTGGTAAAGAACATGTCTGGGAATTTTCTCTTTCATGGACTTGTTTCCAATCAACTAAAGGAGATTTAGTTGATTGGAAACAAGTCCATGAAAGTGCATGCGGACAATATATTGAATAGAAGGGCATCAAATTGGCAAATGGGAAGGTGTGAGGGCATGTACTTCAGTAAAAGGAATCTAAAGGCAGAGTATTATTTAAATGGAGAGAGATTGTAGATGCATGTAATAGATGTTGTAATAGATCATGTTATTGTGCATGAATCTCAAAGTTCACTGGTGGGTGCAAGCTGTTAGAAAGGTAAATTGGCCTTTATTGCAAAAGGGTTGGTGTTTAGAAATGAGAAGCTTGGTGAGGCTACACCTGCAGTACTAATCACAGTTTCAGTTCCTTTATTTAAGATGGGATTTAAAAGACTTGGACACAGTCTAAAAGAGTTAAAGCCCTGTCTCACTGTGCGAGTTGACCCACGAGTGACCCAGAGTGAATGACTCGTGGTTGCGTACGAGACTCCAAGTTTATGATCAAGAGTTTAACCGAGTTCCCACGGGTATGACTCAAGTTTGCCGTTAACTGTCATTTCTGCGATGTTCCAAGTTCGTCTCCCGAGTTAACAAGTTCCTTTCCCGAGTTACTCTTGAGCCAACCTTCAATGAAGGTCTGTTTTAATAAGCAACATCTCCATCCTGCGGCTTTGAATTAAAGATAGAATTCAGCGCGGCCGCATCTATTGATGTGACCTACAAAGGGAAAATGCGCACCGTCCAGTGCCAGGGCAGTTATACTGATGATTTGTTTGAAACACACATCACGTAGTTAGAAGACCAGCAGGCGGAGGTTTGCTATATTTTAATTGAATTTACTGCCAGGTCTACACACTGCGGGGAGACGGGAGATGAAATCTTTGAATGTGCACAGATGCGCACATCAGATTGTTGGGAGACGGAGCTCAGGGTTCGCCTCCTGAGCTGCTTTGGTGCCCAGGCGTGAGTTGAGGTGGAGGGAGGTTAGGGGGGGGGTCAGGTTAAAGTCACCCATTTGACAGAGGCAGAGGATTACGAGGATCCAGCGAGACTCGGACTGCATGGAGAGCCGAGACTGCCCTGCTGGTGGCCATCTTCCCCCTGTCCTCCGTCGCCGCTCCCAGCCGGCCGGCAGGAGCTGTGCATGGAGCCCGCCACCAGAGTCGTGTCTGACTGCCTGAGCAGCCTGAGGGAGCCAGATGCACCTTGCCCGGGGAGAGGCCGCGGAGAGACTGCGGGGGGAGTATCTCACTCTGACTGTGATAGGGAGAGACAGAGGCGCACACACACACACACAGTGTGGAGTTCCTCTGACTGACTGACTGTGTGTGGGTGTGGGGGGTGGGACAGAGAGAGAGAGAGACACACACACACACAGGCAGCGTGGACCTGTTAGTTTGGCAGACCTGTTAGTTTGACGTCAGTGGTGGGCAAATTAATGGAAAGGATACTTAAAGAAAATATATATAAGCATCTGGATAAGCAGGGTCTGATTATGAACAGTCAACATGGATTTGTGCCTGGAAGGTTATGCTTGACTAATCTTCTTGAATTTTTCGAAGAGGTTACTAGGGAAATTGATGAGGGTAAAGCAGTGGATGTTGTCTATATGGACTTCAGTAAGGCCTTTGACAAGGTTTCTCATGGAAGGTTGGTTAAGAAGATTCAATTGTTGGGTATTAATGGTGGAGTAGCAAGATGGATTCAACAGTGGCTGAATGGGAGATGCCAGAGAGTAATGGTGGATGGCTGTTTGTCAGGTTGGAGGCCGGTGACTAGTGGGGTGCCTCAGGGGTCTGTGTTGGGTCCACTGTTGTTTGTCATGTACATCAATGATCTGGATGAAGGTGTGGAAAATTGGATTAGTAAGTATGCAGATGATACTAAGATAGGTGGTGTTGTGGATAATGAAGTAGATTTTCAAAGTCTACAGCGAGATTTAGGCCATTTGGAAGAGTGGGCTGAAAGATGGCAGATGGAGTTTAATGCTGACAAATGTGAGGTGCTACATCTCGGCAGGACAAATCAAAATAGGACGTACACGGTAAATGGTAGCGAATTGAGGAATGCAGTTGAACAGAGGGATCTAGGAATAACTGTGCATAGTTCCCTGAAGGTGGAATCTCATGTAGATAGGGTGGTAAAGAAAGCTTTTGGTGTGCTGGCCTTTATAAATCAGAGCATTGAATATAGAAGTTGGGATGTAATGTTAAAATTGTACAAGGCATTGGTGAGGCCAATTCTGGAGTATGGAGTACAATTTTGGTCGCCTAATTATAGGAAGGATGTCAACAAAATAGAGAGAGTACAGAGGAGATTTACTAGAATGTTGCCTGGGTTTCAGCAACTAAGTTACAGAGAAAGGTTGAACAAGTTAGGTCTTTATTCTTTGGAGCGCAGAAGGTTAAGAGGGGACTTGATAGAGGTCTTTAAAATTATGAGCGGGTTAGACAGAGTGGACGTGGATAAGCTTTTCCCATTGAGAGTAGGGAAGATTCAAACAAGGGGACATGACTTGAGAATTAAGGGACAGAAGTTTAGGGGGAACATTAGGGGGAACTTCTTTACTCAGAGAGTGGTAGCTGTGTGGAATGAGCTTCCAGTGGAAGTGGTGGAGGCAGGTTCGATGTTATCCTTTAAAAATAGATTGGATGGGTATATGGACGGGAAAGGAATGGAGGGTTATGGTCTGAGTGCAGGTAGATGGGACTAGGGGGAAGTTTAAAAAAAAAAAAATTTGTTCGGCACGGACTTGAAGGGCCGAGATGGCCTGTTTCCGTGCTGTTATGGTTATATGGTTATATGGAGTACCTTTAACTGTGTGTGTGGGAGAGAGACAGAGGCAGACACACACACACAATGGGCAGTGTGTACCTCAGTCTGTGTGTGTGTGTAGGGGAGAGAGAGACACAGAGACAGTGTGGACCTCTGACTGTGTATGAAGGAGATGGGGAGAGAGACAGAGAGAGAGAGAGGCACAGAGGCAGTGTGGTGTACTTCGGCGTGACTGTGGGGGGGAGAGAAAGAGCGCACAGGACCTCGGTCTATCTGTGTGTGTGGGAGGGAAGAGAGACTAAGCAGAATACATCGGTCTTATTGTGTGTGGGGGAGAAAGAGAGAGGTGGGGGGGAGAAAGAGAGAAATGGGGGGGAAGAGAGAAATGGGGGAGACGTATATACACACAAAGCAGAGTTTGACTGTATGTGGGAGACACAGATGGACTTACACAGATGGACTTACCTCAGTCTTACTGTGTGTGGGAGAGGGGGAGAAAGAGACGTACACTCACAGAGGCAGAGTCTCTCAGCCTGTGTGAGAGGCAGGGAGGGAGAGAGAGACACACACACACAAGGTGGATGTTAAATCTCACCTGCCTGTTTCAGTGACCGGCACCCGCCGCTAGTGAATGAAGACACCCCCATCTGTCTCCCCCTCCTCTCCCTCCACTCTCCACCCTCTCTCCTCCACCCCCCCCTCCCTCCTCCAACCCCCCACTCCCCCCCAATTTGGAAATGTCATCCCATCATCCATTCCTTCTCTCCAGAGATGCTGCCTGCCCGCTGAGTTAAAGAGTTCCCACGGTAGACTCACGAGTCACTAAGGTAAACGCACGGGCCACTGCGTTCTTACAACGTGTTTAAATGTTTCAAATTTTAACCTCAAGAGTACATTTTACTCGTGGAAAAGTTTAAACATGTTTGAATTTTTCCAAGAGTTAACAAGTGTCACGGGTACCTGCTGTTAGCGCCAAGAGTCGCTAAGTTGCGTCCACGAGTTCCGACGTTCCCGCTACGTTAATCGTACGTGATTACCACGAGTTAAATTTGTTTTAAGCTCGGGGTACCTCGTGGGTCAGCTCGCACAGTGAGACAGGGGTTTTACACTAGTCTAATTCACGATAGGTTTGCCACTTGTGAACATCTAAAGAAAATGGATCTGTAGTTTTTGGAGTATGGAAGAATGAAGGGCAATTTCCTGAACCATATCATATCCTAAGTGGGCTTTACAGGATAGATATGTTTCCACATGGGAGAACAAGGTGACATCTATAAAGGGATGGTCATTTAAAATTGATATGTGCAGGGACAATTTCTTGGAGAGACTGGCAATGTAATTCTGTACCCAAGAGGGTTGTGGCGGCTGGATAATAAAAGAAGGGACCGATTATTTGAAAAAAAAAAAAATTAAGGAATTGTGGCAATGGAGAACTGGCATGAATGAGACGGTGAGGCCTGCAGCCAATCAAGCATGATCATTTGAATGCGGGAAGGCACGAGAGGTCAGATGGCCGACTCTTATTCTTATTCACTTGTGAGCTTGTATATATGATAAATAGTAATTTTTTTTGTTATTGTGAAGCACTGGCGTAGTCTGCAAAGTTGTTATTCTTTAACTATTGTGAAACATGTTTTCAGATATATATTGCTTTGCAACGCGATGGAACTGATGGCTCTGCCGAGGTATTCTGGCATTTAGAGCCTGCAGGGGTTAATCATAACATAAATAGCGATGACCTCAGCCCAATGAATGGTTCTGTTAAATTCCTGTCTGGCCAAAGCAATGCAACAATCAACATCACAGTAAAATCGGATGATCTGCCCGAAATAAATGAGACTTTGATTATCTCTTTAGATCGGTAGGTGTTTTTTTTTCTCCTATTTAAAAAAAATGAGCCTTTGTTAATTTGTAAAATAAATAATGTTTATTAACAGTGCATACTTGATTCAGTGAAGTGCTCTTACCTGTGTTTCAGCTGGTATTGAATTTCATCACGCTTTGGAAAATGTAATCTAGATCAATATTTCTGAGTGCTGAGGGAGCATTGCTTGGACAAAAATATATTCTTGGATTAGATCTTAAACTGAAGCAACTTTTGCATTTCTGATGGGTGTAAAGGATCTTGTATCACAATTTGAAGAACAGGGGAGTTCTCCCTTTGCCCTGGTTTCACATTGTTCTTAACCACCTTCAATAAATGTAAAAAATCACCAAGTGCTGGAAATATCCCAGCTACACTAGATCCACCTGCCTGTGTTTGGTCCATATCCCTTCAAACCTGTCCTATCCATGTAACTGTCTAACTTTTTCTCAAACATTGGGATAGTCCCTGTCTCAACTACTTCCTCCAGGCGAGACCAAGCGCAGGCTCGGCGATCGTTTCGCATAACCCCTCCGCTCATTCTGCCAAAACCTACCCGATCTCCCGGTTGCTAAATACTTTAATTCTCCTTCCCATTCCCACACTGACCTTTCTGTCTTGGGCCGCCTCCATTGTCAGTGAGGCCCAGCACAAATTGGAGGAACAGCACCTCATATTTTGCTTGGGCAGCTTACACCCCAGCGGTATGGATATTGACTTCTCTAACTTTAAGTACAATAACTGTTGCTCTCTCCACCCCCCCCCCCTTCCCAGTTCTCCAGGAAGTCTGACTGTCCTCGATTACATTTTATCTCTGTTTGCTTTGTTGTTACCTTCTCTTAGCTAACAATGTTCCATTCTACATTTTCCTTGATCCCCATCCCATTTGTCTCATTTCACACCTTACACTTCCTTATCTCTGTATCTCCCCCTCCCCTGATTCAGTCTAAAGAAAGATCTCGACCCAAAACGTCACCCATTCCTCTATCCAGAGATACTGCCTGTCCCACAGAGTTACTCCAGCATTTTGTGTCTATCTCTGAAAATATTCAACTAGTTATGCAGTATCAGGGGTAAAAGTATCCTTCTCTCTTTTCACTCTATTTTATCTCCAGAGTTGCTGTCTGGTTCACAGTGTATTTTCTACACTTTTGCTTCAAACTTTTAGCATGTACAGTATTTTGTCCTTGGATTATTAAACACAGTTAATTATTTTATTCATATACAGAATACTACTGATATTGGGAAAAACTGAAATAAAAGCAGAACATATAAAAACTACTCAGCATGGTACCTGTGGAAAGAGAAATAGTGTTAATGTTTCTGGTCAATAATCAGAATTGGGAGAAGATGGAAATGGTTGAAATTTAAATACATTGTTTACAGCAGCATTTTGTTTCATGGCTCAAAAGAAATACACAACTCCAACTTTACAAGTGTGCTACGCACTAACTGTTATTTGATTATGGCATAATCCAAAAGTATAACAGTTAATTTACTCTGAATGTGAACATTGTTATTTGCTCAAATATTGCATTAGGTCCATTAGTATCAGGCCTGCAAAGTAAGCATAGTTATGTTTACATTGCCAATATTTTATACCACTTGGTGCAGTGTCTTTGATTTATAGAAGGTGAATTGCCTATACAATTTGATAAACTTGACAGTGCAGAACCAGCCAAATGGAATGTCGTAAAGTTACTTTTACATTGGCTCTGTTTAATTAAAAATCTGGGAATTATCTAGAGTATTTTCATTCCTAAATCAACACTTTGACCTCAGTGATAGATATTTTATTTTCACCCACCTGGTATTCCAATCCCTTTAAACAGAGGATTATAAAACCATTCTTGTAGGAGACAGCACACCTACATTTGATGATCCCATGGGGAAATTAGAAAGTACCTGCTCATACTTCTACAGTACTCAATACCCCTTTGTTGTATTCACCGAATGAGTAAAATGTGTAAAATTCTAGCTTTTGCCTGATGTCTTTGAGACCAAGTCTGGTGAGGAAGTTACCAACTTTCTATTGGTGCGTGTTCAAGTATTAAACTTTGCAGTTTCTCACTATTCACTTTCAGAAAGTAGGCATGCACCTGAGAATTATTAGCATAAAATATTAGGATACGATTTGCTAATGTGGTTTCCAGTGGATAGTTTTTCAATGATAAAATTGGCCCATTCATTTTAGCACAGCACATTATGTACACCACCCATGTGACTGTACAGCTTTGTATTATATAGAAATGAAAAGTCCCTAATGCTAAAAATAATAAGGTAAGTTAACACTGCTGACTATTTACTAGCTGACTCTGCAAAAATTGTTGAATTAAACACAAAAGCACTGATTTAATTTTTTGAAGAGTGAAGGACATCAAAGTTCCATTCCATTTTATAATTTGCTACAAAATGACAAAAATTCCCTTTGTTTATGTTCACGTTATACGAGTAGAATCGGGCCCTTCAGCCCATCGAGTCTACTCTGCCATTTAATCATGGCTAATTTCTGTGTCCTAATCCCATTTTCCTGCCTTCTCCCCATACCCCGTTCTAAACAAGAATTTTTTCTATCTCTGCCTTAAAAATATCCACTGGCGGCCTCTACAGCCTTCTGTGGTAATGAGTTCCACAGATTAACTACCCTCTGACTAAAGAAGTTCCTCCTCACCTCCTTTCTAACAGAGCACCCTTTAATTCTGAGACTGTGATCTCTGGTCCTGGACTCTCCCACCAGTGAAAACATCTTTTCCACATCCACTCTAACTATGCCTTTCATTATTTTGTAAGTTTCAATGAGGTCCTACCTTAACCTTCTAAACTCCAACGAGTAGAGGCCCAGTGCTGTCAAATGCTCACCATCTGCTAACCCGCTCATTCCTGGAATCGTTCTTGTGAACCTCCTCTGGACCCTCTCCAGAGCCAGCACATCCTTCCTCAGATATGGGGCCCAATATAGTAAATTTCCGTTGTACTGCTTGTTCTGTTATAGTTATAGCAGTAATAAAATGATGATCTTCATTTGCACAACAGAGGACTGCTAATTCCAATTAATTGTAATTAAAACTATTCCAAGGCTCTTGCTTGTGCAAGCAGCAGTTCTGCTGCCGGCATTAGTGTTGTGTGCCACTGAAAGAGTTACTTTCAGCAGGTGCCTCGTGTACATTCTGTAGTAGCAATATAAAAACAGCTTAAGGCTGCTTGTGGAAAATAGGCAGCCATTTGTTTTATGTCTGAAATACCCACTGGTGCCTCAAAGATCTGAAACACATTTTTAAAGCACTTTTACTTCCATCATCTAAATTGTTATGAGTTGATTTAAAGGCAACTGACTAATTGCTGAAGAATAATAAAAATATATATGTTACTCAACACAGGTACCCAAACTCAGCTTTTTGATTTTAATTCAGGCAACAGTTCCCTTTGTACATAGCTCAAATTTACTGGTCCAAACAAATTTCATACTCTTTCTACTTCCTTTCTCCCTGCCCCCAATCGCCACTTTAGTCAGCAAACTTCCAGTTTTATTTGAGGCAAACTGCTACTTGATGAATTATCAATACCTTAATTAATTATTTAATAATAATCCAGTTGTTACAAAGAAATAATGAGTAAACCAGTAATATTCAATTCAAGTGCCAGTGTGGTTTGAGAACCCAGCATTTTTCTAGGTGCACTACATCACACGTGTGGCTTTTTATTGCATATTTATATTGACTGATATAAAAGGATATCAACCCTTATTCAGGATAAATAATCTCTTCATATTAAAAGAAATGTCACCAAATGGTTCTTGATTTTCCTGGATGCTTACAATAGTGACATATAGTACGAATACATGCACATTTAAAAATGAATATATGAACAATGTTCTTTCTAAATCTCTGAAATTAAAGTCTCCTAGCTGCTCTAGTTTGCCTGCTTAATGTGTGCAACTTTTACCAACAATCCTCATACATCTGGAACAGTTGTGAACATGCCTATTAGTTATGGGGATGCACTTGTTCTGTGGAAAATACCAAATGCTTTGAATATGTCAAAAAACAAACAACATTATCATAATGTTCATGCTAAGCCATGTTACAGGAGAACATTCTATTTTAAATCTTCTAAAATGTCTGGTGTTTAAAAAAATACTTATGATATCAACCGCTCTGTCTCTGCAGGGTAGAGACAGAAAGATTTGTTGTATATTTTGGGTAAGTACAGTGAGTTGTGTTGTTCAGATTTTGCTCAAAACTTTGGTTCTCATTTAAGTGTTTCATAAATATTATTTTGCAACACCATTGGTTTGCATGTAGCATGATTTAATTCAAGGAAGCATTAGGTTATTGTTACCTTAAGATGTAAGGTGGCTGATCGGAATAACTAGGTTGCTTCCTATTTTTATTTGATTGTTCAACTACTTATGAACAAATTAAAAAAAAATGTAACTTGGATTTTATATAAGCTCTTATGCTATCAACAATTTTATTTCAAGTAACCTCCTTTGCATTGCCCATTTGCATTATACAAACAAATAGTTTATTAGAAATATTTAAAATGAATACTACCTTTTCTTCTGCTATACTGGCCAGTTAAATTGACCTTACAAAGAACCAGGAGACATAATGACTTGATGTACCCGTTTTGGCAACTGCAAAGGGGAATATGTGATTGGGCAAAGATCATGCACATAGAGTGTGATGTCAGAAAACGTGCAATTTTCCATTTTGGCAAGAAAAATGTAAAGCCAAGTTATCTAACTGATCTGAGATTGCCAAACTCTGATGTAGAGGAAACTGAGTGTCATGGTATATGATCCACTAGTTGCTAATATGTGGATACAGCAAGCAACTAGGAATATTGCTCATTATTGCCATTAGAAATAAAATATATAGGGATGTCAAGCTTCAGTTATACCTGCTTCATATTTAATAATGGTGTTGAAGGAGGTCATTTGCCCAATTGAATCTATGCTGGCTCTCTTCTTATCCCCAACTGCTCCCCCATTCTTTCATGGGGAATAATTTGCAGTCATCAATTATATTAGCAACACCATAGCAGCAAGGGATATCCACATGATCGCAGGGAGAATGTGTAAATATTGCATATAATCAAACACGCGTCTGTAATTGTACCACCAGCAATACTACTGTGTAGGAAAGAACTGCAGATGCTGGTTCAGT
The DNA here is from genome assembly GCA_038087875.1 of Malacoraja senta. Taxonomy (NCBI): domain Eukaryota; kingdom Metazoa; phylum Chordata; class Chondrichthyes; order Rajiformes; family Rajidae; genus Malacoraja; species Malacoraja senta. The sequence goes on along the minus strand of CM075977.1, from coordinate 204,359,856 downwards.
CTGAAGAAGGGTCTCGACCCAAAACGTTACCCATTCCTTCTCTCCATCAATACTACTGTGCTGCCCATTCTTCTTAATGGTCCGTTCCTTCACTCAATTTGTAGAATCGATGGTGACTAATCACAAAAAATGTGTGGAACACATTCTTCCACGGATGGGGTGGGAAGTGGCTGATGGGGTGGGTATGCTGGTGAATAGTTTATCCAGCAATGTATTGCAGATATATCCAGCAATGATATTTGCAAAGAAATTCTCTGTGCTCCCAATGCAGAGACTGGAGGTTCAATAAAAACCCTCTATTGCTCCTTCTCTACTTTGAATGGCAATAGACCAGGAATTCCTAAAGGTTTGTGGAGATGTTACATTTGATCAAGAAAGCTTTGAACATACTCTTGAGTCTTTTCCTCCGTTGGCTATTAATCTCTTCCTGGAGCACAGGATGGAATGTCTGTTTTGGAACTCTGTTATCGGACCTGCAGATATCATGACCTGCCCAACTCGTCCCAATTACTGCACCTAGGCTTCGATACTAGGATATTGGCCTGACATTGAATTGGCTTGAATTGAGTGTACTTGGGGGATTTTGCAGAGGCCGCATTGGTGCTTTTTCTTGCCCCCCCCCCCCCCCATGCCTTGAATGGGGGAAGGGTGAAAAGCGGCTACTGTAAGGCTTTGGGTAAACACAAGGGACTACAAATATCGGTTAACAAAAAAAAAAGAGACCGAGTGCTGAAGTTACTTAGAACTTCAAGTAACGTAGAAGATCAGACACCATCCCTAGAGGATGTGATTAGGTGATGTTTTGAGTCCACAACATTTCCTTTTAATGTCTTCCAGAGATGTTTCCTGACCTGTTGAGTTACTCCAGCACTTTGTGTTTGCTTTAGATAGTCCTGTTCTCAGAAGCATTTATTTTCCAGGGCAGGGATTACTGCTACATGACAGAATCAAACTTTTACCAGTTTTGATCTTTAAATGCCCTTTTCTTCAGTGGATTAAAGTGTGCTTCCACATTGAAGGTGATGGTGATTTTAATTGTTAATTTCTGTTTCCAAAGAGGAGTGGTTCCTCGGGTATGGGAATTGTACACTTCTACTGTGGTTTGCAATGAGCCTTTATTATTGGAGAGTAGTGCTGTGTCATAGCCACTTGGCACAGAAACAGGCACTTTGGACAACCGAGTCCATGCTGACCATCGTCTTCATTAATACTAATCCATTTTCTTCTTCCTGCATTCTCATCAGCTCCTGATCGATTCCACCACTTATCTACATGCTAAGATTCAACTACTCACCTGCACACCAAGATATATTTAGTTTAAAACAATAAGTTGCCCATTTTGGACAGATATAAAGTGAAATTTCCAAAATAGGTTGAAGTTTACTGTTGTGGGCAGATGGAAATGTGGGGTTTGGTTTTTAACCAGCTCAGTCATGTGGCTCCATGACAGAAAATAACAATTTAGTTTCTAACCCTAATCCTAAAGCATAAATGATGCAGGAAGGAAATTCAAAGTGCTGGAGTAACAGTGGGTCAGGCAGCATCTCTGGAAGGCATGGACAGGTGACATTTCGGGTTGGGACTCAACTTCAGTCTGATTGTCGAAAGGGGGAGAAAGCTGGTAAAGAGGTGGGAGTGGGACAAAGCCTGGCAAGTGATAGGTGGATACAGGTGAGGGGCAGATGGGTGGACAAAGGCTAGAGATGTAAAGGAGACGAAGGGTGTCAGGTAAGGAGAGGAATGCAATGTAAAGTCAGAGGGAGGACTATTGGTGGAAGGGGATGGGTGAGGGGGGAATAGGGGGCTGAAGAAGGGTCCCGATCTAGAAGGTTGCTGCTTCATTCCCTGTCTGACCTGCTGAGTTACTCCAGCACTTCGTGTTTTACTCAAGAATGGCAAATGTGCATGCTTGCTAATGAAGCAAGATCAGTCGAAGTAGTGTATCTAACGTCTCAGATGAACATGGAGTAATTAGTATTAAGGTTAAGGTTGTTTGTTTTTAAGGTAGAGATGCATGTTGCCAAACAACTATTCAGAAATCCAATGTCAGGAGTACTGTGGACTTAATGAAAATAATTAAGATATTATTTACAAATAATTTTGTTACACTATTCAACATGAATTGATGGTTAGGGTTGACATGGCAACAAAAAGGAAACAACTTGGTCCTTTGGGAATATGGTGAATGAGCTTTGGAGTTGGTCTTTTGATATAATTTTGGGATGTTGTAAAAGTGCCACCTTGATTGCATGAACTGTTTTATTTGGCATGGAATTTCTCCATGATTTGTATGCAGTAAAGATTCCAGCAATTCAACTAGGCACTTCCATTTGGAGCATTCCCAGGGAAATTAGATCAAGCAGCCGACATCATTGGTCACTTCAGAAACAACTAGATTCTGCCAGTGTTAAAGAAGGAACTGCAGATGCTGGAAAATCGAAGGTACACAAAAATGCTGGAGAAACTCAGCGGGTGCAGCAGCATCTATGGAGCGAAGGAAATAGGTAACGTTTCGGGCCGAAACCCTTCTTCAGACTGATAGGGGGTGGGGAGAAGAAAGGAAAAAAGGAAAAGGAGGAGGAGGAGCCCGAGGGCTGGGGGAGGGGAGGAGACAACCAGATGGCTGATGAAGGGGAGGGGACAGCCAGGGCTAGCAGAATTGGGAGAATTCAACGTTCAGGCCACCAGGATGTAGACTGCCCAAGCGGAATATGAGGTGCATTTCCTCCAATTTACGGTGTTGCTCGCTGTGGCCATGGAGGAGACCCAGGACAGAGAGGTCAGATACGGAATGGGAGGGGGAGTTGAAGTGCTGAGCCACCGGGAGTTCAGGTTGGTTATTGCGGACCAACCGGAGGTGTTCGGCGAAACGATCGCCAAGCCTCCGCTTGGTCTCACCGATGTAGATCAGCTGGCATCTAGAGCAGCGAATGCAATAGATGAGGTTGGAGGAGATGCAGGTGAACCTCTGTCGCACCTGGAACGACTGCTTGGGTCCTGGAATGGAGTGGAGGGGGGAAGTGAAGGGACAAGTGTTGCATCTCTTGCGGTTGCAAGGGAAAGTACCAGGGGAGGGGGTGGTATGGGAGGGAAGGGAAGAATTGACAAGGGAGTTACGGAGGGAGCGGTCTTTGCGGAAGGCAGACATAGGGGGAGATGGGAAGATGTGGCGAGTGGTAGGGTCACGTTGGAGGTGGCGAAACTGACGGAGGATCACTTGTTGTATGTGACGGCTGGTGGGGTGAAAGGTGAGGACTAGGGGGACTCTGCCTTTGTTGTGAGTGGGGGGGATGGGGAGAGAGAGCAGTGTTGCGGGGTATGGCAGAGACCCTGGTGCGAGCCTCATCTATGGTGGAGGAGGGGAACCCCCGTTCCCTGAAGAATGAGGACATTTCAGATGCCCTGGTGTGGAACGCCTCATCCTGGGAGCAGATGCGGCATAGACGGAGGAATTGAGAGTGGGGGATGGAGTCCTTACAGGAAGCAGGGTGGGAAGAAGTGTAGTCCAGATAGCCATGGGAGTCGGTAGGTTTGTAGTGGATCGTCGGTAAGGAGTCTATCACCTGCGATGGAGATAGTGAGGTCAAGGAATGGTAGGGAAGTGTCGGAAATGGTCCAGGTGTATTTGAGTGCCGGATGGAAGTTGGTGGTGAAGCGGATGAAGTCAGTCAGTTGTGTGTGGGTGCAGGATGTGGCACCAAAACAATCATCGATGTAGCGGAGGTAGAGGTCGGGGATGGGGCCCTGGTACGCATTGAACAGGGATTGTTCTACGTACCCGACAAAGAGGCAGGCGTAGCTGGGGCCCATGCGTGTGCCCATAGCTACGCCTTGTATTTGGAGGAAATGGGAGGAGTCAAATGAAAAGTTATTAAGTGTAAGTACCAGCTTGGGTCCTGTAATGGACAAGGGAGTTACGGAGGGAGCGGTCTTTGCGGAAGGCAGACATAGGGGGAGATGGGAAGATGTGGCGAGTGGTAGGGTCACGTTGGAGGTGGCGAAACTGAGGTGGAGGAGGGTATCAGTGGCCGGGTATAGATTGCACCCACACACAACTGACTGACTTCATCCGCTTCACCACCAACTTCCATCCGGCACTCAAATACACCTGGACCATTTCCGACACTTCCCTACCATTCCTTGACCTCACTATCTCCATCGCAGGTGATAGACTCCTTACCGACATCCACTACAAACCTACCGACTCCCATGGCTATCTGGACTACACTTCTTCCCACCCTGCTTCCTGTAAGGACTCCATCCCCCACTCCCAATTCCTCCGTCTACGCCGCATCTGCTCCCAGGATGAGGCGTTCCACACCAGGGCATCTGAAATGTCCTCATTCTTCAGGGAACGGGGGTTCCCCTCCTCCACCATAGATGAGGCTCGCACCAGGGTCTCTGCCATACCCCGCAACACTGCTCTCTCTCCCCATCCCCCCACTCACAACAAAGGCAGAGTCCCCCTAGTCCTCACCTTTCACCCCACCAGCCGTCACATACAACAAGTGATCCTCCGTCAGTTTCGCCACCTCCAACGTGACCCTACCACTCGCCACATCTTCCCATCTCCCCCTATGTCTGCCTTCCGCAAAGACGCTCCCTCCGTAACTCCCTTGTCAATTCTTCCCTTCCCTCCCATACCACCCCCTCCCCTGGTACTTTCCCTTGCAACCGCAAGAGATGCAACACTTGTCCCTTCACTTCCCCCCTCCACTCCATTCCAGGACCCAAGCAGTCGTTCCAGGTGCGACAGAGGTTCACCTGCATCTCCTCCAACCTCATCTATTGCATTCGCTGCTCTAGATGCCAGCTGATCTACATCGGTGAGACCAAGCGGAGGCTTGGCGATCGTTTCGCCGAACACCTCCGGTCGGTCCGCAATAACCAACCTGAACTCCCGGTGGCGCAGCACTTCAACTCCCCCTCCATTCCCTATCTGACCTCTCTGTCCTGGGTCTCCTCCATGGCCACAGCGAGCAACACCGTAAATTGGAGGAAATGCACCTCATATTCCGCTTGGGCAGTCTACATCCTGGTGGCCTGAACGTTGAATTCTCCCAATTCTGCTAGCCCTGGCTGTCCCCTCCCCTTCATCAGCCATCTGGTTGTCTCCTCCCCTCCCCCAGCCCTCGGGCTCCTCCTCCTTTTCCTTTTTTCCTTTCTTCTCCCTACCCCCTATCAGTCTGAAGAAGGGTTTCGGCCCGAAACGTTACCTATTTCCTTCGCTCCATAGATGCTGCTGCACCCGCTGAGTTTCTCCAGCATTTTTGTGTACCTTAGATTCTGCCAGTGTTGCACTGGACTGGGATCCTAGTTTTTTTTTAAAGTTGTGTTACTAGCTTCTTTCCTTTTAAAGTACAGTTCGCTATGGTGCCAATCCTCATCATCTGTTAATCTCAGCTCCGATGACACTCATTTCTCAAATCAACCAATAGCTCCAAACCCCATAGGAGACCCTGATCTCCACCCCCCTTCAGGCATTGGAACCACAGGCCAACTTGACACTTCACAAAGCTTAACCAAATGTGTGATGTTGATATTTGATGCCTGAGGGTTTGACTGCCGTTAATTTTTGCAGTGTTGGACACACAGCCACATGACAAACTGCAATGGTGCACTATTATTTCTGGTGAAGGTGGTTTTCTCTTAAATGCAGGTTATTTGTGAATTAGTATGTGCAGCTTGTGCTAGGAATCAAATGATAAATGAGAGAATTATGGTGTGTAACAATGATTTAAACTGAGTGTGTAAAAAAAACACCATTTGAATTACTCAGCATGTCAGGTTGTATCTGTGAAAAGAGTAACTGGGTTAACACTTCAAGTCACTTGCTTTCAGATTCAAATCCTGTGTATTGTTGGAGATTTTTTTAGTAATTTGGTTAATGTGGACTACTAAATTAAATAAATTGTTGTACTGAATCAATATTAATTATCTAATTGTTTATTTCTTCAGAGCGTGCTTGATAATTTGTTCTTATTGTTTTGTAGCATTGAGATACTGCACACATTTTTGTGATGATGTTTGCTGTGTACTTTGGTGAAAATTCACCTTTTGGTTTTGATTTGCTTTGAAAACATGATTTTTTATCATCTATGGCTGCATGAGGTTCTAGCATTAAAAAAATATACATTGCATAATTTGTAAGATTAAAAATTGTCCGCAATTAACATTTTATTTCTATTTGAATGCATGTGATTGTTTTCTGTGAAACCATGGTAGTCATAGATTTTGACTTCAAATTTCATTTACAGAGCTAGCCCAGAAAATCAGATCTTGAAATCAAATTACATCAGTAGAAAAATAATAATTTTACAAAATGATGACCCGGGTGGAGTATTTGAATTTTCCTCGGAGACAAGAGGACCATATTTTGTGCAGGTGAGTCTGGATGAACGATGAAGATTATTACGGTGGCCACAAACTAAGTATATATTGGAGCAGTGGGTGTATATCGGAGCAAGTGATACATATATTGTGAACATATGGGCTGTTCATGTGCTGAATTGTTCTATGTTCTAAATGAAATAAAGATGTTAATATATAAATGTGTGTGTGTATGTATATGTGTATATATATATATATATATATATATGTATGCATGTATGTATGTATGTATATATATATATATATGTGTGTGTTTATGTGTGTGTGTTTATGTATATATTGGTGTGTTTGTGTGTGTGTGTGTATATAAGGTTTATTATTGTCACGTGTACTGAGGTACAGTGAAAAGCTTTGTTTTGTGCTCTATCCAGTCAGATCAGATACACTATATATAAATGCAATCAAGTCAAACTCAAATTTGGATCCTATGTGTCTTAATTTTCTTGACCTGCCAACTATGCGGGACCTGGTCAAGTTCCTTTTATTTCGACAACATCTGCCACCCTGCCTTTATCAATCTCCTTTGTTACCTCATCAAAAAAACTCAATCAAATTATGGACCTAGGATTTCCCCTGCACAAGCTATGCCCTTCAAAATTTACGAATTCTAAGAAATTCTAAGGAATCATTCTTACCATTGATGTTAGGCTCACTGGCTTGCACTTATATTAACTTATCCCAGTTGCCTTTCTTAGATAAAGGAGCAACATTAGGTACTTCCAATCTCATGTTATTTAATTTGTGGCTAGCAAAGCTGCCAAAATTTCTGTTAGGATTTCAAACTATCTACTTCCTTGATTTCCATAGCATTCTGAGATAGACCCTATCCAGCCCCGAGTAATTATTTACTCTTGCGTGGTCCAAGATGTCTAATGCCACCACCATAAGGCACACACACACACACACACACACACACACACACACACACACACACACACACACACACACACACACACACACACACACACACACACACACACACACACACACACACACACACACACACACACACACACACACACACACACACACACACACACACACACACACACACACACACACACACACACACACACACACACACACACACACACACACACACACACACACACACACACACACACACACACACACACACACACACACACACACACACACACACACACACACACAGACAGACAGACACGGGAGCGCTGTCTGAAATTCACACCCGCGATGAAGAGGAAGGTAAAAGGAAGAGGACAGTAACGGTAAGTTCTTTAGAGAGCGCGCGGGAGAGAAGGGGGGGAGGGGGAGATGGGGAGAGAAGGAGTGGGGACAATTTGAAGAAGTATAATAAAGTTTAGCAGGCATTTTACCTACCGGTCGGTTTTCCTTGGTCCTGAAAACACCAATGAGCCAATTAAAATACTCAGTCAGATTACCTACGGCTGCCCTCGACTGCCTGTAAGTAATTAGCAACCCCACTCCACTGCACTACGAGTTCAAAAGAACCATGCCAACCAAATTTTACTTGCGGAAAATTTTTCAACATGCTGAAAATTTTTCCGCCACCTAGCTGAGGCCATGAGTATTCGGGAACTTCCCTCAAGCATGAAGGAGAGTTCCAGTGACCTCATAGGACCTCCTAGGACCACGTGTCGACCATGCTGCGAGTTTGAGTTGAGGGCAAACTCTTCTAAACTTGCAGATTAGGTCGCTGCAGTGTGACAGCCCCTTAAATAATGACACCAAGTCATTATTTACAGTCAAGATTGAGATTGAATGCAACATCTCCAAGTTTGCGGATGACACGAAGCTGGGGGGCAGTGTTAGCTGTGAGGAGGGTGCTAGGAGGCTGCAAGATGACTTGGATAGGCTGGGTGAGTGGGCAAATGCATGGCAGATGCAGTATAATGTGGATACATGTGAGGTTATCCACTTTGGTGGCAAAAACAGGAAAGTAGACTATTACCTGAATGGTGGCCGATTAGGAAAAGGGGAGATGCAATGAGACCTGGGTGTCATGGTACACCAGTCATTGAAAGTAGGCATGCTGGTGCAGCAGGCAGTGAAGAAAGCGAATGGTATGTTAGCATTCATAGCAAAAGGATTTGAGTATAGGAGCAGGGAGGTTCTACTGCAGTTGTACAGGGTCTTGGTGAGACCACACCTGGAGTATTGCGTACAGTTTTGGTCTCCTAATCTGAGGAAGGACATTCTTGCCATAGAGGGAGTACAGAGAAGGTTCACCAGACTGATTCCTGGGATGTCAGGACTTTCATATGAAGAAAGACTGGATAGACTCGGCTTGTACTCGCTAGAATTTAGAAGATTGAGGGGGGGATCTTATAGAAACTTACAAAATTCTTAAGGGGTTGGACAGGCTAGATGCAGGAAGATTGTTCCCGATGTTGGGGAAGTCCGGAACAAGGGGTCACAGTTTAAGGATAAAGGGGAAATCTTTTAGGACTGAGATGAGAAAACCATTTTTTACACAGTGGTGAATCTCTGGAATTCTCTGCCACAGAATGTAGTTGAGGCCAGTTCATTGGCTATATTTAAGAGGGAGTTAGATGTGGCCCTTGTGGCTAAAGGGATCAGGGGGTATGGAGAGAAAGCAGGTACAGGATACTGAGTTGGATGATCAGCCATGATCATATTGAATGGCGGTGCAGGCTCGAAGGGCCGAATGGCCTACTCCTGCACCTATTTTCTATGTTTCTATGTTTCTGTAGATATATACACCGAGGGAATTGAGTTGAGGTGAAAATCGTGTCAGCTGCAACTTATTGAATGGTGGTTCAGGCTTGACAAGCATTGTGGCATTCACCTCCATCTCCACTTGCTTGTTTTTTGTTCACTGCAATGTTAAGCCCCTGTCCCACTTTCCCGAGTTACTCACGAATTCTCCTGTGTTTTCCCCTTGATTCAAACTCAGAGATGCCAGCCGTAGGTAGGTACTCGGGGCTATTTTTTTTACTCGTGGACATTTTTCAACATGCTGGAAAAACGTCCCGACTTACCTGATGCCCCGAGTACCTACGGCTGGCATTAAGAGCCGCTACGAAATATCTACGGACTCGCTACGGACATTCACCGAGTTTGAATCAAGGGGAAAACTCGGGAGAATTCGTGAGTAACTCAGGAAAGTGGGACAGGGGCTTAACTGTGATATTTTTCTTTAGTTGTGATTTATTCATTCATTTGTTTTGGTGAATGAAAATATTTTTTCTCACAGGAAGGTGTTGCCTTTGAACTCAAGATTGTACGATACCATGGTGCACTTCTGAAGCAATTCTTGCGCTATGTTGTGGAACCAAAAGAAACTTTTGAGTTTTATGGGGATACGGGAGTTTTGGAATTTGACCCCGGTGAAAGGGAGGTAGCAATAACATTGTTAGCAAGACAGGATGACGTACCAGAGGTAAGGTTTTGGGTTATTCTTTTCCAGAGCTTTGATATGTTCATTTGTTCATAATATCTTCAGTAGTAAATGTTGAATGACAGAATATTTTGTTCATGAGTAGTTTCTTTAGAATTTTTCTTTAAAGTATTTATTTAAAACCTTCCTGTGCTGACTGCAGTGACCATGCAGGTGTCATGTGGCACTGCAATTGAGTAGTGCTTTATTTAAACAAAAACACAGCTTGCATTTGTATAGTTCCTCATACAACTTCAGAACTTTGCAATTCACAATAGACCAATGACACTGTTCTGAATGCCAAACACGACAGGCAATCTTCACACAAATAACTTCTCAGAACAGCAATGTAATAATGAATAAGTGTAGAAAGAGAAAGAAAAATTGTAATTGTCACTATGATATAGCATTCTGCCAAAACCTGTTCTTTACTTGAAGGCCTTGCTCCCATTGAAAGAATACACATTTTGATGGATTTTTCACAACTCTGCTTCACGTTGGTTTGCATCTAATACAATCAGATAATTGGATTACAATTGACAACTACTTTATTATTCATCCAAAGGTTCTTCAAAATTTTGCTATCTGCTTTTCGTAAATCTAAAATCACTTCTGCGTGACACCTAAACCCTGTCACTAAATGAACTGTAAGTGCTGGCTATGGAATTCCCATTGTTCCAGCAGTTCGGGAACATTATATTTGTAAGCCATCCAATCTTTACTTATACTTAAACATTCAATGCCGTTTGCAACCAGATACACTTCACAGTTAAGGGTGTTGATTGACACAGTATTGACTTGTTTTTTTTCACGTTTTATTGTGTATCTAAGTCTGAATAAGAAAAAATAATTCTTCCCTTAGTTTGAAGCTTTTGAATTTTAGTTTAGTTTAGTTTATTGTCACGTGTACCAAGATACAGTGAAAAGCTTTATTTGCGTGCAAACCAGTCAGCAGAAAGACAATTCATGATTAGAATTGATCAAGTTATAGTGTATAGATACATAAGGGAATAATATTTAGTGCAAGGTAAAGCCAGCAAAGTCCGATCAAGGATAGTCCGAGGGTCACCAAAGGGGTAGATGCTGTAGTAGTTCAGGACTGCTCTCTGGTTGTACTATTTTTGCATCTCATATTATTTAATTTTCATGAAGAATGTGGGTGACAGATTAACGCCTGTTTACTCGTTGATTTGTTCCCAGCTGGATGAACACTATTCTGCAATACTCAGCAGCCACGGTGTACAACCAAGCAAATTAGGGGTTGCTACTCAAGTCAGTATAACAGTTATGAAGAATGATGACCCTCATGGTGTGTTACAGTTCAACACTCTAGAATCGACGAAAAGCATAAATGAAAGCAAGGATAACATTTTAAACAAAGGTAAACCCAACAACACTAGCTTTACAAATGACCCAAATAATGATTTTGCTCTCTTTTAAAATTCTTGCACATCCTCTTAAAATTTGAAATGACTTTATTAACAGACAAGGTTTGAATCCATCAATATTTATCTAATCTTTGATTAGGAGCATAAAATAATCCAGGTGCCGCTCATTTCTTTATTTTGGTAAAAGTACATGCTATCAGGGCTCTTTGAGGGAATGTAAAAACTGAACAATGTTTGCAAGGGACCAGAAACACAACTGGGGTTGTGGATATTAACCAAACTCTTCAAACACTGGTTGTGAAGAGGTACAAGGAGGTTCATTAGTATCGTGACACAAGACTTGGTGTCTGGGGTTAATAAATATATATATTTTGCCATACAAGTCATGGACTGCTACAAAGTAATTTGCAACTTTTTTTGCCACTCAAATTCTGGGACCCAGTCAACTAGTATACTAGAAAGGTGAATTTATAAGCATATGGGGAGGGCAAGTAGAAATTGGAACATGAGAGGTTTTCTTACAAACCTAGAAATACCTCATTTGTATTGGCGCTGAAATTCTTGGGCCATTGGGATCCTAGACGAGAGTTGAAATACAAGTCTACACCTCAAACAAAGTCAATAGTTCTTTTTTAGCACTCCAGAAAGTACCCAACTACAGCACAAACTGGATATATTAAATACCTGGTAGGCTTGCAAAGCCCATATTTCTTGAATAGAGTGTGGAAACAGGCCCACACCGGCCAACATGTCCCAACTACACTAGACCCACCTGCCTATGTTTGGTCCATATCGCTCCAAACCTGTCCTATCCATGTACCTGTCTAACTGTTTCTTAAACGTTGGGATAGTCCCAGCCTCAACTACCTTCTCTGGCAGCTTGTTCCATACACCCATCACCCTTTTTGTGAATAAAGGGTGTGAATAAATGAATAGGACAATATATTTTTTTTGTCTCTCTGCCAAAGGTACTGTCAGAGATTGGTTCCCATTCTTAAACTCAACCAAGTGAAATAGTTTGTGGTCACATAAGTGTCGATACATATGGAAACCTGTCCAGATGAATGAGAGTTTGTCTTGAGTGTTCAGGACCTCTTGGCTGCATTAGTTCTCCCTGCAGCCCTCATTTGAGAACAGAGAACCAAATGGTGTTTCAGGTTTACTAACCAACTTTGTTCTTTATGTTGCTCACTTAATAATTACTGAATTTAGTATTTTTCGTCAACTTGATAGCTGACTTTACTGTAATCCGCGACCGAGGAACATTTGGCAGTGTTGGTGTTCACTGGAGATTGGAGCCTGCGTTCACTAACGATGTTTACCCTGTCCAAGGTGTGGCCAGCTTTAAAAGTGGTGAATCTTCGAAGAATATCACTCTGCAATCCATTCCTGATTCTGTGAGTTTTGTCTTTGTCTAATTCAGTATATTCTAATGATAATGGCGTATTTTAAATAAAAATCTTAAGTTCAAACTATGTAAGTGGGGGGGGAAAAACAATCTTCATACTGATGTCGGTCCATGCTCATCTTAATATTTGAAATGGCTGCGGACAGAAAAAAATTCAGGTGAACAAGGATCCTTGCTCCAAGTAAGTTAACTTTTAATTTTTTACTGGATGGGGACTCGAGTTTATCTATTTGTTAAATATATGGATATGTTTGTTGGGATTTCCAGGTGAGATTTGAAATGAAAATTTGTTGCAGCAAGTACCTGATGGAAATCTTGCTCTCGTGCACCTTGGCTTCCTCTGCAAGTTATGGGATGATAAACTGATTAATTTTAATAAAATAAGACATGCACAGAATATACATGTTTATTATCCACTATTACGTTTCAAAAGACCTTTTAGTAATTCTGCCAGGTGTGCTAAATTTTAATGAAATCAAGGGAGCACCAATGTCAAGACACTGTTTGGGCACTTTTCTGGTAGGATTCAAATTTGTTGGGTTTCTACCAAAACTGATGATGCTTAAAATACTTTGGTTACTTGTTTCATTTATTTTATCTCTAGATATTTTCTCGAGGAATACTATTCCCTGTTGTCATCAAGTATGTTACATTTTGGCTTCCTAAAGGGTCTGATATTAAGGAAGTCAAACCTAATTGATCTTCCAGGTTGGTTGTGGCTTTGTGACTTGTGAATCGTCTTTGACTTTGATGTCCCCTCAAGAAAAAAAAAAACTATTTCGTCCGATTCAACCTGGATTCTAAATCTCAAGCAAACCCCCCCCCCCCCCCCCCCCAAAAAAAACCCAATGTCCTGGAGATCTGAAATAACACGAATGTTTGATATTCTCAACAATTGATTGCACTTACTGTCTTATTTTAACATCAGGGCTGCTTTGCTGTGGCACATGTTTTCCAGTTAATTTACATAGAAAAGCAAAAGGATTTTTCTTTTTTCTTTTTTTTATTCTTCACGATTTTTTTCTCACTGCTGAAATGGAAAACGATTCCCAACATATTACACTAACTAAGCTGTAAATAAGTTGGTCAATTGACTTTATTATCTTTATGCTCTCTACTCAGGTTCCTGAGGAAATTGAAACTTTCGTAATCATCCTTTGGAATATCACTGGCGGTGCCGTGCTTGGCAGTACACTGAATGCAACGTTGCTTATTAATAAAAATGATGATCCCATTTATTTTGAAGGTTTGCTTCACTTCCAATAATATTTCTCCAATAAGCCTTTTGACAATTATCCACAATTCATAACAACAGATGAAACTACATGAATAGATGTTTGGGAGCTTCTCCTTACAATTCCTTTCCTCCACCCTGTCTGGTTCCATCTGCCCATCATCCATTCCTTATCTAGTTCTAGTTATCACTTTGCAGCCCATCCTGTCCTTTCCTCTCTTCTCCTCCGCCTAATCCCATCCATCCCATGGCTTTTCCTCATATGTTTCCACCTATCACTTAAAAGTTTCTGCCTCGAGACTCACTGCTCTCCTTCCCCCAATTGGCTCCATCCACCCATCATCCCCCACCTCACCTGGTTCTACCTATCACCTGCCAGTCCCTGTCACACCCCCCTCTCTCACCTCTTTATGCTGGCTATCTTTGCACCACCCTCTCAGCCCTGATGCAGTGCATCAAGCCAAATTGTTGACCATTCCCTTAGCCTCCATAAATGATGGCAACCTGCTGAGTTCCTCCAGTTTTTTTTATTGCAATATGTATTACTGTCCTCTCACCTTGAGTTAGTTTGGAGTACAAGTGGACTGATGGGAGTGAAGTATTTGTAATTGCCTTGCATAAAGGTGCAGTATTGAAATACAGCATTTAAGAGTCAATGATATATAATTGTCATATGTAAAGTCAACAGAACAATTTTTGCTTTAGTTTAACAGGCCTGCAAACACAATAACACATATAATATGCAATAATCAACCATACAAAAAATAATAACCATAATATTAGGTAATAATATATAAACCAAAATCTATTTATGCAACCAAAGATAGTCCAAATAATATCTTATTTGCTGAGGTTGGGCTCCTTCCTGATGGCAATAGCAAAATGAGAGTGTGGCCTGGGTGGCATTTGTGTTTGTTAATATTGGTTACCATTTTGATGCAGAGATACCGATTGATCCAATAGATTCCTTCAATGGTGGGGTGGTCAGTACCTGTGATGGACTGGGCGGTGTATTCTCTTTCATTCCTGGGCATTTGAGTTACCAAAGCAGGCCATAATGCAACCGGTCAGTATCCTTTCTACCGTATATCTGCAGATGTTCGATAAGAGTATTGTCGACATACCGAATCTCCTCAAACTTATAAGAAAATTATGCTTTTTTTGTGATTGCATCAATGTGCTGGGCTCATCTTCAAAGGTATGCATGGCCCTGAACTTGAGATTGTTAGCTTTCTCTACTGCTGTACCATCGATGAAGATTGGTTTGTGGATGCTGGGCTTTTCCCTCCTGAAGTCAACAATCAGATCCTTGGTTTTGCTAACATTGCAAGCAAGACAGCTGTTCTTGCACCATTCCAAAGACCCTCAATGATTTTCTCTGATTATTTGTTGCCCGCGGACTATGATTGTTCAGCAAAGGTGGTAGCTTCCGTGAATTTAAAGATGGCAACAGAGTAGAACAGGGGACTGTGTACACACCCTTGAGGTGCTATTGTGTGAATGTTTATTGTGGGGGAAATGTTGCCAATTCATACTGATTGTGGTCTGCCAATGAGGAAGTTAATGATCGAATTACATAGGGATGAGCAAAGACTCCTGACTTTGACGTCTAAATTAAATTTGATGATTAATTGATGAATAATTAAAATATCAGAAATAAATGAAATAATAAAATTGAAAAACAACTTGTCTGCATGATAATCATCATCAATTTGTATTTCTTTGTGATGTACTTGTTCTTCAAGGACCTAAACCTAATGGAAGCAAAAAACAAAGCTGATCAGATTCTGTTGACGCATTGACAGAAACAAACCAAGACGATTTGCAATGGAAACAACCAGGTTATATTGTAATTTAAATTCAGATCTTCATTTGAAACACTCTATTCCATGCCCTATTTCAAAATAAGATGACTATAAATGTTTCCTTTCGGCACCTGGAATAATATACATTTTCTTTACTATGACATTTTAAAAAGCTCTGTAAATGAAATGTAATGCAGTACCATAAAATAACTCCTCACATGAGCCGTTTCTGAAGATCATGATAAGTCTTGATAAGTCTTGCAAGGTGGTGCAGCGGTAGAGTTGCTGCCTTACAGAGCTTACAGCGCCAGAGACCCGGTTTCGATCCTGGCTACGGGTGCTTGGCTGTACAGAGTTTGTACATGCTCCCTGTGACTTGCATCGGTTTAGCCCTCTCAGTGGGCTAATCGGTGATTAGTACAGGTTATGGGGAGAAGGCAGGAGAATGGGGTTAGGAAGGAGAAATAGATCAGCCATGATTGAATGGCGGAGTAGACTTGATGGGCTGAATGGCCTAATTCTACTCCTATTCCTTATGACCTGAAGGGCCTGTTTCCATGCTTTATCTCTAAACTAAACTAAAATAAAATAAAATAATAATAAAGACCAAATAGAAAGGAGATTATGGCACTAAAGCTCTGTTATTTTAGGACGTCAGATGGTGTTGATCTGTGTTCATCGTTAGTAAAGCTTCTCTCAGCTATTAACATCATGCCAAATTATCTCTATGCCACGCTGCCACTTTGTGAACACAATACTGGAAACCACAAATGTATAACAGCACTTTCTGTTCTGACTAATTACTGGATAATTCCTCTTGTACTTATTGACTGGAAGTGATGTTTATTGAATACAATCTGGATTATAGCCAGAACAGAAAGAAGCATTGCACATATTCATCCTGCACTCTTGACCAGCTTCTAATGTACGTGCCCACGGAACTGCTTTCTGCCGAACAGCACTGAAGGCATCATTTTGTCACTGTATAAGGCACACAAATGTATTATCTAATTCAAAATGTGTTTCATATTATTCCTGGTATTTAATGTTGGAAAAACTGATTCTTGTTTGACTTTAACTATAGAGCCAATTGTCATCAGAGTCCAAGAAGGTACTGTTGGTAATTTCACCGTTGTTAGAAATGGATCTACAGACTTTGTAGTTGTTGTTGTCTACAATGTTGAAAGTGGAGGAGCCTTGCAAAGTGAAGGAGATTTTCATTCTCTAACTGAAAACATGACACTGGTATTTGAAGTTGGAGAAAAAACAAAGAACATTTCTGTGATTATTAATGAAGATGATATTCCTGAAACAGATGAAATGTTCTACATTGTGTTACTTAATTCTACAGGTACTGTAATTTGCTTTCCTTCAACATTAATTGGATGTATCTGCAAGCTGCCGTTAGGACTTGTATTTTATTTTAGAGAGTAAAAATGCCAATTGTAGGAAGGAATTTAATTACTACATGGTTATGTTAAATATTTGTAATAGTAATAGATAACTGCAAATTGTAAGTAGAACTGTAGTGGGCAATATTTTTCTAACAACAATTTTATTAATTAAATAAGAATTGACTTTTTTTGTAAAATGAAATAATTGATGAGCCATTTTCACCCAGAAGATGTTAGAAACCTTGTCCATTATTTATTAAATATACATGAGGGGGTTCAGAGGGTTGGCGACTGGATTTGTTTCAGTAGCCAGTACAGAAGGATTGTTTTTTGGAATAATTGCCATCTTCATTCAAACCTGCTTCATGATTTTGACGTCTGATTTTTGCTTATTCTCGGTTTATAAATCTATTGCAAACCATTTTTAAAAGAATCATTTAGTGTACAGAATAATATTAATATACTTATTTCTGAAGGATATATTTCAAAATGCCTTGTTCGTTCAAAGAATATGAATAGAATATTAATAGAATCAATATTTCAACTGCTGATTGCTCCAAAAGGATATTGAGTACTGATTTCCATTTAATTGTCCTAGGAGATGCCGTTGTTTATAAACCTGAGAGAGCCACGGTTATTATTGAAGCAAATGATGATCCTAATGGAATCTTTTCACTAGACCCTTCTGAAAAGGCAGTTTTTGAAGGAATGACCACCAATTTTATGTAAGTAGTAAATGTTTTTAAAAGGCCGTCAAATTTCACACAGCTGTGTAAGGAGAAAAAAAAATTGGTAGCATAGGTACTGTATCTGTCCAGGAATGTGGTATGCTCTTTGTTGAGGCGGATGGCTTAAATGTAAATGCCACCTCCTTGAACAGTAGAATACTGTTGCAATACAGAAGGAATTTTAACAGCCTCACATGAACAACCAAGTTCTGCTATCTTTTCCTGCTGAATCTTCCTGATAGTCCCCTTTATGTATAAAGACACAATGGCCATCCTTGCTTAGTTACAGTTCTGTTGACAAAGGATACAGAAGTGGTAAAAGGCGTTACATGGCAGACCTAATCAATGCTGTGGTAAAAGCTAACTTCATTCCGCTCCGGACGATAGCTAAAATAAAACAATTCCTCCAGTTTGATGACCTCGAAAAGATCATCCACACATTCATCTCCCGCCTAGATTACTGCAACTCCCTTTACACTGGCATCAGCCAATCTTCCCTGTCCCGCCTGCAACTGGTCCAAAACGCCGCAGCGAGACTCCTGACGGGCACCCGAAAAAGGGACCACATCACCCCGATCCTGGCCTCTCTCCACTGGCTCCCTGTGCGGTTCCGTATAAATTTCAAGATCCTCCTCCATGTCTACAAAGCCCTCAATGGGCTTGCCCCTGTAAAGAAGCTGAGTCTGACTCACTTGTAGCTTTACTTAACGTTTAATGATAAGACAGGTTAAACACTTTCCAGCACTGACTGCACCCAGTCTGTCATCATGCTGGAACCAAGGGAGGAGCACACGGGAGATAGAGTTCTTATACTTGATAACTAAGGCGTGGTTAGTGGTACTGAGGTAGCTATATTATTGGTTGCATGCATAAACCATCTACACCCCCACCTACATAAAAAGTCTTCTCACCCACCACTCCACCTCCAGGCCCCTCAGATCGGCCAACTTGGGGTTGCTGAATATCCCACGGTCTAGGCATAAGCTCAGGGGCGACCGCGCCTTTGCGGTTGCAGCCCCTAGACTGTGGAACAGCATCCCCTTTCCCATCAGAACTGCCCCCCTCCATCGACTCTTTTAAGTCAAGACTAGAGACTTATCTATACTCCCAAGCCTTTCCTGTCGTCCTCTGAGTGAGGGCTACATGTATATATGTATGTAGTTTGTTTTGTTGTGCTATTCTTATAACAAATGTAAAGCACTTTGGCCAACGAGAGTTGTTTTTTAAATGTGCTATATAAATAAATGTGACTTGACTTGACTAATAAAGAGATTCGTTTCTGGCTCTCAACACTGTGAACAACTATCTTTGTGGCCCCACTATCAACAAAAAAAAAATTGATTTTGTTTGCAGTGTTTTTCTAAAAGGAATAGCGGAAATGTGAGATTCCCCTGTGTGAAGCTAGGAGAAGGCAGTTTACGGAAACCAATCGTTGGTACCTAGCCGAGGGTGAAATAATTTGCTTCAGTCAAAATTGATTTTTCATACTTTGTTTTAAGCCATTAGAAGCCTGTTTAGAGATACAGTGCAGAAACAGGCCTGTTCGGCCCACCGAGTCCATGCCGAACAGCGATCCATGCTCACTAAAGCTATCCTACACACACTAGGAACAATTTACAATTATACCAAGCCAATCAATCTTCAAACCTGTACGTCTTTGGAGTGTGGGAGAAAACCCACGCAGGTCACGGGGAGAATGTGCAAGCCCTTCGGCCCACCGAGTCTGCGCCGACCAGCGATCCCCACACATTCACACTATCCTACACACACTAGGGACAATTTACAATTATACCAATCCAATTAACCAACATACCTAAACGTCTTTGGAATGTGTGAGGAAACCGAAGATCTCGGAGAAAACCCACGTGGTCACGGGGAGAACGTATAAACTCCGTACAGACAGCACCCGTAGTCTGGATCGAACCCGAGTCTCCTACCGCTGATCCACCGTGCCGCTCTGATGGTAACTTGCCTCCCTTTTCTGCAAGGTTCATGGGAGGCAGATTCAAATTGTGGTATAAATGACAGAATTTTGTGGGACCCAAATCAGCCCCTATTACTTGGCAGATATGGGTACATGTGTAATTATGCTCTCTACAGCTTACCCCCTTAGTCTAGCTCAGTAAAACAACTGAGTCAAGCACTGGATCAACCAACTCTTTATTCTCACTCACACAAACGAACTTCCTATACGATACCTAACCACACCGCGGGTCCGATCCTTGTCTCTACTCGTCCAAGCCCTTCAGCCTCATGCGAGCAGACACGTCCAGCAAGTCCACACGGTCCCAAGTGCACTCCCAGAAGATCGGCTCCGATCCATGTGGTGTCCTCTCTTTTATAGGGTATCGGACCCATGGTGCGAAACTATATGGGGGAGGGGCAGCCGCTACAAGCTAATCACAAATATCGATCATATTATAGTTATTGACAGTTCCCTAACCCAATCACAAAGTACCCCATTACATTGTCTCCACAGAAGCTTCTAGTTGGAAGACAGTTCACCAAAGTAAAGAAACATTTCCCCAGGTAGTATAAACAATTTGAACAAGGCTCCATACTTTAACCATTCACAAGATAACAGCACAAACACTCTGCAACATAATTAACAATACTTTACAACATCCCATCCTATGACCAATCCTAATCATGCATTTGCAAAGCTGCTCAGTTCTTCTGCAAAACCCTCATACATATTAACAATAAGAAGGATATCTGGATCTCACCTTATCCTCAACTTCCTCCACTTTTCGTGGAGTCGTAACTCATAGCTATGCAACTTTCACAGAACGAGGACAAGCAGGCTTTGCAAATACAGAGATTTTCCATTTTGTGACATCTTTTATTTGGCCAATATTATCACGTGCATAAATAGATAGGTGACTTTTCTCAAACTACTAATTCAGCTGTATAGTATTCTTTCAGAAGGATTTAGGTTTTGAAAGTCATGTGCGCACTAAATTCCTGAGCCCATGACCGAATTAATCTAAACGAATGAAACAATTCAGTATTTGTTTTAAATCCATTTCATTCCACAGATTTGTTATCAGTGAAATAACACACACCAATCCAAAAACAAAGTGAATTACTTCAAAAGAAAAATGATTTTTGTTTTTTCGTTCCTTTGCTTATTGACAGGATTATGAGAGAGCGAGGAATATTTGGAAATGTCTCTGTTTCATGGCAACTATTTTTCAATGATACTTTCTTGGAACCTGGGCAAGAGTTTACAGAATCATCTGGGATTGTGGTCTTCACTACTGGAGAGGTAGCTTCCCCTGTAGCACTCCATGCACTTCCTGATGGAATTCCAGAATTTAATGAAACCTATGTTTTAAGGTTACTCAATGTTTCAGGTATGAAGGTGGGGCAATTCATGCCGCATGATATTCTAATTTTAATTTTTCTAAATATATTATAGTACTCCTTTACAGCAATATTATTGTAACCTGAGTTTACAGCTCTTATTAATAAAGTTGATTAAAACACCTTTTGCAATAAGTATCAACATTTTATATTTTTGAGTGTCCTGGGATCTGTCGCAGCATGGGGAAAGCAGAAATGGCTTTTGAAAGATGTATTCTGGAAATAGATGGTAATATTCAGTTACATCCAGTTACTCTGTAATTTTATTAAAGTAATTTAAATTGTTAAGTTCATATCTCCATTAAAGAACATGTTATGAATTTCCATAATTGGGTATTTTATTTACCCAAGATATACTTTCCATATTTTACTATGTATTACATTTATAATTTTAAAGTAAAAATGAATTCAGTTCAGTGTCCTTCTCTCCAGAGATGCTACCTGTCCCACTGTTACGCCAGCTTTTTGTGTCTATCTTCAGTTTAAACCAGCATCTGCAGTTCCTTCCTACACATACTCAATTCAGTTTAGTTTATTGTCATGTGTACCGAGGTACAGTGAAAAGCTTTTGTTGCATTATAACCAGTCAGCAGAAAGACAATACATGATTGCAATCTATCCATACATGTAGATACATGATGAAGGAATATAGACACAAAATGCTGGAGAAACTTAGCGAGAAAGGCAGCATCTCTTTAGAGAAGGAATGGGTGACGTTGCAGGTCGAGACCCTTCTTCGACCCGAAACGTCACGCATTGCTTCTCTCCAGAGATGTTGCCTGTCCCGCTGAGTTACTCCATCTTGTGTCTATCTTCGGTTTAAACCAGCCTCTGCAGTTCCTTCTTGCACATGATAAAGGAATAACGTTTAGTGCAAGGTAAAGCCAGCAAAGTCTGATCAAGGATGGTCCAAGGGTCATCAAAGATTTAGATGGTAGTTCAGCAAATGTAACTTTTTTTATTGGAAATTGATATTTCCAGTTGAATCACCCTACAATGACTTATCAACTTCTCTGTTGACTTAATAGGTGTAACTCCCGGCTCTGGCGGTCAATTATCAAATACGAGTTTAAGTGTCAATGTTGTGATTCCATTTAATGATGATCCTTTTGGAGTTTTCATTCTGGATGCTGAAAGCCAGGAGAGGGAAGTTGCTGAAGATGTGCTTTCAGTTGAGGACATGTCCTATATAACAAACTTCACAATTCTGCGGCAAAAAGGCGCATTTGGAGATGTTCGAGTTGGATGGGAGATACTGTCCAATGCATTCAGAAATGGACTGCCTGACATGACGGACCTCATCCTTGTTGGAACCTTTTCCAGTTCTGTTGAATTACGTCCTCATGCCAGACGGCATCGCACGGGTACAGATGTTCTGTACTTCAGTGGGGCAGAGCATGTTTATGGAACTGTTAGCCCAGAATATCATCCAAGGATGAATAATGCAATTACTAATTTTACATTGACTGCTTGGGTGATACCCGATCCCAATACTAATGGGTTCATCATATCAAAAGCAAGTGACAATGGCACCATTTATTATGCTATGAAGTTGATGACAAATGAATCCTTTATCTCAGTAATGTTTTGCTATAACCTGTTGAGCTCAAATATTACCCATGTTGTCTCAGTAACTGCATTGAAATATATGGACGAAAATACTTGGATACATATTATAATTGTGGTGGCAGATGGAACAATTGAATTTTATTTGGACGGGATTCTACTTCCACATGGCATCAAGAATCTCAAAGGAGAAACAATTGCAGATGGTAAGTGGTTAAAATCTAATGATTGTGTAGAGTTTGACGGTGCATTTGTAATAGTCGGGTTTGAGCCAGTAGCAACTTTCTTCTTGATAGTAAATAAACAGTTTAACAAAATGAACACAATTGTTGGCAGGGTAAGGAGTTCTTTTCTGGGATAGAGTATTGTAGTTTTGTGGAAAGATTGGACAGACTGGATTTATTTTCCTTGGACTGGCGAGAGCTGAGAGGGACCTGATTAAGATGCACAATATTATAAAGGTGTCTGCGGAAAGAGGATGTAAATTTATGTTAAAGGTTGAACATTTACAGAGGCTTTGAAGATTTTTGTTTTCCGAGAGGATGATTGAAGTCTGAAATGCACTGCCAGAGGATGTAGTAGAGGCAGGTACTCTCATAGCATTCAATTAATATTTAGATGAGGATTTAAAACATTGTATCATAGAAGGTTGCAAGCTGTGTGCTGGAAAATGGGTTAGTATAACTGAATACGTAATGGTCAGTATGATCTTGGTGGCCCAATGGGCCTGTTTCCATGGTGAATCACTTTCTATTATTCCATAACCACAATTGGAAAGATCAAGGCAAAGAGCTGAGCTGCTTAATTCAGCGAAACCTTTCTAAAACAGGATGGAGAAAATTAAATTAGCATTCCAGTTTGGAATAATTTAGTTATTCATTGTAATTGTGTTCACTAAACTAATTCCCATGCTATTATTACATAAGATATATGCTTGGTTATCTGTTTTAGTAAGATTTGTATTGAATCTGTAAGCTCTAGCCTCTTGTTGGTGGCCTTGAAAAGTGATTGCTATCATTGCCAATGCTTATTCGAGGATTTCATTTGTGTTCTGTGTATTCAGCCTTGCTTAGTGTTAGCTGAGGTTACTGGAAAACAACAAAAGCTGTACTTTTCTGAATTTCTGTTTAAGTGTAAGCCATTTGCAAGATTCATATGCATAGAACATGTTTGCAGATGATGTCATGTCAAAATGGGACTTATGTGCTCAACATCCGCATTTGTGTATGTGTGCACACACATTATAGACAATGGACTGATCTAAGTTCAGGAAGTGTACTATTGATATATGCTTTAGTGAGAATTATAAAAAAGTCAATTGCAGAGTAAACTTGCTAATCAGAAGACCATTCATTATTTTGATTTAAACAGATGGGATGAAAGTTGTACAACAAATAATTCAATTTACCCTGGTGAAAGTCTACTTTCGGATCAGAACAAAATCAGCAACTTACCAGTAAAAGCTGAGCTATATCGAAGGGTAGTGATATATAAATTATATACATTAAATGAATCTCAGTTACGTACAACAGTATGGACACCAATATTCATGTTCATAAACGTTAGGAGAAGAATTAGGCCATTCAGCCCATCAAATCTACTCTGCCATTCAATCATGGCTGATCTATCTCTCCCTGCTAATCCTATTGTCCTCCTCATCTCCTTCCTAAAGAAACGTCCTTTAACTCTGAGGCAATGACCTCTGGTCTTAGACTCTCCCACTAGTGGAAACATCCTCTGCACATCCACTCGGTCCAAGCCTTTCACTATTTGGTAAGTTTCAATGAGGTCCACCCTCATCCTTCTTAACTCCAGCGAGTAGAGGCCCAGTGCCGACAAACGCTCATCCTATGTTAACCCACTCATTCTTGGAATCATTTCCATAAACTAATATTGAGTGACAGGGCAATTTACCTAAACATCTCTGCTTTGGCTGGCTAAGTCATGTATACGAGTGGGGTTGAGGAGGGAAGGTACCTGAGGGAAACCAGCTTACAAGAGTATGGTAGCAGAAATGTAAGCGATTTGAGCATTACTATTAACATTTTACTAGCAGAAATCTTTTCTGTGGAAATTTCAAACCTAATTCTGTGCAGTCTTAATCTGAGCTGTAAAAATAGTAAATCAATACTTGAAAACCAAGATCTATTTTGCCTCAAGTCTAGAAGAATGCAAGGTGAGAATCGAGAAATGGGGACATAATCTTGAGATAGGGGAGTTGATCATTCAAGGCAGAGATAAGGAGGAAGTATTTTCCTGGAACTCAATATATTTAAGACTGAGATGGGCAAGTAGACTTTTGAGTTATGCGATTGACAGCCAAAATGAAGTTTAGCCCATAGATTAAAATAGCCATGATCTTCTTGAATGGCTGGACAGGCTTGAAATGCTACTCCAGCCTTTTTAAGTAATAGTTACTCATTTGTCAATTCCTCTCTTTGTAGTGTAGCATATTATTTAATTTACAGATTTCGGTGCCATAATTTAACATTTCATGTTGTGTTTTATACATTAGATCTATGCACCAGCACCGTAAAAGAGGATTTGAAGAAAAATTATAAAAATACTTTAAAATATTATCTTAAATTGTTTCAAATTATATTATGCGTCTCCAGGACCTGGTATTCTAACTGTTGGGGCAACTACTGATGGGCAGAACAGGTTCACAGGACTAATGCAAGATGTGAGAATATATATCTGTAAACTGGACCGAGAAGAAATTCATGAAATTCACACTAGCCCAGCAAAGGCTGATCTGCACCCAATATCTGGATACCTGGAGTACAGAAAAGGAGAGAGGAAGAAGTCATTCATTGTTGCTGCAAGAGATGATGCTGAAGAGGAAGGGGAGGAATCCTTTGCCTTAAAACTGACAAGCGTGAACGGTGGAGCCAGAATTTCGCAGCATAATGCCACGGCCAGACTGCGAATAGAGAAAAGTGACAATGCCAATGGATTGTTTGGTTTCACCGGGACCTGCATACCACAGGTGAAATACATATTTTCACATTGTACATATTAACAGGCAAGCTTCATTATGTATAGGAAGGAACTGCAGATGCTGGTTTAAATTTGCATTAAACAAAAATTTAATTTTGTGTTTTTATGACTGTTGGCAGATCAATTTCCCTCCTGGGATAAATAAAGTTTTATCGTATCGTAAACCGAAGATAGACACAAAAAGTTGGAGTAACTCAATGGGGTCAGACAGCATCTCTGGAGAAAAGGAGTGGGTGATGTTTCAGGTCGAGACCCTTCTTCAGATAACCTTCAGTCTATTCCTTTTCTCCAGAGATGCTGTCTGACCGGCTGAGTTACTCCAGCTTTTTGTGTCTATCTTCATGCTTCAATATGTGATATTTCAGTCTAGTTTCATGAGGTTTTGGAGGGTTTGGACCAAATGGTTGCAGTTGGGACTAGTGTAGCTGGGACAAGTTGGCAGGTACGGGCAGGTTGGGCCGAAGGGTCTGTTTCCACACTGTAAAATTCTATGACTAAGTTTGCAGTTCTTTACATTTGGCCATGAAACATTGTAGCCCATAAGAGATGCGTTGACCATTCTGTCTGTCAGTATCATCTGCAAATCTTTACCCATTGATAATCCTCACCACTGTAAGTCTTAATATACAAATATTTATTTAATTTCCTTAAGGTTCAATAATGCATGAACTCTCTGTCATAATGTGCTCCATGATCCAGCAATTTCC
This sequence comes from Malacoraja senta, assembly GCA_038087875.1. Taxonomy (NCBI): domain Eukaryota; kingdom Metazoa; phylum Chordata; class Chondrichthyes; order Rajiformes; family Rajidae; genus Malacoraja; species Malacoraja senta. Next base: position 204,333,467 of record CM075977.1, on the reverse strand, counting down.
AAGCAATTTTTCAAATCTGTTTTGGGATATGTAGTCACTGACTCCCAACCACCGTCCCTTTGGATTTCTCTTGAATCTTTTATAACTTTAATGGATTTAATTTGTTGTATTTATTCTCAATGGCATACGTTTTTCTGAAGTCTTAAATCTCTGTCCAGTTCCAACAATTATTTTAGGCAGTATATAAGTCATTTCCTGTTTTTCCTGTTAGAATGTATGGTGTCATAATTAGTTTTCATCTATTCATCTTTGCACCTTTTCAGTTAACCTGTCCATATTATGATGGGTGATTGTCCATTAATTATGGCTGTTTGCAAAACCTGTATTGGAAAATTTCAAGTCGTCAAGTCTAAAATTAAGCATGTATGCAGAATACAAAAGTCGACCAATGATGAACAGGATCTTGAACCTTGTTGGTGTTCCAGCAGTATTCTGCAAACTTTAGCCCTAAATGTCTTCCCTTCATTCAATTGATATCTAACTGTGCTCTATTTACTTATTTCTTCCTTTATCACGAAGTTGCTTCTGTTTCCCTCACAAGGAACGAAAATATGTTTTTTTTAAATTAAGGCGTTTTGTGCAGTTTACCAGCAAATCTTTCTTTTGTTTTTCACTTGCAGACATCCAGTGAAGGGTCAACAATATCATGTATTGTTGAAAGAACAAGAGGTGCCTTGGACTCTGTCTTTGTGAATTACAATATCACCCAGGTTGAATTTGACCACAGCAATATGAGTGATTTTCTCAATCCTATTGGTACAATCACCTTTGTTCCCTGGCAAAACTCGGAGGTGAAAAGAAATCTAAACAACAAAGAAAGTTTAAATGCAGATATGTATAGCACTTTTAATCACTATAAGATGGTGCCAAGTAATTGCAGAATTTTCATTTTTAATGTCATGTTATCTTGAATTTCTGATTGCAAATGCATATGTGTAGAAGGCAAATTCAGTGATAGACCACAATAGTTTCAGAGCAGATTTGGTAGCAATTAACATGGACATTAAATTAGTAGATTGGCAGCATTCAAGCTCAATGGTGCTGCATTGAGGCTTGGATTCCAGAAGCATGCCATTAGAAAGTTGTTGGCTACATGTGATCACCAGGGCTGAAATCACTGGTTATGTGAAGATAAGAACTAGGTTTACAGAGGATGAATAAACATCTTAGTGTTCTGCCTTGAGTAGAAATGAAAGATCTTTTTATTTTGGGGGGGTACAGAAGCAGTACAGAATTTATATTTAAAGAGATGAAAAAAGTACTGGGAATATTGCGCAGGTCAAGCTACACGAACGGGAAGAGAAATAGAGAAAAGGTTGACTGTTTCAGTTATGCATATGCTGATATTTCCAGTATTTTCCATTTCACTTTAGATTTCCAGCATCTGCAGATTTTATTGAATTTCTTTGAGCATATTTTTCTGATAGTTACCGGGCAGCGACTTTAAAGGATGCTGTTAACGTCTTTCAACATATGGTCACAATAAAAATCATGATGAGTTAATTGGCTGAAGTCCACACGCCGCAGTTCTGCCAATTGATAACAAAATATTACAATGAGATTCTACTACTAGTCTGAAATCCATTCGAAGAGTGGGGGGAAAAAGTCAATATTTTAATAAAAAAGACCAATTCAAATAAGCTATTAGAGTCAGAGAGTCGTAGAATGAAACAGTGTGGAAACAGGCCCTTCGGCCCAACTTGCCCACATCGGCCAACATGTTCCTGCTACACTAGTCCCATCTGCCCGCGTTTGGTCCACATCCCTCCAAACTTGGCCTATCCATGTACCTGTCAAACTGTTTCTTATACGTTGGGTTAGTCCCAGCCTCAACTACCTCCTCTAGCAACTTGTTCCATACACCCACCACCTTTGTGTGAAAAAGTCACCCCTCGGATTCCTATTAAATCTTTTCCCCATCACCTTGAACCTATGTCCTCTGGTTTTCGATTCCCCTACTCTGGACAAGAGATTCTGGACATCTACCCGATTTATTCTTCTCATGATTTTATACACCTCTATAGGATCACCCCTCATCCTCCTGCGCTCCAAGGAATAGAGACCCAGCCTACTCAACATCTCCCTATAGCTCAGAAACTCAAGTCCTGGCAAAGTCCTCGTAATTTTTTTCTGAACCCTTTCAAGCTTCGAGACACAAAAGACGGCAAATGCTGGAATCTGAAGTAAAAATGTCCACTATTCGTTTCCCTCCACAGGTGCTGCCTGACGTGTTGAGTTCCTTCAGCAGGTTTTTTTTTGTTCATAATATTTCTGTTTAGCTTCCCAATGCAATCAAAGTGTGTTTACATTATCAGAGTGACTATCGGGGTAATGAAGCCCCATTGTCAATTTCCATGAATGGTTGTTTGAAATAATGTTAACATTGGTGAGAAAAAAAGCATTGCATTACTTTGAAATTAATCTTGAATCGAGGTATGAAGGGAATGGTCCTTTCTTTAAAAGAATATAGTTTGCTCTCACCTCCAATGAGCAAGTTGAAATCATTTTATTATACTTACTTAGGCATTTGTCCTTTCCTTTATTCCATTCGTGATTTGTTGCATTTGCATTTGCTGCACAGTGAGTTCTCTATGCTTCGTTCACCTTGACTAATTAAAACGCTTGTATAATTAAAAGGAGAGATTTTGTTGTATAATTAAAAGGAGAGATTTTGTTGCATAATTTTCTAAAAGTACTAAATTAGTAAAAAGTATTGCTATTTTTAAAAGCTCTTAACAGCTGATGCTCAAAAGTAGTTGACCATTCATAACCATCTTATTTTTGTTTCTGGGACATTGATCTTTCATTGTGGTGCTTTTGCTCTCTTGAAGGTATTGAATGTCCATGTTCTAAATGATGATTTACCTGAGCTTGCTGAGCACTTCATAATTTCCCTGGTTTCAGCGATTTCTGGAGACGGGAAAGTGGGCTCTACTCCAACTAGTGGGGCCAGCATAGACCCAGAGAAAGCAAGCACACAAGTCGTAATAAAATCTAGTGATCATCCATATGGTAATTATGTTAAAATGTGCATTGTGTACGTCAAAGTAATAATCGTTGCCATTAGAGTAGTTAGTGATTATGTGTAATGTGGTCTGACATGCAAAGCAACCTTGTGTTGATCTCCAACCCTACATCACTCTCCTCTCCCCCCCCCCCACCCCAAACATGTGACTGGCATCAATGATTCCTTTCTTGTGAGAAAAGTGTGCAATGCCTCTAACCAGAATTTTGCAACCACTAACTCCATAATAATTTGTTGGCCTGCTGTTCATCACTAATGCTAACGAATTAAGTTCAAACTTTCCAGGCACCTTTGAGATTTTAGGGAGTCTATGAGGGAGTATAGATGTACTGCAGCATTTCTCTTCAGCAAGGAAATATAAAAACATTGGTTAGACCGATACTTTCTAAAACATTTAATAATTCTTCATGGATAATCACTATATGTGCTTCAATTGTCAAAGCAAAAAAAACTTGCAACAGTAAACTGTGCACTGGGAATGTTGTGGAAAAGAGACACCTTGGGATGAAGATACATAGTTCTATTAAAAAGTGGCAACACAGGAAAACAGGGTGGTGAAGAAGACATTTGGTGTGCTTGCCTTCATCAATCAGCGTATTGAATACAGGAGATGGGATGCTATGTTACAGCTGTACAAGGTATGGGGATGGTACTTTTGGAGTACTGTGTCTATTTCTTGTCACCTTGCTATACAATGAATGTCATTAAGCTGGAAAGGATGCAAAGAAAAGGTTACAAGGCCTCGAGGGATTGAATTATAAGATAGTGTACAACTTTTTCTCCTGGAGTTTGATTCCTGAGGGATGATGTTTTAATGAGGTTTATAGCATCAAGGGGAACACAGATAAGGTGAATAACCACAGTCTTTCCCCCAGTGTTGAGGGGGACAATAGAGAAAATAGTTTTAAGGTGAAAGGGGTAGGATTTATCAAGGACCCAAATGCTAACTTTTTCATCTTAGATATGTGGAATGAGTTGCCTGAGGAAATACAACATGAGGTGCCTTGGAGAGGTAAAGTGCGAGTCTTTGGCTCAAGTGTCTTTGGCTCAAGAGTCTTTGGCTCAGAGGCTGAGGCGAGGAGACTACATTTAATCGGTTGTGTGTGTGTGTTTAATTAAATGTGTAAATTAAATATTTAAACTTGTGATGGCAGGAACAACAGTGCGTTTGTTGCAGGATGTGGAAAGTCCGGGCACTGCTGGTGTCACTGACCACTAAACCTGTGGGAACTGTGTCCAGATGCAGCTCCTCAGGACCTAATTAGGGGACTGGAGCAGCAGCTGGGATGACCTGCGGTCCATCCGGGAAGATGAAAGCTTCCTGGACAGGACCTATAGTCAGGTCGTCACTCCAAGGGTACAGGAGGTGAGATGGTTAGAGACGGAAAGAGAGGGGATGCAACGAGTACAGGAGACTTTGGTGGAAGTACCTCTTGAAAACAGGTACACCCTCTTGGGAGCTGTCGAGGCAGATGACATTTCCAGTCCGAGCGGCAGACAGGACTGTGACAAGAATCCCGGCGCTGAGGCTCGACCGGCGAGACCGACGTCAGGCAGAGCCACAGTTCTGGGTTACTCCATTGTCAGGTGCTGACAGTAGATTCTGTGGAGACAGGCGAGATTCGAGGATGGTGTGTTGCCTCCCTGGTGCCAGGGTCCAAGACATCTCAGACCGACTTCAGAATATCCTCGAGAGGGAAGGTGAGCAGCCGGAAGTAGTTGTGCATATAGGCACAATTGACGTGGGTAAGGAGGTTCTGCAACGTGAGTATAGAGAACTAGGTAGGAGGCTGAAAAGAAGGACTTCTAGTGCGGTTATCTCTGGGTTGCTTCCAGTACCTCATGCTAGTGAGGGTAGGAACAAGGAGATATAGGAGATGTGTGGCTAAGGAGTTGGTGCAGGGGGCAGGGATTAAGATTTCTGGATCACTGGAATCTCTTCTGGGGCAGAGGTGACCTGTACAAAAGGGATGGGTTGCAACTTAATTGGAGGTGGACCAACATTCTGGCAGGCAGGTTTGCTAGTGCTACACGGGTGGGTTTAAACTAAACTGTGGGGGGGGGGGGGTGTGTGGAGTCAACAACGTGGAAGCGTTGCAGCTAACAGGAAAGAGAGTGTAGGAAAGATCACATTTAAACTAACAGGGCAGGGGGATGGGAACCAATGCATGGAGACAGAGGGACAAAAAAGGAGGACAGAAGCAAAAGGTAGAAGGGAGATAAGAAAAACAAACCTGAAAGCCATGTGCCTTAATGTGAGGAGCATTCGTAATGAGGTGGATGAATTGAATGTGCAGTTAGTAGTTAAGGAATATGATACAGTTGAAATTACAAAGACATGGCTCCAGGGTGACCAAGGCTGGGAGCTAAACATTCGGGGGTATTCAATATTCAGGAAGGATAGACAGAAAGGAAGAGGAGGTGGGGTGGCATTGCTGGTTAAAGAGGAGATTAATGCAATAGCAAGGAGAGACATTAGGTTGGATGCTGTAGAATCGATATGGGTAGAACTGCGAAAGGGCAGAAAACGATTGTTGGAGTTGTATACAGCCCACCAAATGGCAGTAGGGAGGTGGGGGATAGCATCAAGCAGGAAATTAGGGATGCGTGTAGCAAAGGTACAGCAGTTATCATGGGTGACTTTAATCCACATATAGATTGGGCCAACCAAATTGGAAGCAGCACTGAGGAGGAGGATTTCCTTGAGTGTACACGGGATGGTTTTTTTTCAACCAATATGTAGCGGAATTGACTAGAGGACAGGCTAACCTAGACTGGGTATAGTATAATGAGGAAAAATTAGTTAGCGATCTTGTTGTGCAAAGCCCCTTGGGCAACAGTGACCATAATATGGTGGAATTCTGCATTGGGATGGAGAGTGACAGTTAATTCAAAGACTAAGGGCCTGAACTTGAAGAAAGCAGACTTTGTAGGTATGAGACGGAAATTGGCTAGGATAGACTGGCAAATTATATTTAAAGGGTTTACGGTGGAGATACAATGGCAAAGATTTAAAGTCCACATGGATGAACTCCAGAAATTGTTCATCCCTGTCTGGTGAAAAAATAAAATGGAAAATGTGGCTCAACTGTGGCTAATGAGGGACATCAAGGATAGTGTTAAATCCAAGGAAGAGGCATATCAATTGGCCAGAGGAAGCAGCAAACCGGAGGACTGGGAGAAATTTAGCTCAACAGAGGAGGACAAAGGGGTTCATTAAGAGGGGAAAAAAGAACATGAAAGAAAGCTTGCGGGGAATATAAAAACTGGCAGTAAAACTTCTTTAGATATGTAAAAATGAAAATATTAGTGTGGGACAAATATAGGTGCCTTACAGTTGGAGACGGGTGAATTTATAATGGGAAACAAGGAAATGGCAGAACAGTTAAACAAGTACTTTGGTTCTGTCTTCACTAAGGAAGACACTAACAATCTCCCAGAAATACTAACGGACCGAGGATCTAGTGGGAGGGATGAACTGAAGGGAATCGACATTAGTCAGGAAATGATGTTAGGTAAACTGTTGGGACTGAAGGGAGATAAATCCCCAGGGCCTGATGGTTTGCACTCCAGAGTACTCAAAGATGTGGCCTTAGAAATTGTGGATGCATTGGTGATCATTTTCCTCGACTTTGGATCAGTTCCTGTGGAATGGAGGGTAGCCAATGTAACTCCACTTTTTAAGAAAGGATGGAGAGAGAAAACGGGGAATTATAGACCAGTTAGCCTTACATCGGTAGTGGGGAGGATGCTTGAGTCAATTATTAAATATGTTATAGCAATGTATTTGGAAAGCAGTGACAAGATTGGTCAAAGTCAACATGGATTTATGAAGGAAATCATGCTTGACTAATCTTCTGAAAACTTTTGACGATATAACAAGTAGAATGGATAAGGGAAAGCCAATGGATGTGGTGTATCTGGACTTTCAAAAAGCCTTTGACAAGGTCCCACACAAGAGATTAGTGTACAAAATTAGAGCACATGTTATTGGGGGTAGGGTATTGACATGGATAGACAACTGGTTGGCAGACAGGAAGCAAAGAGTAGGAATTAACGGGTGCCACAAGGCTCATTGCTGGGACCCCAGTTATTTACAATATATATTAACGGTTTAGACGAGAGAATTAAATGTGACATCTCCAAGTTTGTGGATGACACAAAGCTGGGTGGCAGTGTGAGCTGCGAAGAGGATGCTATGAGGCTGCAGGGTGACTTGGATAGGTTGGATAAGTGCGCAGATGCATGGCAGATGCAGTATAATGTAGATAAATGTGTGGTTATCCACTTTGCTGGCAAGAACAGGAAGACAGATTATTAGCTGAATGGTGTCATATTAGGAAAAGGGACGAGACCTGGGTGTGCTTGTACATCAGTCACTGAAAGAAAGCATGCAGGTACAGCAGGCAGTGAAGAAAGCTAATGGCATGTTGGCCTTTATTGCGAGAGGATTTGAGTTTAGGAGCAAGAAGGTCCTACTGCAGTTGTACAGGGTCCTGGTAAGACCACACCTGGCGTATTGTGTGCAATTTCTCCTAATTTGAGGAAGGACATTATTGCCGTTGAGGGAGTGCAGTGTAGGTTTACAAGGTTAATTCCGGGGATGGCAGGACTGGTATATGATGAAAATGGGTTGACTGGGCTTGTATTCACTGGAATTGAGAAGGATGAGAGGGTACCTTATAGAAAAATATAAAATTCTTAAAGGATTGGACAGGCTAGATGCAGGAAAAATGTTCTCGATATTGGGGGAGTCCAGAACCAGGGGTCACAGTTTAAGAGTAAGGGGTAAGCTATTTAGGACTGAGGTGAGGACAAATTTCTTCACCCAGAGTTGTGAATCTGTGGAATTCACTGCCACAGGAGGCAGTGGATGCCAATTCACTGCATGTTTTCAAGAGGGCGTTATATTAGCTCTTAGGGATAAAGGAATCAAGGGATATGGGGAAAAAGCAGTAACGGGGTACTGATTTTAGATGATCAGCCATGATCATATTGAATGGCAGTACTGGCTCGAAGGCCTACTACTGCACCTCTTTTTCTATGTTTCTATGTATAAGAGGGTACAACTGTGACATTTGCAAGACACCAGGACAGGTGCCTAGATAGGAGTCATTTGGAGGGATAGTGGCCAGGCACAGGCAAATATGGTCAGCTCAGGCAACATGGTCAGCATGGATGTGTTGGGCTAAAGGGCCTGTTATCATGCTGTATCGTTCTATGATTCTATGGACCTGAGTACTCAGAGAAATTGATTGTTGTACTGTTAATGAATATTACAGTTGTAATATTTGAAACATTTTTCAATCGTTAATTCAGAAAGGTTCAGGACTCTGGACAGGGTGGGAAAACAGTTTGTAATGTCAAATTGTGTCTCACAAAGCCACGCGATTTGTGCATGCATCAAAATACAAGAGTTGAGAAAACATCCTCTATTTGTTCACTCTTTTGCTCATAAATTCTATGAAAGTGAAATGTATTCCGTATCTCAAATTTTTGGATGGTAAAGCTTGTACTTGGGGGAAGAGGGTGTTATGCTTATAATGATTATTGCCAATTTCTGTTTGTAGTTAAATACAGTCCCATATAATTTCTTAAATTAATATTAAAATTGAGAATTAAATTGAAGCTTGAAAACTTGAAAAAGTGGATCTAAAATGCTTCGACAATTATGCAAGGGGAAAGGATATCTAGCTGGCGTGACTGCTTCAGATTATTCTGTCAGTATTGAGCAAATTTCCAATATCAGCCAATGTCTGTTTCCCTTCCCAGAGCAGGATATCACATGTAACCTAAATCTCAAACACCTCAGATTTTAATTGTATTAAATTGTAATTTAGAACCTGAAAAATCTACAATCAACTATTAAACATATAAAACCAAGCAAACCATGTAAAGCTCAGAACTCTTAACCCAAAACATTACCCATCTTTCTGCATCCACAGATGCTGCTTGGCCTGTTCATTTCCTCGAGCAGTTTGTTTTTTTGCTTCAGGTTGCAACATTTGCATTCGCTTGTGTCTCTAGCAAATATTACATCTACTGTAATGTGTTTGCAGGTTTACTGCAGTTTTCCACTGGACCACCACCGGGAACAAATGCAATGATCTCACCTGCATTCTCTGTACCAAGTGTTACGGTGAAGGAGGAGGTTGGTTCACTCAGATTGCTTGTAGTTCGTGCACAGGGTCTTCTGGGCAATGTCGTGGTTGCGTACCGAACTGTTCCCCTGACGGCTGCTAGCCCATCCGATTATCAAGTAAGCAATAAAGGTTTTTTTTTGTTTGGAAGTATGATGTTTATTTAGTTTCACTTAGTTAAACAAATGTAATAAATGCAACGACATATCTGAGCATTACCACTCTGCACATTCTTACTCAACACTATTATTACAGCGACAGCTTGCAATGCTACTGCAGTATGGTCTTTCCTTTCACTTTTCTCTTGAATTATGTTGAATTAAACAGGAAAGTAGATCTGCCCATAGTAGCAAACCCTTCATTTCAGGAAAAGTAGCATCGCTACAAAAGTGTGGATTCTAATGAGCTTTGCTAGTTTTCTCGAGCTGGAGGAACCCAGTGGGTCAGGCAGCATCTATGGAGGGAAATTGGCAGACGATGTTTCAGCTTGGGGGCCCTTCAGAACGATGGAGTGAGGGGAGAAACCTGGAAAAAAGAGGAAGGCGTGGGACATAGCTTGACAACTAGTTAGATACAGTTGAAGAGAGGGTGATTGGAAAATGGCTGGAGATAGTAATAAAGGCTAGAGGTGAAATGGAGACCAAGGATGTCAGACAAGGAAAGAAGAGGAGTGAAATGTAATGCTGCTGGGAGGGATTTGGATGAAAGGGAGTGGGGGGTGGAACGAGAAAGAGGGGGGATAAAGGTGAAAGAGAGAATGGAGTAGGGAGGAGTGGAAGATGAGCAGAAGGAGCGTTGACAGGAACAGGGTGATGGGGCAGGGGGGGAATGTGTGCACGGTGGGGGGGTGATGAAAAGGGGGGGAGAGCAGGGTTGCACTTGAAATGTTCATAAGTCTACCGTTAGGTTGTAAGTGACCTGAGAGGAATATGATTTAGAAGGAACTGCAGATGCTGGAAAATCGAAGGTAGACAAAAATGCTGGAGAAACTCAGGGCCCATGTCTACATTTGGTCTTACCAACATGGCACGCAAGAAAAAGCTTTTCATTGTACCTCAGTACCAGTGACAATGAACTAAACTGAACATAGAAGAGGCCACATTGAGGCACTGAATGCAATAGGTCAAGTGGAGGGACGTGTATACATTGATCATGTGCCAGAATTTGCCCCACCCCTACTGCTTTCTTCCCATTTCCTCCCCCTTATCCCGTCTGAAGAATGGTCCTAACCCAAAACATTGTCTGTGTATTTCTCTCCACAGATACTGCCTGAGCCACTGTTCCTCCAGCACATTGTTGCTCAAGACTCCAGTATCTGCAGTCTCTTTTGTCTCCTTACTAATTTTTTTTCCTTTTCTTCATCTTCAATGTATTAATTAATTTCCAGTGTACAGTTTCATGCCTATACCTGGAACTATTTTGGCCAAGCAGCTATTCTTTGTTTTTCCTTAACAATGTTTATCAGTGCACTATTTTGATAGAGGGGAATAATAATATTTGGCTGAGTATAGAGCATGTCCAATTGCCTACCCAACGGCTACTGACACTGAACCCACATGCATTGAACTGAATTTTGAACTGTTGGAGCAGTATGGATTCATTAATTATCCAAAATTATGAAAATAAATAATTATGTCACTCGCTTGCTAGCAACTATTGGCCAAGCTATCATTAGGATTGTTGTCCGTTATTTAGGCACCAAAAGTTGGTGCTTTCAACTGGATAATAACTGTGATCCTTTTCTAGTAGTTCAAAAGTCAGTTCAATGCATTTTGTTTTTGCTGTTGTTAGCCGTTGGATAGGCTGTTGGATGCACCACATCCGGCCAATTATTATTATTCCGCACTAGCAAAGTAGTGCATCATAGAAACTCAAAGATAGTATGGTCAAACTGCAGTGCATTTGCTGTTTTCTTGACTGAGTTAAGGCAATCAGTATGGTTTACTGAAAGCACTCGAGTGTTTCTTCGTGTATATCTCAATTTCTCCATAGAAATGTAACCTGTTTCACTACTGTCCGATGAATATGGGTCACTTTTCAAACATACCTAACAGTCATCTTACAATGGCCATTAGATTTTACATTTACATGTAAATAAGGGACCAGATATTTATTTTGGGCTTCCATGCAGCGTGGTTTGTGATTATTCAGCAGCTGTCAACAAAATATATTAGTTTATTATAATTGTAAAAATATGACTGTGGGACTAAAATGACTAGGAGTGCTTTGCCAACTCTGCAGTATTCATGCTTGCACTGCTGTTTCTTCCATGGGCTTTTTATCTCTTTGTTGTCATTCTGAGCAGAAGGGGCAGGCTGCATGTGAATGTGCGACAGGAGCTGGCACATGCGCCAAATGATAGTGAAGCCTAGTATTAGTCTGGTTAATATGCAATTAATTTTTGTACCATTTAAATTACAATTAAAACACAAAGTACTTGTGCTATAACACCAGGATAAGCGCTCAACTAAAAAAACCAAGCCCATAGCCAAAGAACTATCTAAACTGAATACACCAACTTATGTTCAGGACAATAACTAACTCCATATGCAATAAACAGCTATCTTCATGTTAACAAGCTCATTAAAAAAACTGATCAGAATAGTGTGGCTTCAAGCCACAGTCGGAAAGATGCAAATGTAGAGAAACATTTTGGTATTGGTGTTGTCTTATTATTGTCACTGGTCCAAGATAGAGTGAAAAAAATCATACCAGGCATGAGCACAATCAACCATATACAAGTACAGTAGATATTGACTGAAGGAAAACTCTGCTGAATATAGTGTTACAGCTACAGAGAAATTGTAGATTTAAATAAATGTTGAAGGGCTTCAACGAGGTAGATTGGGAAATCAGGACTGCATCTTAGCTTGCGAGAGGACTGTTCAATAGTCTGATAACAGCAGGGAAGAAGCTGTTTGTGAATCCACTGGTACATTTGGAACACAATCTAACCAAACACAAATACCAAATGCAGAGCGAAGAGAAAGATATATAGTGTAGAATATAGTTCCCAGCAATGTAGCGTATCAGTTCCAGAAGAAAAGTCCAATGTCTGCAATGAGGTAGGTTACAAAATAGAGCCTGTACTCTAGCTTATGGAAGGAGCACTCAATGCTTGAATGTTAATGTATGAATGTATGAAGGTTAAATCATTTAATTAATATCAATGTATCTGCACCTTACAAATCACCAAGTAGGACGTGGGAACACTGCCACCTGCAGGGTCGTCTTCGAGTCACATGCAGTACTATTCTGACTTTAAATAGTTTGCTGTTGTTTAACCATGTTACAGGAAAGAAGTTACCAAGCTGGAAAAGGTACAGAGAAGATTTACGAGGATGATTGCCAGAACTAGAGGGTCTGAGCTATAGGGAGAGGTTGATTAGGCAGGGACTCTTTTCCCTGGAGCGCAGGAGGATGAGGGGTAATCTTATTAACCATATAACCATATAACCATATAACCATTACAGCACGGAAACAGGCCATCTCGTCCCTTCAAGTCCGTGCCGAACATTTTTTTAAATTTTTTATTTTTTTTATTTTTTATTTTTTTTATTTTTATTTTTTAAATAAATACTTCCCCCTAGTCCCATCTACCTGCACTCAGACCATAACTCTCCATTCCTTTCCCATCCATATACCCATCCAATCTATTTTTAAAGGATAAAATCGAACCAGCCTCCACCACTTCCACTGGAAGCTCATTCCACACAGCTACCACTCTCTGAGTAAAGAAGTTCCCCCTAATGTTACCCCTAAACTTCTGTCCCTTAATTCTCAAGTCATGTCCCCTTGTTTGAATCTTCCCTACTCTCAATGGAAAAAGCTTATCCACGTCAACTCTACCTAACCCGCTCATAATTTTAAAGACCTCTATCAAGTCCTCTCTTAACCTTCTGCGCTCCAAAGAATAAAGACCTAACTTGTTCAACCTTTCTCTGTAACTTAGTTGCTGAAACCCAGGCAACATTGTAGTAAATCTCCTCTGTACTCGCTCTATTTTGTTGACATCCTTCCTATAATTAGGCGACCAAAATTGTACTCCATACTCCAGAATTGGCCTCACCAATGCCTTGTACAATTTTAACATTACATCCCAACTTCTATATTCAATGCTCTGATTTATAAAGGCCAGCACACCAAAAGCTTTCTTTACCACCCTATCTACATGAGATTCCACCTTCAGGGAACTATGCACAGTTATTCCTAGATCCCTCTGTTCAACTGCATTCCTCAATTCTCTACCATTTACCATGTACGTCCTATTTTGATTTGTCCTGCCGAGATGTAGTACCTCACATTTATCAGCATTAAACTCCATCTGCCATCTTTCAGCCCACTCTTCCAAATGGCCTAAATCTCTCTGTAGACTTTGAAAATCTACTTCATTATCCACCACACCACCTATCTTAGTATCATCTGCATACTTACTAATCCAATTTTCCACACCATCATCCAGATCATTGATGTACATGACAAACAACAGTGGACCCAACACAGACCCCTGAGGCACCCCACTAGTCACCGGCCTCCAACCTGACAAACAGCCATCCACCATTACTCTCTGGCATCTCCCATTCAGCCACTGTTGAATCCATCTTGCTACTCCACCATTAATACCCAACAATTGAATCTTCTTAACCAACCTTCCATGAGGAACCTTGTCAAAGGTCTTACTGAAGTCCATATAGACAACATCCACTGCTTTACCCTCATCAATTTCCCTAGTAACCTCTTCGAAAAATTCTAGAAGATTAGTCAAACATGACCTTCCAGGCACAAATCCATGTTGACTGTTCCTAATCAGACCCTGCTTATCCAGATGCTTATATATATTATCTTTAAGTATCCTTTCCATTAATTTGCCCACCACTGACGTCAAACTAACAGGTCTATAATTGCTAGGTTTACTCTTAGAACCCTTTTTAAACAACGGAACAACATGTGCAGTACGCCAATCCTCCGGCACTATTCCCGTTTCTAATGACATTTGAAATATTTCTGTCATAGCCCCTGCTATTTCTACACTAACTTCCCTCAATGTCCTCGGGAATATCCTGTCATGACCTGGAGACTTATCCGTTTTCATATTTTTCAAAAGTGTCCGCACCTCCTCTTCTTTGAATCTCATAGTTTCCATTGCTACTCTGCTTGTTTCCCTTACCTCACATAATTCCATATCCTTCTCCTTGGTGAATACCGAAGAAAAGAAATTGTTCAATATCTCCCCCATCTCTTTTGGCTCTGCAGATAGCTGTCCACTCTGACTCTCTAATGGACCAATTCTATTCCTTGTTATCCTTTTGCTATTAATATAGCTGTAGAAACCCTTTGGATTTACTTTCACCGCTCTGTCCCATGGGTTTGCGGTCGTTGGCGGTGAAGCGCGGCGTCGCCGGAAGAGGGGACCGCACGGCAACCACGAGAGCGGCGCACGGATGCTGCGCGGGGGGCCAAGTACGGCCGGTTCAACGAGCTTGCGGTTTCGGCTGATGACGTCTTTCGGATCGCGGGGCTGTGGCGGCGGCCGTGCCGCACACGTACCTCAATGTCGGCGGCTGTGCCGCACACGTACCTCACTGGCGGCGGCTGTGGCGGCGGCCGTGCCGCACACGTGCCTCACTGGTGGAGGCTGTGGCAGTGCAGGTTTGACTCACGGCGTTCGTGCCTCACTGGCAGCGGCTGTGGCGGCGGCCGTGCCGCACTCGTGCCTCACTGGCGGCGGCTGTGCGGTAGGAACATATGTTTGGACAGTGTTGGTTTTTATTTAGCACCGTGCGGTGTTGGGAACAATGCCGCACGGCCCCGGAATTGTGCGTTTGTCCGAGCCCGCGGTCTCTGGCGGCCCAGGAGCGGTAGATAGTTCCTGTTCCGCCGCCAATGTCCGCAGACTCGTGAGACAGGCCTTTTACTTGCCAAAGCAACCTCATATCTTTTAGCTTTTCTAATATCTTTCTTAATATTCTTTTTACATTCTTGATACTCCTCAAGCACCTCATTTACTCCATTCTGCCTATAATTATTGTAGATCTCTCTCTTTTTCCGAACCAAGTGTCCAATTTCCCTTGAAAACCATGGCTCTTTCCAATTTTTACTATTTCCTTTCAACCAAACAGGGACATAAAGATTATGTACTCTTAAAATTTCACCCTTAAATGTCCTCCATTTCTCTTCTACATCCTTCCCATAAAACAACATGTCCCAATTCACTCCTTTTAAATCCTTTCGCATCTCCTCAAAGTTAGCCTTTCTCCAAACAAAAATCTCAACCCTAGGTCCAGTTCTGACCCTCTCCATAATTATATTGAAACTAATGGTATTGTGATCACTGGACCCGAAGTGCTCCCCAACGCTTACCTCCGCCACCTGCCCTGTCTCATTTCCTAACAGGAGGTCCAGCACTTGAGGTGTATAAAATCATGAGAGGAATAGATCGGGTAGTTGCACAGAGTCTCTTGACTAGACTAGGTGAATCGAGGACCAGAGGACCAGAGGACATAGGTTTAAGGTAAAGGGGAAACGATTTAATAGGAATCTGGATTTGATAGGTTTAATAGGAATCTGAGGTGTATGGAACAAGCTGCCAGAGGAGGTAGTTGAGGCGGGGATTATCCCAATGTTTAAGAACCAGTTAGACAGGTACATGGATAGGACAGGTTTGGAGGGATATGGATCAAACGCAAGCAGGTGGGACTAATGTAGCTGGGACATGTTGGCCGGAGTGGGCAAGTTGGGCCGAAGGGCCTGTTTACACACTGTATCACTCTATGACTCTATTGTCATGGGTTCTAAAGTCTGTTCAATCACACTGTGGGAGTACCTTCATCAGAGAGAATGTGGTTGGTCCATGATACATTGTTGATGATAATTATACCTTGAAACTTGAAGCTCTCGACCATTTCTACTTCAGCACCATAGATGCAAATTGGGGCATGTGCTCTACCATGTTTCCTGAAGTTGCTAACTAGCTCCGTCATCTTGCTGACAATGAGGGAAAGATTGTTATCTTGACACCATATTATTACACTCTCTTCTCTTCCTGTATTGCATCTCATTATTATGTGAGATCTGGCCCACAATGGGTGGCGTCATCTACAGTTCATAAAAATAGATACCCATCACTTTTGCAAAGACACATGGAGATTGATATTAAATGCTGCAGCAATGCCAGGATCTTGAAAAATGAATAAAAAAGCATTGGCAATGGTGAAAAGTAGGATTCTCATGCAGAGCCTTTAAGCATCCATATGTTGACTTTACAAATGGTAATTTCATGCTACTGGAGACCACGTCTCATCAATCGGACTAGAATAAGCTGAATTTTGTAGGAGTTCCCCCGTGAACCACGGACCATAGACAGGTTGCAACATTAGGATTAATATCTAGTTCTCTTATATTAAGATATTACTAATAGATGTAACTTGTTTTTTTAGGATACAGCAGGCACTCTAGATTTTAAACCTGGAGAGCAATATAAATACATAACTATAAATATCACCGATGATTCTGTTCCTGAACTACCCAGCAGCTTTAAAGTGGTGCTATCGAACTCTGTGAAAGGTGAGGACCAAGAGGAACTTTACTGATTCACAAAGAACTGCTTTCTTAAAGAAAATAACGGTATTTAAATGGCAAACAAAAGATTTTAAAGCAACTTGCACATTATAACTGCACTGATTTTTGCTTTAGTTTAATAGGATACATTTCCACTTGGTGAGTTTCTAGTCTGTTGTGCCTTGTTTATTTTTATCTGTGCAATACATAACACCTTGCCACTTCACTTTTGTACAATCAAAATTATTTTGGGAAGCTTTCATTTGTCTGAAATCAGAAGCAGTTGGCTGCATGTGGCACATTTGAAATCTTTGAGGTTTGTTAAGCTTATCACATTTATCACTTTGGGGCATGCTCCACTAAATCTATGCAAGCTAATGCAAAAAACTGTGATGCATGCAACTTCTTGTTATTGGGAAACTCCCTGGGTTAGTTGAATTTTATATAGGCCATGATTATTCATCACCTTGTTGTAAAAGAAAACAGCTTTCCCTTTCAAAAAAACCTACTGTCTGAACACTGAACAATGTCATTTGTATGTTTTCTCACACACTTTGTCTGTTTTTGATTTTGTGTGTATGTGAATGTACTATGTGTTTCTTTCTGAAGTGGCTGAACTGCCTGGCATAGGTACCAGCGGTAGTGGTGATGGTGAGGTGGAGTTTGTTCTTCCAGCTTTACACATGCATGGTAAGAACCTGTCTATCATCTAATTGTTTTTGTCTGTTTACTTTTGCTGTTTACAATTAGCTTCTTATGAGGAGGATGGTGCATGGACCTGATGTCCTCTCTTATCTTTTACATAAATATCCATCTCCTGTGTCAATGTTCAATTCACTAGATTTTTTATTTATTTTGCAAATCTAAGTTCCAAAATTTCTTTATTAATCATATTTATATTTCCTTTAGGACTTTTTTAAATTGACAACATTATTGGATAGAGATAACAGAATTATTTTTGTTTAATATTTATGAATGATGTTTACCTCATGATGTGAAAAAAAGAAATTCGGGGACAATTGTAGTAAAAGCAATATTTCCAAAAAGTAAAAATAAATGAACAAGGTGTTATTTTATGAAGGACTTCCAGGAAGAGTCAATGTGACTGAAAGCTTTAACAGTGGGAGTGGAGTAGAGGGAACCACAGCAGGCTGTAGTTGAAATATTGAAAGATACAAGTAGGAATTCAGAGGAGGGAATATAAAAATATGATTTTTATTTTTTGCTTGAAAAGGAATTTGAGGGAACAAAGTCATGTTCGGAAAATAACTAATGCTGGAAATCTGAAATAAAAGCAAGCTGTGTTACAAATGTCCCTGAGAATTTGTCCCTGAGAATTTTCTGTAACATGAGCAGTTCACAAGTCAGAAATACGACCATGAACATAGTTCCCACGTGGCTGCAGAGGTGGTTTGTCCTGGAAGAATAGGTCTAGAACAGCATTTTAAATCTCGTTTGCCATTCTTAATAATAAAGCTAATGTTAACAAATGTTAACAAAACATTTTACTGCAGGTGAGATTGTAAATGCTAATGAAGGTTTTTAAAAGGATTTGATTAGGCAAAATTCCATCCGGTGTCGAGAAACATAGAAACATAGAAAGTAGGTGCGAGAGTAGACCACCAGGCCCATCGAGCCCGCACCGCCATTCGCTCATGGCTGAACACTAAACAGACACCCTTACCCACAAACAGTAGACACAAGACACAGAACACAAGACACTACCCTCCCCTTTATATCGCTATCACCCCTCTCCACCCCAAGAACCGCGTGATCTCCTGGGGGAGGCAAAAAAACGGATAAAAACACAGGTCCAATTCGGGAAAAAAATCCGGGAAATTCCTCTCCGACCCCAATCCAGGCGATCGACACTTGTCCAGGAGATCACTCAGGTCTTACTATACTAACCATACCGAGGTCCATATCCCTGCCCTCTCCCCGTAGCCCCTTATCCCCTTGGCAGCTAAAAAACCATCTATTTTAGACTTAAACATATTTAATGTTTCTGCTTCCACTGCTCCCTGGGGCAGTGAATTCCATAAATTAACCACCCTCTGGGTGAAGAAGTTCTTCCTCATCTCAGTTTTAAAAGAGCCCCCTCTTATTCTACAACTATGTCCCCTAGTTCTAGTTTCCCCGATCATTGGGAACATCCTCGGTGCATCGACCCGATCAAGGCCCCTCACGATCTTATATGTTTCAATGAGATCGCCTCTCATTCTTCTAAACTCCAAAGAGTAGAGTTCCAGCCTACTTAACCTTTCCTCATATGTCAATCCCCTCATTGCAGGAATTAATCTTGTAAACCTTCGCTGCACTGCCTCCAGGGCCAGTACATCCTTTCTTAAGTATGGACCCCAGAACTGTACACAGTATTCCAAATGTGGTCTCACTAATACTGTGTACAGCTGCAGCAAGACCTCCGTGTTTTTATACTCAATCCCCCTAGCAATAAAGTCACCTGCATACCCACAGCAGTCAGCAAATCCATCCTGCCAGTCTCCCAAATGCTCATTCATACAAAGAAATATAGAAACATAGAAAATAGGTGCAGGAGTAGGCCATTTGGCCCTTCGAGCCAGCACCACCATTCAATATCAGCTATTCATGGCTGATCATCCAAAATCAGTACCCCAGTCCTGCCTTCTCCCCATATCCCTTGATTCCGTTAACCCACAGATCTATATCTAACTTTCTCTTGAATACATCCTAACATATGGGCTGTACACCAGTTGGGCATTCGTAAACTGGTGAGGACCTCACCAGGTCTGAACATTGGCATCAATAACCACATTCGGTTTAAGGAAAATAAAAAGAAGTTCTGAATAAATCCAAGTGAAGGCTGGGATGATGAATAATCAATACAATGAACAACGAAGAGACTAGGAACCAGTGAAGTGGCCCATGCAGAAATATGCTGGAAAAGTGGAATACAAAGCATTTAAAAAACGTGTTAAAAAGATAGAGAATCAGTTGTTGAATGTTGCTAGTCATTTGCCTTGTTGTCTGTCTGGAAGTGTGATGGATCTAAGGAAATCTTATGAAGATATTGGAAATATTACAAATAGAAAGAGTTTCTGAGAAGGCAGGTGGAAACAGTTTTTTCAGGAAACAGAATCCAGGCTTTCTGAAAACAACTTTGTCAGTGGAGATTTTGGGGTCATATTTTGTGTTGGCATGTGTAGTCAATCTCCAATAATCCGACTACTCAGAAATCCCAATGATTAAGCATCTGGTTTACCTAATAACACTTCCAGTACTCCCTCTGAGTCACCAGAGCCCCGGTTCCCATGCTTTTTAAACTGATCAGGATCATTTCCCCCCCTGCTTGAATGAAGCTTGGAATATGTGAATATCATATGTGAATATGAATATCTCCAGTAATGAATGGTACTGTAAAACCAACAAAAAAATTAGTGACACAGCATTAAAGCTGTAAATAATTTAATCACCCATGTTTTGGGTTACTCCTATGCTTTTTTGGTCATAGTAATTTTTGTGTCAGCTCTTCAGTTGGCAGGTTCACAAGTTCACAAATGATAGGCGTAGAATTAGGTCATTCAGCTCATCGAGTCTACTCCGCCATTCAATCATGGCTGATCTCTGCCTCCTAATCCCATTTCTTGCCTTCTCCCCATACGCCTTGATACCCTTTCTGATCAAGAACTTGTCTATCTCTGCCTTAAAAATATCCACTGACTGACTAAAGAAGTTCCTCCTTACCACCTTTCTAAAAGAGCACCCTTTAATTCTGAGTTTAAAGCTTGTGGTATACTTTTAGATTAACATTTACGTTCTGGCAGATTTTATCACAAAGCCTTAATGATATTAACTGGACTTTGTGGGATTCTCACATTATCAGTGATAGTGTTAAATTACGCAGAATATTTAAAAAAAAATTTAATAATAATACGAAGTATCTATCCATTAGTGGGCTAATCTTCCAAAAGCAGTACAATCCATGCTAACACTAATTTATTTAACAAACTGCCTTCCTGGAAATATTTGCAGTTACTCTCGACTCCAAATAAAGATACCTAAAGAAGTCCAAGGAAAATAAAACTTGATTAAAACCTTTCAAAATTTACTGTATTATTTTTCTGTTAATGTTAAAAAATATATTGCCCAAAAAATTTATAATCGAAAAGTTTATAATCATGAAGCGTCAAACTAATGACTTCCCTATCACTGATTTCCTGACAATCCTTTTCTGAGAGCAATTTAGATTAACCTTGCTGGTGTGAGATTGGGGTTACACATAGACAATATTGGTTGTCAGAATTTCTTCCCAAAGGAATCATTTTAATTTTTAAATTGTCTGCTAGCTTTGTGAAATAATTTCATATGTGATATTGTTGTTGTATTCATTTTCAGAAACTTTTGTAATGATTCAGATTCAATTGATCATGGTAGTCATTTTAATTTATAAATAATCCATGTCTCTGGATTGCTTTATCTTTGGGAAGGGAATTTCAAAAGATCATAATGCTCCTTATATATGGGCATATCTACTTTGAGCTCTTCTCGAGTCTAATTAAGACTTGCTGGACAACATTTCTGGAGCAGGTCAGCTCCCATCATGATTATGAGAATTATTTTAAAAGTTAATCTTATGTATTCTTAAAATGCAAGTTATTTTATAAAATCGAGGTATTTTTGTTTCTGCAATTGAGGTGAAATCAATTAGCAATGAAACAATTATAACCTCCTGTTTCAAATATTTTGATCTCCAGCTAGCCTTGGGATAGCATCTGAAATCATAGTTACCATTGATGTCTCTGATGATGCCTATGGAGTGTTCCAGTTCAGCAGTGACTCTTTACAGGCAAAGGGTACAGAACCTGAAGGGGGTCATGACGTTGTATTATTACAGGTCAGTATTTATCTTGCCAATAGGTTAATGTCTTAACTGGGATGCAAATTGTGACGAATTGTGACTGTCATATGCTGAGCTTGTATACTCTGGAATTTAGAAGGATGAGAGAGGATCTTATTGAAACATATAAGATTATTAAGGGTTTGGACACGCTAGAGGCAGGAAACATGTTCCCGATGTTGGGGGAGTCCAGAACCAGGGGGCACAGTTTAAGAATGAGGGGTAAGCAATTTAAAACGGAGATGAGCAAACACTTTTTAACACAGAGTTGTGAGTCGGTGGAATTCACTGCCTCAGAGGGTGGTGGAGGCCGGTTCTCTGGATACTTTCAAGAGAGAGCTAGATAGGGCTCTTAAAGGGCTGTTCTGCTTGCTTCACTGTCAGGGGACATGGGGAGAAGGCAGGAACGGGGTACTGATTGTGGATGATCAGCCATGATCACATTGAATGGTGGTGCTGGCTCGAAGGGCCGAATGACGTACTCCTGCCTATTGAAATATTGTATATTGAAACATATTACAATGATTTCAGTGCTTAGTTTGCAGTGGTAAATATATTAAAAAAAACATAAATTGTAGATTAATTTAAGTCTTTCACGACATTTTAAAATTAGGAATGCACCTTATCATTTTGACTTAATTTGTTGTTGAATTTTTAGGTTTCCCGTGCTGGTGGTGCTCTTTCCCAAGTTACTTTATTTTGGGATGTGGTCTCTGACCCTAACAATAATTTGGTCGATATCCATGGGAATATCACATTTGAAACGGGGCAAACACTGGCCGACATTGTGCTGCAGGTGGCTTCAGATGATGTGCCGGAATTGGACGAAGAGCTTCTGATGTACATTAGTAATGTTTCCAAAGGACGCCTGGGGACTCTAGTAAATGCCACCTTGACAGTTCTGGCTGACGATGATCCTTATGGTGTGTTCACCTTTTCGGTAAGAAGTCGACCGATTAGAGTTGAGGAGGAGGACCAGAATGTGACGCTGACGGTGGAGCGACGTGGTGGATTCTTCGGCATTGCCGCGATCACATACGCAACTGTCGAGGACACAAGATCAACTGATCTGCCATCCTTCATTGCTCGAGCAATGGCTGAAAATGATTACCTTGCCATATCTGGGTCAATAATCTTTGAAGCCAATCAAATGGAAGCTAACATAACTATTCCCATTCTGGATGATGAAGAACCTGAAAGGCCCGAGTCTGTGTTTGTCCAGTTACGTGATGTAGTATTGCTGAAAGGGGAGCAAGACAGACCAAGTGAGTAATCCAAAATGGTGATCAGATGTTGGTCTATTTGGTTGTGTTACTCAAGCCATTGAGGGTTAATATCTATATTACTAAAAGTCTGATCTTGATCACTTCCTGTTGTTCTGTATATTGATTTTAGAAAAAACGCTGCCACTTACGGCTGTGATTTTTGGCCATCTTACTCAGAGTCCCCCTCCGCTGCGCAGGACAAGAGGATTTTTTCCCATCGATGAAAAATAAAACAGTTATTAGTGTTTAAAAAATGTTGAGATTCTCTCTCCTGAAGGCCACGCCCCTTCCAGAGGGACTATAAAACCCAGAAGTGTTGAGTGCCTCAGTCAGTCTCTGCAAGATGGGGGAGCGAGAGAGTCACGTCTCTCAGTCTGAGCTGTGAATAACTCTGAACACATGTCTACAAAACTGTGAGTGGTTTTACTGACTTGTCAGTGCCCTTAATGTGGTTTGAAAATAGAGTTTGGAAATGCTAAAGCTGTGTTGCCTTTGGTTTGGAAATGCTAAAGCTGTGTTGCCTTTGGTTTGGAAATGCTAAAGCTGTGTTGCCTTTGGTTTGGAAATGCTAAAGCTGTGTTGCCTTTGGTTTGGAAATGCTAAAGCTGTGCTGTCTTTGGTTTGGAAATGCTAAAGCTGTGTTGCCTTCGGTCTGGAAATGCTCACGCTGTATTGCCTAATTAAAGTTGCCTTGCCTAATTAAAGTTGCCTTGCCTAATTAAAGTTGCCTTGCCTAATTAAAGTTGCCTTGCCTAATTAAAGTTGCCTTGCCTAATTAAAGCTGCCTTGCCTAATTAAAGTTGCCTTGCCTAATTAAAGTTGCCTTGCCTAATTAAAGTTGCCTTGCCTTCTGTATAACTAAAAGTCTAATCTTGACCACTTCCTGTTTGCGCTCTATATTGATTTTAGAACAAACGCTACCATGTACAGCTGTGATTTTTGGCCATCTTGCTCAGAGTCCCCCTCCGCTCATCAGGTGCCGAGGACTTTTCCCATCGATGAAAAATAAAAGAGTTATTAATGTTTTAAAAATGTTGAGATTCTCTCTCCTGTCAATCACGCCATGAAGGCCACGCACCTTCTGGTGGGAGGCGAGGAGGGACTATAAAACCCAGAAGTGTGGGCGTGGCTCAGTCTCTGCAAGATGGAGGAGGGAGAGGTCATGACTCATTGTCTTTAGTGGCCTTGCACCCTGCTTGAAATGGTATGAAACTGCACTTGAATTTGGTGGCCTTGCACCCTGCTTGAAGTGGTAAGAAACTGCACTTGAATTTGGTGGCCTTGCACCCTGCTTGAAATGGAATTTCATGGAATAGCCGTGAGTCAACTGGCAGCCCACCGGCCATGAGTGAGTGAGCTGCCAGCACAACAGGCTTGAGTGATTGAGCCAACAACCCAAGAATCCATTCAGCCCACAATGTCCATACTAGCCCTGTGGAAACCAGTCCCTTCAGCCCACAACACCCATACTAGCGCTCCAGAAAGCCCCCCCTCCCCCCCTCAGCCGGTCAGGCAGTATCTGTGGAGAAAATGGATATGCAATGTTTTTGATTGGGGCCTTTCTTTGTGGTAGGGGGGAGAAAGCTGGAAGATAGGTGGAGGAGGGACAAAGTCTTGCAAATGGATACAAGTATTTTGATTGCAGATTGTTGTACAAACGTCAGAGATGAAAAGACAAAGTGTGAGAAAGACAAAGACACGAGGGTTAAGTAACTCAGTGGGTCAGGCAGCATCTTTAGAGAATATGGAGAGGTGGTGTTTTTCGTCGGGATCCTTCTTCAGACTTAGTTGCAAATAGTGAAGCCAGAGAAGGAATATAGGGGGGGGAAAGGGAAAGGTGGGTGCGGATTAAATGGTGCACAGGAAAGGAAGTTGGTGGGGTTGGAGAAAAATTTGATAATTCAAAATTCATACCATTAGGTTGTAAGCTACTCAAGTGGTATATGAGGTGCTGTTCCTCCAGTTTGCAGGTAGCTTCACTTTGACAATGGAGGAGGCCCAGGACAGGAAAAGTCAATGTGGTAAGGGGGGTTAAAATGGTTAGCAACCAGGTGATCCAGTAGGCCTTGGTAGACAGAGTGCAAATGTTTAGCAAAATGGTCACCTTGTCTACACGGTTTCACTGATGTAAAGGAGACCATATCAGGAAAAGGGTTTATTCCAATGTAGCATAGAATCACTCACATTATGTCTGCCAAGCACCCATTATTAATGATTCCATCAGAGGTCCTTTCCTGGATGCTGACTGGAGCACTCAACAGATCAATCGCAGTGTGGGCTAAATAGTTTGCAATGCCCATTTACAAATACATTTATCAATAGTGTGCATTAAATAAATGGTTCATTACAATCATCCCTCCTCAATGAAATTGATTGCATGCAATATCTTTCTGATACTCGTTCAAAGGTATTTGGTTACATTCATGTGTAATTTTACTCAGTAAGCAGCTTTCCTATTATGATGTACAACAAAACCAATGATACCCAGTTTACTCAATGAGTAGGCAGAATTTTGGTTTCTAGGTATCGGGTTGATGTCCAAGGAATCCTTGTCTCATCGTGTGTCTATAGGTCAGGGAGTGACCTGATATTAAACAATCCAGACCATCAGTAGGTAAAAACAATGATAAAATTGACTGTGTTGTGCAACTAGGCATGTGGAAAGAATACATAATTCAAGAGAGTCAAGAGTATTTTATTATCATATGTCCCAGATAGAAGCATAAATTTCTTACTTGCCTCAATAACTATCGACCAGTGGCGGTAATGTCATCAAGTTTACCCATTGATTGATATGAATTGTGCGGGTAGATGCACAGAGTCTCTTGCCCAGAGAATATGAAATGAGGACCAGAGGACATAGATTTAAGGTGAAGGGGAGAAGATTTAATAGGAATCTGAGGGGTAACCTTTTCACGCAAAGGGTGGTGGGTGTATGGAACAAGCTGCCAGAGGAAGTAGTTGAGGCAGGGACTATCCAAACATTTAAAAAACAGTTAGACAGGTACATGGATAGGACAGGTTTGGAGGGATATGGACCAAACACGGGCAGGTAGGACTAGTGTAGCTGGGACATGTTGGGCGGTGTGGGCAAGTTGGGCTGAAGGGCCTGTTTCCACACTATCACTGTATGACTCCATGATTGGAAATTAGATGTTAATTTAAGTTTAATAAATATTATTCTGTTTCCTACTTTTCCCCATGGACTATATACCATGTCCCACATTTAACGTTCCATTCAATTTATTAGTTGCTGGTTCTCCACGCCTTGGATCAAAGAATGGCATAATCGCCCAAGTGATAATCAATGCCAACGATGATGCATTTGGAACCCTGCAGCTCTCCACTTCTGCTGTACGGGTTTATGAAAATTACGTTGGACCAATAATCAATGTCACAAGGACTGGAGGCATATTTGCGGATGTTTCTGTAAAATTTCAAGCTTTGTCAATGACAGCAAGAGCTGGTAGGACATATGAATACTTATTACTGTTACACATGGAGTTAAGTCTTAATGTTCTATTGTATGTTAATTAGCATTTTTATACCTGAATGTAGGGCTTGAAATTAACGGTTGCCCGGTTGCCAATGGCTACCTAAAGTCCTGCCAGGCAATGTAAAAGTCATGTCATATTGCTCGGCTTGATACTGCAGATACTGGTTTATACCAAAGATAGACACAAAAAACTGGTGTAACTCAGCGGGTCAGGCAGCATCTCTGGAGAAAAGGAATAAGTGATGTTTCGGGACGGCGACGGTGGCTCCACCTCCTGCTCCTCCCGCACCTCGCCCGCCTTCATAGCGGCCGCTGCGTGCCGCTCTGCCAAAGGCGATAACCGCTTTCAAAACAAATCCCCCCCGCACGCTGAGGCCCGGGAGGAGGGAGGGAGCGGGAGGCCCCCTTCCACCATCTGAAGCACCTGCACCGCTCAGCCCCGCACCTTCCTGTTGGCTGGCAGAGAAGGGGAGGCGGTGGTGAGGAGATCCCAACTGTCTCCCCTTTTGGCGGCGACACTTGGCAGTGGACAGGGACGGCCAAGGCAGCGGGGCGATGATGCTGGTGTTGTCCGAGGAGCGCTGACCTCTCTCTCTCTCTCTCTTCCCCCCCCCCCATTCCCGCCTCTATTCAGTCCTCACTGACATCCCTTGTGCTCCCCACCCCATCTACCCCCTCCCCCCCCCCCCAATTATTCATCCTGCACTGATCTCCCTATCCACCTCGCTTTGATTCTCCTGCCACCCCCCATCCATCCTACACTGGTCCCCCAATTCATCCTGTACTGACCCCCCTTCCCATCCATCTTGCCTTAACCCCCCCATTTATTCTGCACTGATCTCCCGATCCATCCTGTACTGATCCCCCCCATTTATCCTACAGTGATCCCCCCCCCAATAGATCATGTAGTGATCTCCCCATACATAATGTAGTGATTCACCCATTCATCCTGCACTGATCCCCCCCCATCGATCCTGAACTGATCCCCCCCATCCATCCTGTACTGATCTCCCCCATTCAACCCCCACTGACCTCACAATTCGCACTCTCCTCTCACAATTTTACCTACTCCAACCAATACGCACAAATTCCCCTGCCTCAATCCATCCATCCTGCACCGATTGCCTTTTTAACCCCCCTCCCCCCCCTCCATCTATCCACCCCGCACTGATTCACCCCACCCCCCTGACCCTACTGCGCTGGAAATGCCTTCAGAGCGAACATTGACTGTTTGATAATGGAATGCAATCAAATGTATTTTATTTCCCAATGTTATTATTTGTTTTAATCCATAAATTAATTAAATTGTGAACATGTGAAACATTAAAACCGCAGTGTTCGATCTGTTAGTACAGATTTCATTTTAACGGCAAATCAATGCTCTTAATATGGAGTATCAATACTGCAGTTATTTAATGAGCAACATTCACAACTATACGTTGGATTTATCCAGGTTTTACTTCTACAGTCAGTCATATACTTCACGAATTTGGTCAGGAGATATTTCAGTTGAAATTTTAACGTTAATTCTGAAGTGGGAATGATGGAAACAGCGTTTATCAATAATTTTTTTTTAATCTGGTGCGTACAAACTGGGTATCTTCATTGCTGTTCACAACACGTACATCTAACCTGAATGTCCGGTAATGTGGCTTTTGACACCTTTAAACATATTGCCAAAAGAACATTTGCTGCAGTTATGTCCTTTGGCCATCTCTTGTCAGTTAGTGTAATGTTTAACCTGTCAGCTGGGTATAGTTGATTTTAACAGCTATTATCATAAAATGCCTTTAGAAATTTCCTTGCAAGCTGTATATTTTGTTGTGGATAAATTATGTGGGAAGGGAGAGTGTTTATGTACCAATAGCAATAACGACCCTTGCTATGGCCATGTCATGATAATTTTCAGTCCTTCACAGAAAACATGCTTGCATCAGTCTGTAGTGTGCATGGTTAAGCATATATGTTACCATGGTCCAGGATTGATTGACACAGGTTGATCATATGCTGAATAATCCAACCACATTTTTGTTTGGAGATAATAGAAATTGCATTCATGAAACGTGTAAAAATAGTTGAGATACTGTATTATAATTTTGCTGCATGTCATTGTGGTATATCATGTCTTAATTGGTGAATATGTTTAGTTTGACTTTATTTGAAGCAGAAATAATATGTGAATGCTTCATTGAGCAAAATTCCGACTGGTAACTACGCACTTCGTCTGAGCACGTTATCGCACGTGTCATGCAAGCCGTCTTAAATGACCATCTAAACTGTCATTTGGCAACCTAAAAAGCTGCCTATGTTGCCCGGCTGGCAACAGAGAAAAAAATGTTAAGTGAGAGCCCTGTGAATGGGTTAATTACATTGGGAATATTGAATTTATTGCTTTGTGGTTGAAGTTCCCGGACATGGTTAATAATCTGTGTTGCGCTGTCTCCTCCAATAATTTCGGCATCACATCTATTTACTTCACCGTTTTCATCTGGCCCTCAGGTTTTCAGATAACCCAGGGTTCATTGGAGGGCCAAAAGGACACCTGCAATGTAGATAAAATGCTTTCTCCAATCCAAGGGAACATTCCAAGCATGAGTTTGGACTTTAGTTTACTATTGTCACGTGTAACGATAGTGAAAAGCTTTCTGTTTGTGTGCTATCAATTCAAATAAAAGACTATATGTGATACAATCAAGATGGCCACAGTGCATAGATAAAGGATAAAAGGTACAACAATTAGTGCAAAGATATATCATTGAATTCTGATAACGTCCAATTAAAGAATGTTCAAAGGTCTCCAATGAGATGTATGAAGGAACTGCAGATGCTGGTTTAAACCAAGGATAAGATACAATGGGACAGGCTACTCCAGGTTACTCCAGTATTTTGTATCTATCTCCAATGAGGTAGATGGGAGGTCAGGATTGCACTCCAGCTGATGAGAGGACTGTTCAGTTATTTTTACAGGCGGGACATCTCTTAATATTATCAGTGCAGTCCTCTCACTTGATTGAGTAGATTTTCCAGAAAAGCATGTTGTTTTCCATTGGATGCCACTACTCTTGTCAAGATGTCTGTGCGTTAGCAGACCTAACTAAAGGATCAATAGACAATAGGTGCAAGAGTAGGCCATTTGGCTCTTCGAGCCAGCACCGCCATTCAATGTGATCATGGCTGATCATCCCCAATCAGTACCCCGTTCCTGCCTTCTCCCCATATCCCCTGACTCCGCTATCTTTGAGAGCCCTATCTAGCTCTCTCTTGAAAGTACCCAGAGAACCGGCCTCCACCGGTCTGAGGCAAAGAATTCCACAGACTCACAACTCTCTGCGTGAAAAAGTGTTTCCTCATCTCCGTTCCAAATGGCTTACCCCTTATTCATAAACTGTGGCCCCTGGTTCTAGACTCCTCCAACATTGGGAACATGTTTCCTGCCTCTAGCATGTCCAACCCCTTAATAATCTTATATGTTTCAATAAGATACCCTCTCATGCTTCTAAACTCCAGAGTATGCAAGCCCAGCCACTCCATTCTCTCAGCATATGACAGTCCCGTCATCCCGGGAATTAACCTTGTAAACCTACGCTGCACTCCCTCAATAGCAAGAATGTCCTTCCTCAAATTATTGATCTAAACTACTGTATGTTGCAAGCTTCGTTAAAGATACAATAAGTATAAATGGTACAGAGAGCCAAAGCAGGGCAATTATGATGCGTCTTTATAAGCATTGATCTAGCCTCAATTGGAGTATTATGTTCAATCTAGTTGCCACATTGTTTCAGTTTAATTTATTGTCATGTGTGCCAAAGTACAGTGAAAAGCTTTTATTGCGTGCTAACTAACCAGTCAGCAGAAAGACAATACATGATTACAATCGATCTATTTACATTGTATAAATACATGATAAGGGAATAACATTTAGTGCAAGAAAAAGCCAGCAAAGTCCGATCAAGGATAGTCCGAGGATCACTAAAGAGGTAGATAGTAGTTCAACACTGCTCTCTGGTTGTGGATTTAAATAAAACATGAAGGCATTAAAAGAAGGTCGGGAAATGATTTAGGTGAATGGTTCCTGGGATGAGGGAATAGTTGTATGGACAGTTTGGAGAGGGTGGGAGTGTTTCCTTGGAAAAAAAGTGATGGTAAATTTCCTAAAAGTATATATAACGATGAGGTATCTTGGTCGAAAATATGGCTATTCCCTTTAGTGGAGGGATTAAGGACTAGAAGGCACAAGTATAAAATAAAGGGGACGTGAATCAAGAGTTACATAGGAATAAAGATTCTGCGCAGCATGCGGTTGGAATCTGGACTGCACAACCTGCAGATGTGGTGAAGGCTTCACTTGTGGCCTGGAAGTGAGAATAGCATGGTGGGGAAAATCTGCAAAAAGACCCTCAGAATCTAGAAAGTAACAAAGCATGGCTCTCATTACCTGGAATTAGTTGTTGAGAGTATTCGCCTCATTAATGGGAGAGAGATCAATGGTTATTTATTGTCATGTACTGAGGTACAGTGACATTTCTTTTGAAAACAATTCAGCAAAGTTTTACTTTTGATCCTAGATTAAGTACAAATTGTAGAGAAACAGTCCACTAAGAAAATATACAGGGAGTCTCCAGGATTTGGTGCCATTTCCAAGTCCCAGATGAATCTTTTCTTCAAATTACCATTGTTACATTGGTGTACCTGGTGAGCCCATTAAGCCAGTGTTACTGAAATGATAAAATACTGCAAAAGGATTTAATCAACCACAGGTAGCGGAGCAACACATTCCTCATTGGCTATAATTTTGGGTGGGTAACATGGTTAAGATTCTGAGCTAATCATTGACTCAGAGATATAAGCTCAAACCCCAACACAACAAGTATGGAACTTAGATTCAAGTTAAATAAATTAAATACATTATTAATCAAATTTAATTTATCAATTAAATACATTTGGAATAAAGCTTTACAGCCATAATAATGACCACTAAAACCACTGCATATTGAAAGGGTTGGTAGACAGCATCGGAGCATTGCTGTGGCAGAGATGTTGAGGATGTGATCTTTCTGTGCAGTAATCATTCTGTGATTCTATACAATGCGAGTGACCTTTAGATACTTTTGTTGAATTACACACATCCGCATGTATAATATTGCATTCCATTACGTAGTAACAGGTTAGAATCTTTCTAAATCCTAATACTTTACAGGATTTTTTGATTAATGCTGCAGGTGAAGATTATAGCATCGCATCCTCTGATGTCATCTTACTCGAAGGGGAAACCAGCAAGGCAGTGCCGATTTACCTCCTTAATGACATCGTTCCTGAACTTGAAGAGTCATTTTATGTCAAGTTAATTAATGAAACCACAGGAGGAGCTGTGCTTGGAGGAATTACACTGGCAACAATTACAATTGAGGCTTCAGATGACCCTTATGGATCCTTTGGTAATGTGAAGTGTTTTTACATTAAATGGTTCTAGAAATGCATGATTAGTTTTTTTCCTCCCCAGACTCGAATAAACCTGCAGGAGGCATTGATCAAAATTTAATTTGTGCATGGAATTAAGTGACACATATTACAAATGTGAGTATGCCTCTCATGATTCTGCACCAAGATTAGTCAGTGGGTAAATTCTTCCTGCTAATGCAACACCTCACTGAAATTCAGACCCCTGAATTCAGAATTTAATCATCTGTCTGACAGAGCAACACACTGCTACAAACTTATGTTCTTGAAGGGCTGTATTAAGAGTGCACCCTTCATCGGCCAAATGTCAATTTAAAATCTTCACTAATATGGTGTGCAAATTAAAAAAACAAAGCCAGACACTTTTCATACAAAAAAAAGCCATGAAGTGCTGGAGTGCTGGTTCAGGGAGCATCTCTGGAGAACAAGGAAAAGTCTTGGTTTAGGTTGGAATCCTTGTTCAGACTGAAGAAGGGTTCTGACCCTAAACTTCAGTTATTCATCCTATCTGGATATGCTGCCTGACTTGCTGAGTTACTCCAGCATTTTGTGTCTTTTAGTGTAAAGCAGCATCTGCAGTTCCTTGTGTCCACATTTGTTTTCAAACCTTTGCCTCCTCTCTGGATCAGGAGCTGGGAATTTGCATGCAACAGCTTGAACGCACAAATGAAAATAAAACAGTTAATAAGACAATGTTAATCATTGAGCCGAAATGAAGGAGTAGCATTTGCTTCAATCAATGTCACTCCTGGTGGTTGCCAGAACCGTAGCTACTTCAGCAATGGCAGCAGCAAAAGTGATATATTTGCAAATAACCCTCAGAAATCCCCAAGCAGACTGCGTGTAGCAAACTGTTGGTTGTACTGTTTTGTATATGTTGTTGGACCTAATGAAGGCACTTTAATCATTATTTTAAAATATCACTTTAATTTGGAATTAAAGATTGCAGTCATAATAGTGATCCATCAAACTACTGAATATTGAAAAATCTCATCTGGTTCACCAGGGGAGCAATCTAGCCAGTGTGAATCCAGACGTATTGTTTTTCCTATCTGCTTCCTCTAGACAATAAATACAGGGTTACTCGTGATAACGATCCATGAATGAATACAT
The DNA here is from genome assembly GCA_038087875.1 of Malacoraja senta. NCBI lineage: Eukaryota > Metazoa > Chordata > Chondrichthyes > Rajiformes > Rajidae > Malacoraja > Malacoraja senta. The sequence continues at coordinate 204,300,538 of CM075977.1, read as the reverse complement.
TTAAAAGAGAATAAGGTTGCATGTTGCATGTAGGGTGAATGTTGCATATACTCTGGGTCCCATGTCTTGGTACCTGTTAAGACAACAATGTCTTGTTTTTTTCAAAAAAAGGAAGGCATTAGTAGTTTAGTATAACTATGCACTTAATATTAAGAAATCTGTTAAACCTTGTAATGCTACGGAAAGAGTCTGTGGCAGAACATTAAGGGCTGTGGTGAACTATGCTCCTTCGTCATCAGCTAAGAATTTCCTCATGCATTGCTCTAATGAAGTATTAAAGAAAATGTTACTTTGACCTTGTGTAAGAAGTAACTGCAGATGCTGGTTTAAATCAAAGATAGACACAAAAAGCTAGAACATCTGTGGGACAAGCAGCATCTCTGGAGAGAAAGAATGGGTGATGTTTCGGATTGAGATCTGAAGAAGGGTCTTGACCCGAAATGTCACCCATTCCTTCTCTCCAGAGATACTGCCTGTCCCGCTGAGTTACTCCAGCTTTTTGTGTGTATCTTACCTAGACATTGGGTTGGCTGAGACCTTCTTTGAGAAGATTGCCACATTTCTGTTGTCTTAAAGATCTATTTCTACAGTTTGTTTAAACACGTCCCATTAAACTTCTGCATAATGCACCTGGCGCTTCTTCATAGGTAGCTTTGTGATATGTCAGTGGAACAGGAAAAATGGCATTCTTCCAGTTTGTCAGCAATTCTGCATTAGGATGGAGAGTGACACAGTTAATTCAGACTAGGGTCCTGAACTTAAAGAAAGGAGACTTTGAAGGTATGAGATGGAAATTTGTAGACGGTAGACTGGCAAATTGTACATAAAGGGTTGACGGTGGAGATGCAATGGCAAAGATTTAAAGACCGCATGGATGAACTCCAAAATTTGTTCATCCCTGTTTGGTGAAAAAATAGAACAGGGAAGGTGGCTCAACCGTGGCTAACAAGAGAAATCAAGGATAGTGTTAAATCCAAGGAAGAAGCATATCAATTGGCCAGAGGAAGCAGCAAACTGGAGAACTGGAAGAAATTTAGAACTCAACAGAGGAGGACAAGGGTTAATTAAGGGTGGGAAAAAAGCATGAAGGATAGCTTTAGGGGAATATAAAAACTGACTCTCAAAGCTTCTTTAGATATGTAAAAAGGAAAAGATTAGTGAAGACAAATGCAGGTCCCTTACAATCAGAGACAGGTGAATTAAAAATGGGAAACAAGGAAATGGCAGAACTGTTAAACGAGTACTTTGGTTCTGTCTTCACTAAGGAAGACACAAACAATCTCCCAGAAATACTTGGGGACCAAGGATCTAGTGGGAGGGAGGAACTGAAGGGAATCCACATTAGTCTGGAAATGGTAGGTAGACAAAAGTGCTGGAGAAACTAAACTGGTGTGGCAGCATCTATGGAGCGAAGGAAATAGGCAACGTTTTGGGCCGAAACCCTTCTTCAGACTTAGGTAAACTGTTGGGACTGAAGGCAGATAAATTCCCAGGGCCTGATGTGCATCCCAGAAAACTCAAGGAGGTGGCCCAGAAATCATGGATGCATTGGTGATCATTTTCTAATGTTCTCTTGACTCTGGATCAGTTCCTGTGGAGTGGAGGGTAGCCAATATAACTCCACTTTTGAAGACAGGAGGGAGAGAGAAAACAGGGAATTATAGACCAGTTAGCCTTACATCGGTCATGGGGAAGATGCTGGAGTCGATCGTTAAAGATGTTATAGCAGCGGATTGGGATAGCAGTGAAAGGATCGGCCAAAGTCAGAATGGATTTATGAAGGGGAAATCATGCTTGACTAATCTTCTGGAATTTTTTGAGGATGTAACAAGTAGAATGGATAAGGGAGAGCCAGTGGATGTGGCGTATTTGGACTTTCAAAAAGCCTTTCACAAAGTCCCACACAAGAGATTAGTGTGCAAAATTAGAGCACATGGTATTGGGGATTGGGTATTGACATGGATAGAGAACTGGTTGGCAGATGGAAGCAAAGAGTAGGAATTAACAGGTCCTTTTCAGAATGGCAGGCAGTGACTAGTGGGATGCTGCAAGGCTCGGTGCTGGGACCAAAGTTATTTACAATATATTAACAATTTAGATGAGGGAATTAAATGTGACATCTCCAAGTTTGCGGATGACACAAAGCTGGGTGGCAGTGTGAGTTGTGATGAGGATATGAGGCTGCAGGGTGACGGATAGGTTGAGTGAGTGGGCAGTTGCATGGCAGATGCAGTATAATGTGGATAAATGTGAGGTTATACACTTTGATGGTAAGAACAGGAAGGCAGATTATTATCTGAATTGAATCAGATTAGGAAAAGGAAGGTGCAACGAGACCTGGGTGTGCTTGTACATCAGTGACTGAAAGTAAGCATGCCGGTACAGCAGGCAGTGAAGAAAGCTAATGGCATGTTGGCCCTCATTGCGAGAGGATTTGAGTTTAGGAGCAAGGAGGTCATACTGCAGTTGTACAGGGCCCTGGTGAGACCACACTTGGACTATTGTGTGCAATTTTGGTCTCCTAATTTGAGGAAAGACATTATTGCTATTGAGGGAGTGCAGCGTAGGTTCTCCATGTTAATTCCCGGGATGGCGGGACTGACATGATGAAAGAGTGGGTCGACTAGGCTTGTATTCACTGGAATTCAGAAGGATGAGAGGGGATCTTAACGAAACACATACAATTCTTAAACCTAGACAGGCTAGATGCAGGAAAAATTGTTCTTGATGTTGGGGGAGTCCATAACCAGGGGTCACAGTTTACGAATAAGGGGTTGGCCATTTAGGACTGAGATGAGGAAAACATTTTCACCCGGAGAGTTGTGAACCTGTGGAATTCTCTGCCACCGAAGGCCGTGGAGGCCAATTCACTGGATGTTTTCAAGAGAGATTTAGCTCTTAGGGCTAAATGAATCAAAGGATAAGGGGGAAAAAGCAGGAACGGGGTACTGATTTTAGATGATCAGCCATGATCATATTGAATGGCGGTGCTGACTCGAAGGGCCGATTGGCCTACTCCTGCACCTATTTTTCTATGTGCCTTATTACTTCAGGTCACTGGTCCTACATGTTTCTGGCATGCTGCCTATTTTAGACTGGAAGGTAACGTGGCTTAACATCTCATTTGATTAGGCAGCACATTGAGCAATGCAGAAATTCTTTAAAACAACACTGAAATATTAGCCCAGATTGTGCTTGAGGTCTGTATAGGTGTTTGAATATACAGCCAGATCATATAATGCTAACAATAAAGATAATGTGAAGTGTTATTCTCACCATTTTAACCTTTTTTGCAGAGTACTCAAATCAGATTATTATAACACATTAATTGGTTTGCAATCTTAAGAGCATAAAATGAAATTAATCCTGAAGGTTTTTTTTAAAATAGCTTTCGAAAGGACAGAATTTACTGTTGCAGAACCGGAATCTAAAAGCACAAAGATAAATCTGCCTGTTGTTCGAAATGCTGGGACACTTGGTAATGTCACAGTCCATTGGGTTGCCACAATGAATAAGCAAGAAATCCCCAGCGATCTCCAGGAGACTTTGGGAGAGCTGATTTTCGCTCCAGGGCAAACTATTCAAACTTTGCAATTGGAACTTCTAGCAGATGATATCCCTGAAATTGAAGAGGTAAGGATAGTGAATATATTCAGAATATATCACACACTTAGTGAAAGTAGAAATTCTCAAAGGGATATCACAAGCAAATGCACAAACGAGGCTTTAAATCATCCCTCAAAATGTGGACTGATCTCCGTGCACAATGACCTGCGGTGATTTTATTTTTGTTGTTAGAATATAGATCCTTACCACAGATAATAAAGTTAAATGGACAATTAACTTCCAGACTTTGCTAGTGGTGCATTGTGCTGTTTGATTAAAATCAAGAAAGATTGTTAATTAGTTATAAGAACCTCAATTATGCAAGATAATGATTGATAAGCCAACCTAGCCATTGTTGGCCACTCGATCAATAGATGGCAAGTTTTTCAAGGTTTCAAGGTCAGTTTATTGTCACATGTACCAATTAAGGTACAGTGAAATTTGAGTTACCATGCAGCCATACTTAGTGAAAAGCAACAAGACACACAACCACATAAAAGTCAACATAAACTTTCATCGCAGTGGATTCCACATTCCTCACTGTGATGGAAGGCAATACAGTTCAATCTTCTTCCTCTTGTTCTCCCGCGGTCGGGGCAGTCAAACCATCTGCAGTTGGGGGTGATCAAAGCTCCTGCAGCCAACGATCAAAGCCCCCGTCGGGGTGATCGAAACTACCGCGTCGGGGCAGTTGAAACTCTCTCCGCGGCATGGTGCTCCCAAGTCGGCCTCTACATACCAGAGACCGCGGGCTTCACGATGTTAAAGTCCACAGGACTCGCGGTTGGAGCTTCGATCCTTGGCAAAGGGATTGCAAGCTCCGCGATGTTAAAGTCCCGCAGACTTCCGTGGCTTGGAGAGCCGGGTTGGTCTCCAGCAAAGGCCACCAACTCCATGATTTTAGGCCGCAGTGAGGACGGAGATACGATACGGAAATTGCATCTTCGTCGAGGTAAGAGATTGAAAAAAGTTTCCCCCAACTCCCCCCCCGCCCCCTCATAAAACAAACATTTAAAGTAACACTAAAACATACTTTTAACAAGATATAGGTAGATTGGTGAGGATTTCATGAATTATGTTATTATTTAATCATGTTATTGAAATTGTGAAATGAATATACATTTGAAGAAAGTAATTTTTGTTGATTTGGTGATACACTTGTGTACCTGACAGGAGATAATTAATAGATTCAGTGAATTTCCATTATCCACAGTAGACTCTGGATCTTTAAAAAAAAACATTCTTATGCAGAATGTGTTCCTCCTCTTTCATGGGGAATCTCCAAACTATTTATCAAAAATGGGAACAAATTCTCAATGTATAGAGAAGGAAACAGTTTGTTACCTTTCCATGATAGTAGGGCTTGACAAGTTGTGATATCCAGAGCAGCATTTGACTGAATATGGCATCAAAGAGCCCCTAATAAGATTAATGTCAATGGGCATCACGGGGGAACAACACTCTATGATTGGAGTCATCTTGCACAATGGAGATGACTGTAGTTTTTGGATGTCAAACATCCAAACATCATTATGTTCTGGTCCCCCACTATCTGCAGTTGCTTCATCAATGACCATTGCTCATAATTAAAACAAAACATTAAACATCAGAGTACAATTGTAAAATAAAGATTTAAATACGAGTCAAACCCAGTAACTGCCAAGGACCATCATAGCTTACCAATGAAGAATACTTTAGATGATAGACATCTGTAGTGAAAACTGAAATGCTGGATATGCAGAACAGGTTAGAGATATGGCTTTAGTTAAAATTTGCCAAATACATTTTCTATGAGGACTTGTTAGTCACCCAGTCTTCATATGATAACAACGGGTTGGAAGTCATAGAGCTGTAGCTATACAACACAAAAACAGGCCCTTCGGCCCAACTTGTCCATGCCAACCAAGCAAGCATGATGCACAAAACCCTTCTCATCCATGTTTCTGTTCAAATGTTTTTTAAAAGCTGTACTTGTATACATTTCTTTGGCTTTTGCTGGCAGTCCTTCCTGATACAGACTACCCTCTGAATGGAAAAAGTTGCCCCTGGTGCCCCATTTAAATGTCTCCCCTATGCATTGGGGAAAAGACCGAGGCTTCACTTCATCCATGCCCCCATGATCTTTTATACATTAATAAGATCACCCCTCAGCCTCCTACACTCTAAAGAAAAATGTCCCAGCCTCTCCAACCTCTTCACATAACTTGAGCCCACAAGCCCAGGTAACATGGTGCTGAATCTCTTCTGCATCTTTTGCAACCTAATAACCTCTTTCGTGCAGCTGGGCGGTTACAATCACTCACAGTACTTCAAATGAGGCCTCACCAATGACGTACAACTGCATCCTGATCTACCAACTTATCCTGATCCATACCCTTGTCCTCACCAAACTGTCCACTTAACTCGCCACTTTCAGGGATTCAATCACTTGTGCTCACTGTTCCGCAACACTTCCAAGGACCCGACCATTTACTGTGCAAGTCCTGCCCTCGTTTGACATACCAAAGTGCAACATCTCGCACTTGTCATTTGTCGTTCTTTGGCCCACCTTCCCAACTGATCTAGATCCTGTTGTAAACTTGCACAGCTTTCCTCACTGTCCACTATACGATCAATTTTGGTGTAATCTGTAAACATACTAATAATGCAAATCATTAATATAGATAAGAAACAATAATGAACTCTGCACTGACCCTTCAGGCACTCTGCTGGTCACAGGCCTCCAATTGGAAAAACAATCCATCACTTCTACCCTTGGACTCCTTCCTCCAAACCTACTTTGAAATCAATTGTCTAGCTCACATTGGATTCCATGCGAACTAACCTTCTAAACACGCCTACCATGCTGTAACTTGTCAAAAGCCTTGCTTAAAGTTGATGCAGAAAATGTTCAACACCTGCCCTCATCAACAAGCTTGGTGATCCCTCCCACATTTATTCCACCATTGATGTCAGGCTCAGCAGCTTGTATTTCCCTGGCTTCTCCCTGCTGCCCTTCTAAAGTAAATGTACAGCATCACCACCCTCCAGTCTTCTGAACCTTCACCTGTGGTTAAAGTGCTATAAATATCTCCACAATGTCCTCCTTAGCTTTCCACAAGGTCTGAGGATGTACTTGGTCAGGCCCTTGGGATTTATCCATCTTAAAGTGCTTTAAAAACACCAATACCTCCTCTGGTCATTTGTATTTGATCTAGGACTTCACAACTCCTTTGTCTCGATTGCTTAGCTTCCATGATCATCCTTCCTGTTGCTGATTTCTGCTTGAATGATTTCCCCCAAGAGTACCCTATCTCAGAGTTGTCATTATGTTGCCCTAATTGAAGAGGCACCACCCTCCTCTTGGGTCCCAACCCAAAACATTGCCTAACCATGTCCTCCAGAGATGCTGCCTAAACCACTGGTCTCTCCCCTCTCTCTGCTGTGCATTTGCCAGGCCTGCTGCTAATCTTTCTCTCTTTGTCAACAGCATTTTCCTCCAACTTCTCCTCTGCCTCCTTTCTGTTCTGGGACCCTCCCCTTTCCAATGTTGTTTAGACCCTCCTGAGTTGCACAGGCAATTCTTCGTCCCAGGATATTGGTTCCCTCTCAGTTCAGGTGTAACGCATCTCTCTCCAGTACGGATCAGTGACTACTTTTCTTTTTAGTCCCCTCTTGTCCACAAAAAACTGTGGAATTCATTGCCACAGACTTCTATGGAAGCAGAGTCATTGGCATTTTTAAAGCGGAGATTGGCAGGTTCTTGATTGGTAAAGGCATCAAATATTACAAGGAGAAGGCAGGAGAGTGGGGTTGAGTGGGAAAGAAAGTTCAGCCATGATGGAATGCTGGAGTAGAGGGGCAGAATGGCCCAATTCTGCTCCTATGACATGAAAATCAATGATACTATGAGCAAGAAATTGATTAATGCTGGGATTCCACAGTCTTTCCACGGTATCAATGTTAAATGCCCAATCGGGAAAGTTCGTGTGGGTCAAATGGGATCTAGAGGTGTGGGGGTGAATGTAGGATGTCCAGTAGGGTCTTGAGTAACAGGTGGAAGTCTGATCAGGACCAGCAGAGCAGAGGTTGGTTGAATGAGTTCTGGAGGTCAAGAGGTTCACTGATTGGGGCTTGGTTGAGAGGAAGTCATTGGGTGGTTAGTGAGTGAGGAGAAAGGATGGCGAGGAGTCTGCATGGTGCTTTGGGCAGTGGAATTGCGATGAACTGGTAAGCAGTTCATTTGTAGGGGCCCCTAACTAAATTGCACTTCCAGCATTGGTCTTGGATAGCGCAGGAGGCTGCCACTATATTATGTTACCCATCAGCTGTGCTATTATAACCCACTGGGAGAGTCCAGCTAATTACACACTTTTAGGCAATGTGATCTAATTTCCCAGCAATTGGTTTAAAAGAACATTGAATGGGGAATGGTGCCATTTACACAGAAATTTCATCATTGCTGCAAACGCTATTTGGACTCAAATTTCTCAAACAACCCAGAAATAACCAGAATCCTATTCTGTTTTGGAAGTGACTAAATTAAATCAAGCAATCCTTATGCATTGTTCTTTGTTACAAACAGATAGGAATTTTGAGAAATTAAAGTGAGTTCTTTGCCTGGACGTTTGAATCTAGGTGAATGTTATTCCTTTTCAAAAATGTAACTTTGACATCAGTTTCATTGTGGCATGTAAACAGTTTTAAAAATAAACCTTCTTTTGCAGATCATTCAAGTGAAACTTACTCATTCCACTTATGGGAGCTCGGTTGGGAGAAACAATGTTGTGAATATTATTGTTCCAGCAAATGACAACCCACACGGCACTGTTCATTTCACACACACTGTTTACAGAGTTCAGGAGCCGCTGGAAAGAAACACCAGAGCAAATATCACAGTGGCAAGAAGGTGTGCTAAATATTGTGGAAGTTTACCAATTAAGTAGTTGTTTTGTGAATTTTGGATATAATGTGGGTTGAATATCTCAATATTAATGTACTAAAGTTGAGAGCACTTGCTTGTAACAGGGAATAGATGGAAGTATTTCCTGGAATGCATGCGTTTGTTGTTAAACGTAGGAACCTGGCTTGTGCCCTCAAAAATACCCTGCCGCTCTGCGACAGTGATCATCTTCATCAGTGGACCATTAATTGACTGCAATGTTGTGACTGTATTATGCCTATCTACTCATTTTGTACTGAAAATGGTTGAAAAACATAGAGATCATGCTTTCAGGGATGAATGAGCTTTCAGTGATTTGTGATGGTTATCGTTAGACAACGTTGCTGACCCTAAACATGTCATTTTGCAAGAGAAGTCTAATTTCTTTAGAAAATTGCTGTTGGAGAATTTTTTTGGGGGGGCCCAATTTTTTTTTATATGGGCCAAAATTTAATGCCAGCACTACCCATCTGACTCAAGTTAACAGTACCGGATAAGTTGATATTGAATGGGTGCTCATGTAAATAGCTCATTCTAAGCTTCCCCCCCAGTCTAGTTTCAGTCAATAAAATACTGAATCAAGCACTTGAGCAACTAAACTTTATTTTGGATAACACAACACAGATTCCCCTATAGGATACCTAACCACCGCGGGTTCGATCCTTGTATCTGCTTGGCCAAGCCCTTCTAGCCTCGTGCAAGCAGAGACATAGAAACATAGAAACATAGAAATTAGGTGCAGGAGTAGGCCATTCGGCCCTTCGAGCCTGCACCGCCATTCAATATGATCATGGCTGATCATCCAACTCAGTATCCCGTACCTGCCTTCTCTCCATACCCTCTGATCCCTTTAGCCACAAGGGCCACATCGAGCTCCCTCTTAAATATAGCCAATGAACTGGCCTCGACTACCCTCTGTGGCAGAGAGTTCCAGAGATTCACCACTCTCTGTGTGAAAAAAGTTCTTCTCATCTGGGTTTTAAAGGATTTCCCCCTTATCCTTAAGCTGTGACCCCTTGTCCTGGACTTCCCCAACATCGGGAGCAATCTTCCTGCATCTAGCCTGTCCAACCCCTTAAGAATTTTGTAAGTTTCTATAAGATCCCCTCTCAATCTCCTAAATTCTAGAGAGTATAAACCAAGTCTATCCAGTCTTTCTTCATAAGACAGTCCTGACATCCCAGGAATCAGTCTGGTGAACCTTCTCTGCACTCCCTCTATGGCAATAATGTCCTTCCTCAGATTTGGAGACCAAAACTGTACGCAGTACTCCAGGTGTGGTCTCACCAAGACCCTGTACAACTGCAGTAGAACCTCCCTGCTCCTATACTCAAATCCTTTTGCTATGAAAGCTAACATACCATTCGCTTTCTTCACTGCCTGCTGCACCTGCATGCCTACTTTCAATGACTGGTGTACCATGACACCCAGGTCTCGCTGCATCTCCCCTTTTCCTAGTCGGCCACCATTTAGAAAATAGTCTGCTTTCCTGTTTTTGCCACCAAAATGGATAACCTCACATTTATCCACATTATACTGCATCTGCCAAACATTTGCCCACTCACCCAGCCTATCCAAGTCACCTTGCAGTCTCCTAGCATCCTCCTCACAGCTAACACTGCCCCCCAGTTTAGTGTCATCTGCAAACTTGGAGATATTGCCTTCAATTCCCTCATCCAGGTCATTAATATATATTGTAAATAGCTGGGGTCCCAGCACTGAGCCTTGCGGTACCCCACTAGTCACTGCCTGCCATTGTGAAAAGGACCCGTTTACTCCTACTCTTTGCTTCCTGTTTGCCAGCCAGTTCTCTATCCACATCAATACTGAACCCCCAATGCCATGTGCTTTAAGTTTGTATACTAATCTCTTATGTGGGACCTTGTCGAAAGCCTTCTGGAAGTCCAGATACACCACATCCACTGGTTCTCCCCTATCCACGCTACTAGTTACATCCTCGAAAAATTCTATAAGATTCGTCAGACATGATTTACCTTTCGTAAATCCATGCTGACTTTGTCCAATGATTTCACCACTTCCCAAATGTGCTGCTATCCCATCTTTAATAACTGACTCTAGCAGTTTCCCCACTACCGATGTTAGACTAACTGGTCTGTAATTCCCCGTTTTCTCTCTCCCTCCCTTCTTAAAAAGTGGGGTTACGTTTGCTACCCGCCAATCCTCAGGAACTACTCCAGAATCTAAAGATTTTTGAAAGATTATTACTAATGCATCCACTATTTCTGGAGCTACTTCCTTAAGTACTCTGGGATGCAGCCTATCTGGCCCTGGGGATTTATCGGCCTTTAATCCATTCAATTTACCCAAAACCACTTCCCGACTAACCTGGATTTCACTCAATTCCTCCAACTCCTTTGACCCGCGGTCCCCTGCTATTTCCGGCAGATTATTTATGTCTTCCTTAGTGAAGACGGAACCAAAGTAGTTATTCAATTGGTCCGCCATATCCTTGTTCCCCATGATCAACTCACCTGTTTCTGACTGCAAGGGACCTACATTTGTTTTAACTAATCTCTTTCTTTTTACATATTTATAAAAACTTTTGCAGTCAGTTTTTATGTTCCCTGCCAGTTTTCTTTCATAATCTATTTTTCCTTTCCTAATTAAGCCCTTTGTCCTCCTCTGCTGGTCTCTGAATTTCTCCCAGTCCTCTGGTATGCTGCTTTTTCTGGCTAATTTGTACGCATCATCTTTCGCTTTGATACCATCCCTGATTTCCCTTGTTATCCACGGATGCACTACCTTCCCTGATTTATTCTTTTGCCAAACTGGGATGAACAATTTTTGTAGTTCATCCATGCAGTCTTTAAATGTCTTCCATTGCATGTCCACCGTCAACCCTTTTAGAATTAATTGCCAGTCAATCATGGCCAATTCATGTCTCATACCCTCAAAGTTACCTTTCTTTAAGTTCAGAACCATTGTTTCTGAATTAACAATGTCACTCTCCATCCTAATGAAGAACTCAACCATATTATGGTCACTCTTGCCCAAGGGGGCACGTACAACAAGACTGCTAACTAACCCTTCCTCATTACTCAATACCCAGTCTAAAATAGCCTGCTCTCTCGTTGGTTCCTCTACATGTTGATTTAGATAACTATCCCGCATACATTCCAAGAAATCCTCTTCCTCAGCACCCCTGCCAATTTGATTCACCCAATCTATATGTAGATTGAAGTCACCCATTATAACTGTTTTGCCTTTGTCGCACACATTTCTAATTTCCTGTTTGATGCCATCCCCAACTTCACTACTACTGCTAGGTGGCCTGTACACAACACCCACCAGTGTTTTCTGCCCCTTAGTGTTTCGCAGCTCTACCCATACCGATTCCACATCCTCCAAGCTAATGTCCTTCCTTTCCACTGCGTTAATCTCCTCTCTAACCAGCAATGCTACCCCACCTCCTTTTCCTTTCTCTCTATCCCTCCTGAATATTGAATATCCCTGGATGTTCAGCTCCCAGCCTTGGTCACCCTGGAGCCATGTCTCCGTGATCCCAACTATATCATAGTCATTAATAGCTATCTGCACATTCAACTCATCCACCTTATTACGAATGCTCCTTGCATTCAGACACAAAGCCTTCAGGCTTGTTTTTACAACACTCTTACCCCTTATACAATTATGTTGAAAAGTGGCCCTTTTTGATTTTTGCCCTGGTTTTGTCTGTCTTCCACTTTTACTTTTCACCTTGCTACCTATTGCTTCTACCCTCATTTTACACTCCTCTGTCTCTACGCTCACACATTTAAGAAACCCTTTCCCTTTAACTCCATCCTCCACTATCCCATTCGACACCCCACCCCCCTTATTCAGTTTAAAACCACCCGTGTAGCAGTGGCAAACCTGCCTGCCAGAATGCTGGTCCCACACCTGTTAAGATGCAATCCGTCCCTTTTGTACAGTTCCCCCTTACCCCAAAACAGATCCCAGTGATCTAAGAATCTAAATCCCTGCCCCGTGCACCAGTTCCTGAGCCACACGTTCATGTCCCGTATCTCCCTGTTCCTGCTCTCGCCAGCACGAGGAACTGGAAGCAAACCGGAGATAACAACCCTGGAGGTCTTGCTTTTCAGCATTTTTCCGAGCTCTCTAAAGTCACGCTGCAGAATATTCATCCCCTTCTTTCCGACATCGTTTGTGCCGACATGCACTACCACTTCCGGATGTTCACCTTCGCCCTTGAGGATTTTCTGCACTCTGTCCGCGACATCCTGGATCCTGGCACCAGGAAGGCAGCACACCATCCTCGCATCCTGTCTGTTGCCACAGAAACCCCTGTCCGTACCTCTCACAATGGAGTCTCCCACTACAATGGCGTTGCCTGCCTTAGGCCTTTTTGGTTTTGGCTCAACAGCCCTATTCGCATCGCAAGCCAGTCCGCCGCTCAGTGTAAACACGTCTTCTGTCCCAACAGCTTCTAAGTGGGTGAACCTGTTCACAAGAGGTACAACACCCGGGGACGTTGGCATTCCATGCTTCCCTCCCTTTCTCACCGTCTCCCACCTTCTCTCTTCCAGTACCTTAGGTGTAACAATCGTACTGTAGGACTTGTCGAGGAACGACTCCGTTTCTCGGACGAACCGGAGGTTATCCACTTGCTTCTCCAGTTCCCCAACACGGCCCTTCAGGAGCTCTACCTGGATGCACTTCTCGCATTTGTAGCAGCCAGAGGCACCAGTGGTGTCCTTGACCTCCCACATACTGCAAGCATCGCACTGAATCAGCTTGCCTGACATCTCCTTCTTTTGTCTCTACCTCTCAAGCGTATTGCGTGGTGTCCTCTCCTAAGACTCTCGAGCCAAAGACTCACACTTTTCTCACAGACACTCCAAAAGGTCACCCAGTCCCAAGCGCTCTTCCAGAAGATGGATAAAGGACCTCGTGGGGGCTGCCTTTTATAGCTCCCCGCACCTTGAGGGGCCGAACCACATAGGGGTGGTCTCTTTATAATCCAATCATACATATTGATTATAACAATACATAATTGACAGTTCCCCAACCCAATAATATAATCTTAAAGAAGCTTCTGGAAGGAAGCCAACACAAATGAGTGGTGCACCATGTGCCCTGGGATTCAAACAGTTCCTCCAAGGCTCAACATTTCAACCAATCAACAATTAACAGATTAACTGTCTCGCAACATTATTTATACTATTTACAATGCCCTTGCAGCGATCCAATCAAAATGATGCATTTAAGGTTCGTTTGCAAAACTGCTATACATTTTATCAAGTTAGGAGAAACAAGGAGACCACCTGGATCCTTCACCATCCTGCATACGAGTCTAAGCCTAGACTGGATGGCGCCATCCAAAGCCTGTCAATTTCAGCTGACAAGGGTTAAGCAATTCTGACAAGTGCAGGGATCCTCCATTTTATGGTGTCTTTAATTTGGTCAATATTAACACTCAAATCCAAATTGATTAGAGCCTCTGTAGTGATGGAACATCATGTGCTAGAAAACTGTTGCAGAAACAAGCGCTCTCCATCAAAAGGCAGAAACACTATCAAGTTCTTTGAAGAGTTCTGAATGCCCTTGTAAATCAAAAAGTATTCAAAAGTACATCACGATGTTAAATATCACGAAAGAATGTAAATAAATACTTTACAGATCAACTTTAAATTGATTTCAAATAGTTAAACCAATGATGGCAGTGTTAAAGAAGGAACTGCAGATGCTGGAAAATCGAAGGTACACAAAAATGCTGGAGAAACTCAGCGGGTGCAGCAGCATCTATGGAGCGAAGGAAATAGGTAACGTTTCGGGCCGAAACCCTTCTTCAGACGTCTGAAGAAGGGTTTCGGCCCGAAACGTTACCTATTTCCTTCGCTCCATAGATGCTGCTGCACCCGCTGAGTTTCTCCAGCATTTTTGTGTACCTAAACCAATGATGGCAACTCAATTAATTGAAGAAATGTTTGGATCTGGGAAATTACAGCAGATTCAGGTCCTTGTATATCATATAAGGACATCCACATCAGTGTGCAGTCAGAGAATTGCTGATCAAGTTTGGGATGCAAATTTTGCATGGGAATCCAGTGTTAATGTTGTGCTTCCTGGCAATTGCCAGCAAGTTCCATTTATAAAAATACTCTTACATTAGTCGGTTTCATCTATTTCCTTCAATATTATCTTTAGCTGTATTTTGCTACCTGTCCATCCTTTAACTTAAATAATATTTATTTATGCTGAGAATTTGTTGCTGAGAAACTTATCATTAATCACCAGTGCAAAGATTTGAGTATAGGAGCAGGGAGGTTCTACTGCAGCTGTACAGGGTCTTGGTGAGACCACACCTGGAGTATTGCGTACAGTTTTGGTCTCCTAATCTGAGGAAGGACATTCTTGCCATAGAGGGAGTACAGAGAAGGTTCACCAGACTGATTCCTGGGATGTCAGGACTTTCAAATGAAGAAAGACTGGATAGACTCGGCTTGTACTCGCTAGAATTTAGAAGATTGAGGGGGGATCTTATAGAAACTTACAAAATTCTTAAGGGGTTGGACAGGCTAGATGCAGGAAGATTGTTCCCGATGTTGGGCAAGTCCAGAACAAGGGGTCACAGTTTAAGGATAAAGGGGAAATCTTTTAGGACTGAGATGAGAAAAACATTTTTTACACAAAGAGTGGTGAATCTGTGGAATTCTCTGCTACAGAATGTAGTTGAGGCCAGTTCATTGGCTATATTTAAGAGGGAGTTAGATGTGGCCCTTGTGGCTAAAGGGATCAGGGGGTATGGAGAGAAAGCAGGTACAGGATACTGAGTTGGATGATCAGCCATGGTCATATTGAATGGCGGTGCAGGCTCGAAGGGCCGAATGGCCTACTCCTGCACCTATTGTCTATGTCTATGTCTATGTCTAATTCACAAGAATGAATTGTGGACACAGAGTTCAGCATACTGAAGCAGCGATATAGCTCAATTAATATAATATAATAAACCAGGATTGAACTTCTAGGCATATAATGAGCGTGGGTTCTCTACATTAAGTACTCCAGGACCCTTGTCATCTTTGTGAATCACTTTATTGCCATGGTTAAGTTTTAACTGCTGAAGATCCTGAGAGCAGTGTCCATAGATAAAGCATCTTCAACTGCTTCTTCAAGATCTTATATCATAGGTCAGAAAGTGGATAGGTACTGATGATTGCACGTAGTTTATTTCCATTCTCAATCCCTCATCAAATATAGCAGACCCCGCCTTCACATAGCAATGAACATTAATAGATTGTTGTAAAAATCTGTTTAGTTTTCCAATATCCTCCATTGGAGAAAATCTTCAGGCTTTTGTGACATCAGACCCATGATCTTAGCTCTTCACTGCCGTCTCTATTGAAAGGTAATGCAAAATGGACAATTTACTGTATGCTTGCATTGTCCACATACTGCGAATAAATCAAAATGAATAGTTTGAGCCATTGAGATTTTTGTATAGTAATGTATTTTTTATTTAACTTTGAGTGCAATATAAATGAACTTGTTGGTTTTATTTAGGCACATTAATCTTTAATCACTAGTGCAAAGACTTCACAAGAATGAATTGTTGATACAGAGTTCATTAAAGATGAGAAGCTTTGCTGCAATGTGGCTGTGAAACTTGACTGTTGGCATGAATGTAATAATGCTTTTATTTGACAGTTTATTTGTCCTGTAACTGAATATTTCTTTGGAATTGTGGAACAATAATCTGATTTGATCTAGATTCAAAGAGTAAATATGTGTCTTAACATTTTCTGATGCTGTTCAACTGTGTTTGTTTTCCATGTAGCGGAGGTCATTTTGGGCAACTGCGGTTACTTTACAGCACCTCTGAAATTGATATTTTGGATCTTCTGACAAAAGGAGGGCAGGACCTGCTCTCTTACTATTACCCCCCAGTTCCTGGACTTGCAGAAGGACCACCTATTTTCCAGCTGAACATTTCTCAGGAGATAAATGCTTTACATGCATGTGCAGCTTCTTGTCTCAAAGAACAAGCTTGTGTGGCTTTCTCATTCACTGATATCTTTGGACAGGCCAATTGTTCTTGGATTGTTTCATCATCTGATATATTGGTTCCCAGCATAGAATTTGCAACATATCGCAAGAATATTTCCAGTGTGGCCACCCTGCTGAGTAATTGGGCCACTGCTGGCTCTGATTATGAACCAATCTCTGGAGTATGGGCTATCATGCATGAAGGAGATGCGTTTGCTAATCTATCAGTTTTAATACAAACTGACGCTGTAGCGGAACTTGATGAACAATTTGCCATTTCGCTTTTAAATGTGGAGCTGCTGAACTTAAAGGTCATTCCAGAAAACCAACCTACAGTTGGCCAACCAAACATCTCAACTGTTATCATAGCCATGAATGGAGATGTATTTGGCATCTTTCTGTTTTACATTGCAAACATTAATGCCACGGAAAAAGGAAGTTACCTTGAAGTAAGAGAAGAAACGCGGCTGACAGTACAGCTTGTGGTGGACAGGAGTGGTGGAAGTCTTGGTGAGGTGACCGTGGAGTGGAGTGTAGTTGGTGGCACAGCCGTAAAGAACATTGATTTCATTGGTGATGGTGAAATATTAACATTTGCAGAAGGTAGGATGGATGTGAATGTGTAAATACTCCTCTGAAAGTAAGCATTTTATTTGCATGTGTTAAATGCTTTAAATACTTAAAGAACTTCCTTTTATCAGAGATGCTAATCCAGCTGCTTGTTCTGTTTCATATTAACTACAAAATGGGATATGTTTAACATGATATATATTTTTGATTGTATATTTCTTTCCTCATATGGTGGGATTGTAACATTATTTTTGCCGAGTAAATCACAAAACAAATTTCTTGTAATTTGCATTCCAAGTCTGAGTTTTGAAGTTGATAAATTGTACTTGGGTATTTCTTTAATTTTTAATTTACAGACCAAACAAGGACATTGGAGCCAATGGGTCTAGGGCACTACTTTTGTTCCACACGATGCCTAATGACACCAATATATCTGCCGTTATCTCAATCCTTCTCTGCCTTTTACCCTTGTATAAGTAACTATAAAAAGCAGATGTCAGAATATATTTTGCACCTGTGGCTATTTACCTGCTGATCTAATTCAACTTCTGCAACACAGCAAAACTTTTAAGACATGCATCAGGAAAGAAAAATGCAAAAAGGACATATTTTAAATTGTCTAGGACATAACTTTGCAGTAAAAGTAATGCAAACTGCATTTCAGTTTCTTTGCATTTCTCTTGCAGGTGAGAATAAAAGAATTGTCACGTTAATAATCGTAGATGATGAAGAACCAGAAAATAATGAAACCATTATAGCCCGTTTGACTCGCACTGAAGGTGGCAGTCGTATTCTACCCAGTTCCGACACTGTCACTATAGTCATTCTAGCCAACGATTATGTGGGAGGAGTAGTTAACTTTCAGGCATCCTCTCTATCAGTCACTGGACAGGAAGGTGGGTTACTGTGTTTAATTACACCACTCCTAATAATCCTCATCAATTTCTCAGCCTGACTTTTTGTATTTTAACCATGACATTTTTATAAAGAATATTGGAGGATAGAATAAGAAAAAAATAATTCTATATGTATGTAAAACGATGAATTTTGTAACAATTTAATTTTTATTTTATCCTCCTGTAATGTACTACAATGAATAGTGCAACTTTAAGATTTGAAAATTATCTTTACCATTTTATAAACAGCAGTATATCTTGCAAACGATGGGAAAATTAAGGACAATCACATCCAGGATTAACGTAAAATAATGACGGTTGTGCACCAAAACATAGTGGAAAGCAAACCAGAGTGTTACTGCTTTTAAGCTACTTTGGACTAGAAACAGTATGCATCTTCCTTAATGGCCTGTTGAAAATTAGAGATTGAGGAAATATTAATATCACTTTCCTGTACGACATTTTGACAGGAGGAAAGTACTTTCTGAGGGACAATCCAAGATTTGAATCATTTTTTTGGATTTTTGGCCAGGTGGTTATACATTCTCCTGTCAAGAGATTATTATAAATCATGTTTGACAAACATATTTTTAATTCATAAATAATGTTCTTGAATATTGTTTAATTTTATACCAGTGTTTGTTGTTGCTCAATATTTTTTGAGAATATAATGGTGGTGATAATTATTGATTTATCAACATGATTTATAATATATAAGAATGCTGAAGAGGCCATCTATAATTGTCATTTTTTCCAGAGGCATATTTAGAAGCTATTCCTTCGTCCAACTATAAAAGAATAAGTAAAACTTGATAATGTTTGATGTGTAAAAATTGAATGGAAGCATTAACTATGCCGCTCTCTCCCACCGCATGCACAAACTAGTATTAATATTTACGTAAAAATGATGACATTATTACAGATGGCTCAATTAAATCACCTTATTAAAGGCTTTACTGATGGGGGTTGTGCTTTTATTTTACTTGTTGTGTCTTTGCATTAATGCTTCTGATTTGTCCATCATGGTGGCAATTGAAGCACAACCCTGATTGGTCAAAAAAGAACCATCAATGTTGTTTAACTTTCAAAATGTATTGGCTTTTAAATAGTTGTTAAAAAAATATTAATTTTACTACTGTTCCTTTTTACACAAGAAATCTACATATATTATGACTTGCCTATCCAACAATCCACAGATAATTATTGGTGTGATTTTGGAGGAGGATGGATGTAGTGATCCGAAAACTCCAAAAAACAGACACAATAGTGTTGAATTTATATGCTGATGTTCTTCTGATTTGAAAGTAATTATAATCTGGAATAGCATCTGATAGTGTTTTATTTTACTTCCTCATAAGATTCATGAAACAAATCAGGACCTATTTCCTAACTTGATTGTAATGTCTTTCATTACATAATCATTCTTTGAATGAAATGACCAATGATGTCCAATGCCTTTTCAGATACTGTGGCAAACACTTAAGATCCCGTGGTATTATTTTTTTTTTTAATCCACTCCCCCGCCCCACCCCCTAGACAGAATACTTTTGTTGTTGCTTTCATAACAACAGAATATATCACACATTGAAAACAATTAATTGTGAAGCATTGTGGAGCATTAGAATAAAATAAGTTCTGTATATATGTAAATATTATTAAGAAAGATACTAAATTTTCCACAATATTCTATGAATTTCAATAGAATTATATTTTCAAGACATATTAGGTGTGACCTTTTGGTTATTTAAAAAGTAATTCAAAGAGTAAATTGTTTCTTGGAAGTATGTTTTGCAAATTCCATTGAATGAAAAGGTCAAACGGTTGTAGCGATGATGTGTATAATTTGTGATTGTGTTCTTGGAGAACAGGGATACCTGCCTTGAGCAAAGCACAATGTCAGACTTGTTCTTGTACTTGTGCCATTCAATGTTGTATTCCAACAACGATATTTGAAATGTGGGGATTTTTTTCTGTGATTTAACTTTTGGGTGCAATTTAAAAGCCAATGCAATACTGTGTGTTCTGACAAAGCAAAGCTGTTTGCAGAAGTTTATAATCCCAAATTTAACACCATGAAAACAAAGATTATATAATTGCAATACTTTGGGAAACATAAACTTTATATATTTATTAATACTACATTTGATATGTGAATGTAAAAATCAAAAGGATTTATTTTGAGCAGAATTACAGAGAGATTTGTCTATTTCATTCAAAGAATTTTAAACATTTAAAGAATTTTAATATTTCAGAAGTATGACTTTCATATATTGTTAGCTTAATTTTAATATCATTTACTGTGTTTGAGGATCTATCTAGCACTGTTTTCTAATTGTTAAAGATTTTTTCTTGATTTTTTTTCGACAAAAAAAATTCTGCTGCAAAGTAGAACTATTCAATGTATTTTTTTATTGGTAGATGTCTTTTGTTTTATGGCTTTCACTCACATTTATTTTAAATGAGCATTATTTTCAAGTGAAACCAATTTGCCTTCTAATTTTGTGATTGTTCAAACACTTTCTTGTTTTTTTCCGCACAAAATCAATGTTTAACATTTACATAATCTTTTGACTTTTCAGGTAGATGCAAATGTATACATTTTGTTGCATGCTTTTCATGTGGTTATGCAATGTAAATGTTTTTTGCATGCATTATCATAACATACTGTAGCTGGCACATACAGCATGACAAATTTCCATTGTAATACAACAAAAAATATTTTAAATCGAGAAGATTCAGAAATGAATAATTCAAACTACTTTTGTGTGTCTTATGGTTTAACTTTGCTGTAAACTAAACTGTAGTGAAGTATTGCATGTATCATTGCATGATGCTTTTGGCCAGTTGTTGGTTTATATTTTGGTCTTTGAGCTGAAAAGAAGTGAATATTATAGCCGTTTCAGATGTTAACACTTGAATGTATGTGGCAAAATATAATATTTATTGGTTGGAGTTCACGAAGAAACCATTAGTACGGAATGTTTTTACTGAAAATGCAATGTACCCTTTGTATTTCCTTCTTGTGCATGTTCAGCATGGTTTCTTTGTTGAATTGTGTTTGCAATAAGGAATGCAGCACATAAAGATTTTTGGATTGTTTTCAATCCTGCATGCATGAATATGTAATGAGAGCAATGACTAAACATGGATGAATATAGAATATTACAGTTTTGACATGAATTATAGGTTGTGTTTCAATAGCATGGTTTACCTCATTTCACCATTTTTTTGCTTTTATCTGATCCCCTTGCTCTCGCTCCACAGTACTTTGTCTTTCTCATCTACTCTTTGGAATCCCTTTTGTCCACTGCAAACATATTTTTGAAGCAATGCCCACTGCTCCCCTTCCACCTCCACACTGATTAAATTCTTATTGGTGATTCAGCCACAAAATAGCTGATTTTCCATTTCATAATCTAACTGGATATCAGACCAGGCTTGTAGGGATGAATGGCTTACTCTTATCATTGAGTTCTTATGTTCTCATTTGCACTGAAATTAACATTGATCTTGTCTCCCCTTGCTCTCCCCTAAATTCATTTACTATCTTTCCTCTCAATGAAAACACGTCAATCCAAATTTTATTACCACTTGTTATCTTTACAGAATGTTTACGTGCACCTACTAATAATTCTCACTTTCCAAGCATTTTATGACCTTGTAAATAATTATTGAGAATTAAAAAAATAACATAGGCTAAAATGACTGGGTAGAATTTGCTGTGAAAATGTTGTAAATTATATTGTAAGTTTCTTTGGTAACAAAAGAAAAATATGTTCACTTCATGGTATAAAAAAAATGAACAAAAAGTACTCTTTGTACAATTTGTAAGATGAGCAAAAGATTATTTTCCGAGTTTTCACATTGCTTCTGTTTAATGGAATGCAAATTTATGGGAGGACTGTCTGTAACGCTGCAGTTTTGAATTTTAACTTTTTTCCTTTAAATGTGATGGAAGTTCAGAACATGGTCATGAATTTATCTTCTGGACGTGTGTGGGAAGTTAGTTTATGAAGAGGCATTTTAAGTTTAGGAAGCTTTTTAGCTGTTAGGGACTGATCACTCCTGCTGTGTTTGCAAGATCTGCCTGTTGCCATAGTCTGAACCCCTGCTAATTGCCCCACTTGCTGTCCCTGCAGCCATGCACTCACCTGTGAGTACTGATCTCTGAATCACCCCCTCAATCACCGAGGACCTCTGCTGCTGATATTTTCATCTGCCACAATGGCTAGCTTGTTATCGTGTGTTGCTAAGTTTGTGTGGTTATATACTGTGGTAAATTTGACGGCTATCTTAGCTGTAATGGGTTTTCAATGTGCAACAGCTGATGCATTCAAAAATCAGTGCCTATTAAATGCCATTGTGCTATTTAATTATGTTTAGAAATAAACAGTAGTTTAAATCATTTAATTAAGTAGTTTTTTCAGAATGTGAACTTACTAAGTTGAGTCTCTTCGTAAGTCATCAATATTTGTTGGATTTTATTTCCTGAAATGTATTGACATTGCCCACTGAGTCTGAAGCAGGAAATATTGTATGATTTTCTGTTATACTTATCGTGTTTCGCAAGGGTCAGAAAATAAGTCATTTATATTCAAATCTGCAGAGTTCAGTTGCAACCTTGGGGAAATAAAGATGAAAACTAATTTATTATTATAAATATATTTAATCTTATAATTTCAAAACATTATGAAAACAAAAATAAATTGCTCAAATATTGGTATTTGGAAAGCAATGCTTTCCTAGATTTAATATTTAATATTTGAAATTGGTATTTGGTATTGGTACATTTACGGACTGCAAGGTCCAGTAAATACTTATTATTTATCATTTTAGCTGCATAATGTTGCATGATGTGTTTGATTAACCAAATGAATGATGCATGTCTGATAAATTTACAGCTTTTTGTTGGTAGGAAGTCAGTTGAATATCCAATGTGATTCTGATTCTTAATTTTCAGGAGAAACTTTGCTATTCTGGATTGAGAAGAGTTCACCAGGAAGTGGAAACATTACTGTTGACTGGGAAATTAATGGGCGATTTGTCCAGCAAAATTTTGTGGATATTCGAGGGACCGTCTTGCTCTCTGAGGTAAATAGGTATTCTCTATGTTGGTATTTACTTCTTTCCCTGGGTGGGCAACTGCTATTTATTGGAATAAAAAAAAATAAAGTTGCTAGACTTCCAAAATGAAAGAGAAAATGCTGGATGCAGGTCAGGCAGCATCAGTGGGGAGGGAAGCTTTTACAGAACAAAGACCTTTCATTTGAAATGGGGAAGTGAGAAGACAACTACGTTTTAAGTTGCAGAGAGGCAAAGGTTTGGAGAGATCAGGTAGAATCTGTGTGGCAGAGTGCAGACTAATGATGAAGTAACAATTAGAACAAATGTTGCAGAGCCAGATGGAAAAACACAGTTTGAAAAAGGTACAGGTAAGTGGATAGACCTAATTATTTGCAATAAATTATAAACAGAAACAGAAATTGCCGGGAATACTCAGTGGTTTGATGGAATGTATAGAAAGAGAAACAGAGTTAATATTTTAGATTGAAGTCCATTTGTCAGAACTCTTGACCTGCTGAATGTTCCGAAGATGGACACAAAATGTGGGAGTAACTCAGCGGGAGAAGCATCATCTCTGGTTAGAAGGTATGGGTGACGTTTCAGGTCGAGACTCTTCTTCAGAGATGCTGTCTGTCCCGCTGAGTTACTCCAGCATTTTGTGTCTATCTTCGGTTTAAACCAGCATCTGCAGTTCCTTCCCTCAACAAACCGTTGAATGTTCCACCGGATTTTCAGATTTCCAGCATTTGCAATTCTTTGTTTGTGATGGATTATAATATTTACATGAATGTGATTACAATTGTGACACATATTTCTACATTTGATTAAGAATCTTTATGGACAAAAACATGAAATTGGAAATATTTGTGACAAGGTTCTGCATGGTAGGCTGCTCTGGAAGGTTAGCTCGCATGGGATCCAAGGTGAGATAGAAAATTGACATCATGGAAGGAAGCAGAGGGTGATGGTGGAAGGTTGCTTCTCGGACTGGAGGCCTGTGACTAGTGGTGTGCCTCAGGGTTTAGTGCTGGGCCCATTACTGTTTGTCATCCATATCAATGATTTGGATGAGAACATACATGGCAAGATTAGCAAGTTTGCTGATGATACAAAAGTGGGTGGTTTTGTAGAGAGTGAAGATGGTTGTGAAAGATGCAGCAGGATCTTGATTGGTTGGGCAGGCGGGCTGAAGAATGGTTGATGGAATTTAACACAGAGTAACGCGAGGTGTTGCATTTTGGGAAGTCTAACAAGGGCAGCACCTACACAGTGAATGGTAGAGCTTTGTGGCAGTGTTGTAGAGCAGAGGGATCTAGGAGTGCAGGTGCACGGTTCCTTGAAGGTCGAGTCGCAGGTAAATAAGGTGGTCAAAAAGGCGTTTGGCACATTGGCCTTCATCAGTCAGAGTATTGAGTATAGAAGTTGGGAGGTCACGTTGCAGTTGTATAAGACATTGGTGAGGCCGCATTTAAAGTATTGTGTTTAGTTCTGGGCACCATGTTATAGGAAAGGTGAATCGAGGACCAGATGATATAGGTTTAAGTGAAGGGGAAAAGATTGAATAAGAGGGGTAGCTTTTTCACGCAAATGGTGGTGGGTGTATGAAACAAGTTGCCAGAGGAAGTAGTGGAGGCTAGGGGGGTATCCTAACGTTTAGGAAACAGTTAGACAGATACATGGATAGGAGAGGTTTGGAGGGATACGGACCAAACGTGGGAAGGTGGGACTAGCGTAGCTGGGACATGTTGGACATGTGGGCAAGTTGGCAAATTGGATCGAAGGGCCTATTTCTACGCTGTATCACTCAATGACTCTATAACTAGCCGTAGTCAAATTTCAACACTAGTTCAGCAATTAAATTATTTGGTTTATGGTAGTTTGGATATTCTGTGTAAGACTAGAATCATGAGAGAGCACAATATCATTTTCTTACAATTAGTGGAACTGTATTTAAGTAATGTATTACTTTACAGGATGCAATGGGAAGCAATGACCAGTGAAGGTACTAATTTCTTAATTATAATCCACTAGTTCAGGAAAAGGACCTTTCCACTTATTGTCGGCAGGTGACTGGTATACTTGTAACTAAACTCTTGTACTTTAGTTTAGTTTAGAGATACAGTGCGGAAACAGGCCCTTTGGCCCACCGGGTCCACGCCGACCAGCGATCTGCGCATATTAACACTATCCTACACACACTAGGGATAATTTTTACATTTACCAAGCCAATTTATCTACATACCTGTATGTCTTTGGATTGTGGGAGGAAACTGAAGATCTCGGAGAAAATCCACGCAGTCACGGGGAGAACGTACAAACTCCATACAGACAACACCCGCAGTCAGGATTGAAATCGGGTCTCTGGAGCTGTAAGGCAGAAACTCTACCGCTGTGCTGCCCAAGGTTGTGTGTACTGGGGTTGAGGTACTGAGCCCAAGGTACTGTGGTTGTCTTTGAAACCTGTTGGAGTTGTTTTGTAGTTCAGGGCATCCAACGAATAGAAACGGCATTTAATGGACTTTTTCAAAATTAACATGATAGCAAGGAAAATCGTTGAGAAACAGTATTTCCAATTTTGTTGTAGTGTACTACCTCTGTGGAAAAGGAAACAAAATTGTATGAATACATTTTACTCACACAATTCTGCATGTAGATTCAACGGAGCTTACCTTAAAACTTGAATAGAGGTTTAAAAAGAAATCTGGCAACACATTGTACACTTACTGACATTAGTATCATCGAAAATACATGTTCATATTTTAGATGCTGCCTTGGACGTATATTTCTGATACGTGGTCTTCGCTTGAAATATTAACTTGCCGATTGTCTTGCAGTGACTATGTAATTTTAGCACTTTGTGTTTGTATTTAAGAATTTTGATACTTTGTGATTTCTTTATATTTTAATAATACGTTTTTATTGGACTGAGCCTTTTGTGCCGAAGACAAATGGAATGAGCCTTTTGCCCACTCAGTGGATATGATCTGAGGCCAACATATCCTTAACTCATCGGTTCATCAGAGCTTCCTGTTAGAGTCAAACAGCATGGAAACAGGCCCTTTGGCCCAACTTGCCCACACTGACCGACATGTGCAATCTCCAGTTTCCGAAACAAAATGTGCAGTGGCACTGTGGTTGTCCATTCCCAATCATTGGTAAAGCAAAGAGTAGAGCACGATCATTATTACCAACTGCCACTTATTCAACAATAAACTGGTTGCCAATACTCTGACTTGATTTGACCAGAACTACTCTGCTTCAGAACTACTTTAAAAACACTGTACATCAGTGGTTCCCAACGTGGGGCGTACGCCCCACAGGGGGGCAATTTGATTTTTAAGGGGGGCAATTGAGCGCGACTGAGGAGGTCTGGGTCCAAATTTTCAATTTTTATTTTTTTGGATTTTCCATCAGGTAAACATATGTAGTTTATGTTTCAGATGTTATTTTGAGTAAATAATTTTTGGGGGGTAAAAAAGGTCTTTATTGTGTAGTTATTACATAATCACCGTGCCATCGCTCTTCATGCACGTCGCACGAAGCGCGCGAGGTCATGGGAGAACCTTATTTATTGAATTGGATTTAGAAATGCGATTCAAAGAGCTTTTGCTAAGTTACCCTTATAATATCTATTTCCTCCGTTTTCTCTCAAGGGAAAGCAATCTATTTTCTGAGAATTATTTCTTTGACTGCTCGTGCTAAAATGAGTAGTGCAAGCAAGAAGAAAGTTCGTCAGTATTCAGAGGAATATTTAAAACTTGGTTTCATACCCGCTGTCCATGATGAACGGTCACCTTTCTGCCTCTTATGCCAACAATGCTTGACCAACGAATCAATGAAACCAGGTCGTCTTGAGGCGCATTTGAAGGCGAAACATAGTGCGTATGTAAATTCAGATTTGAATTACTTCAAATCTTTAAAGGATAAGTTTGAAAAAAGATCAACAATAAAGTCTCTGTTCACTGCACAAACTGTTGCTGTCAGTCGTACTCTTGAGGCTAGTTATGAAATTTCTTTACTCATTGCTAAATCTGGAAAAAATCATACTATAGGGGAGGATTTAATTAAACCATCAATATCAGCGTTTCTTAAAACAGTTCTGGAAAAAGATGACAAAGATGTTAAAGCCATGCCACTCAGTAGCAACACTGTTAGGAGAAGAACAGATGAAATGAGTGAAGATATTGAAACACAACTTGTTGAAAAGCTGAAATCAAGAAAATTCTCAGTACAAATGGATGAATCAACTGTGAGAGACAGTGAGGCCTTATTGCTAACCTATGTAAGATATATTGATAAAGGTGAATTTGCTGAAGAAATGTTATTCTGCAAATCGTTAGAGACCACCACTACCACCACCGATATATATACTAAACTAAAACACTACTTAGATGTCAATAATATACCAATGGAAAACATAACATCTTGTGCAGCTGATGGTGCTCCTGTTATGATGGGCAAGAAAAATGGTTGCTTAAAATTGATGAAAGATGAGAATCCGGAAATGCTTCTTGTGCACTGTGTTATTCATAGAGACAACTTAGTGTCGAAAAATATTTCTCCTGTACTTAATGAGTGATGCAGCCAGTGCTAGTGGATCTATCTGATGTTTCAATGCAGTACCAAGAAGAACTCTCGGAAATACAAAATGATGAGTCAGTTAAAACTTTATTCAACATAAAAGGAGCGATGGCATGGCTTTGTGATGAGACAGAAACTAAATACCCAATTTCAACCAGCTTTGCTAGAAAACTGTTGTTACCGTTCCCATCTACATATTTAGCTGAATGTGGCTTTAGTGCTGTAAATGATTTGCTACTGAAGAAAAGAAATCGACTGGATATCACTAAACGAGGAGATTTGAGACTGAAGCTGACTAAATTAGTGCCTAATATAAAATCTCTTTGCAGCAGGCATGAAGCACAAGGGTCTCATTAACTTTATTCTAATTATCTTGAGATGAGCTCAAATGGTATTTTGCATTTGATAGGTACCTTTACTTTATTGTACAGTAATTAAAATTATCGAAGTATTACAGAAAAAGCTTCCATTCAAATTAGTTTGTGTTGTATAACATTTCAGTTCTCTATTATATGTTTTGAAACTTTATTTGCTGTTTTCGTATGAGACAATCCACAAATATTTCAATATTCTAATATAGAAATTTTCTCTCTCTTTATTACCCGTGAATACTCTTTTATTATCATATTTATTATTATTATTATTATTATTTTAATACCACCTAATGTTTTTTTCTTTTTTTTAAACAATTTTTTAGTAATTTCTTGCTCAGAACTTTAACTGTCTTTTGTTTATTTCATTTTTCTTTTTCATGGATGCCATGTTCTTTTGAAGCTTGTTTAAACCAAGGTATTGAAATGATAAGAATTATATATCACCACATGAGGGGTGGGGGGCATCAGGATTTTAGAGGTGATTAGGTGGGGCATGGCCAAAAAAAGGTTGGGACCCACTGCTGTACATAGAAGCTGTAAAGGCAATTGTCAAGTTAATATTTCAGGAGTAAAACACAGTGGTCAGAAATGTACTGTTGACAGGTTACCCTTCTGTTCATTAAGGCTTCTGCAACAACACTTCCCAACTATGCGATATATGGAGGAAAATAGTAAGATTAAACGAGAACTTACCAAGTTTGAAGTTTGATCTTTATTTTATGAGGAGTTACGTTGGTGATTAGTGAAGAAGACCCGTCAGGGCGCATGCGCGTCAATCTTCAAAGCAGCGGTATGAAATCACAGATAACACAATATTTGAAGTAACATATTAAGATGAGCAACATGAGAGCTACCATATGACCTTTTTTATGAGAGAGGGTTGGGCGTGGCAGGCACGTAATCACCAACGTAACTCCTCATAAAATAAAGATCAAACTTCAAACTTGGTAAGTTCTTGTTTAATCTTACTATTTTACTTCGGAGTCACGTTAGTGACTACATGAAGGGTTCAAAGCTCTGTGATTTTATGCCGCAGATCCAAATCCCGGCTTCTCACTGCATTGATTGACTTTCGATGAGAAACAATCAATAATGCGTTAAACATGAAATGTGAATATCATGCAGTAACAATTGATTTGAATAATAACCATATAACCATATAACCATAACAGCACGGAAACAGGCCATCTCGGCCCTTCAAGTCCGTGCCGAACATTTAAATTTTTTTTTTAAATTAAAAATAAATACTTCCCCCTAGTCCCATCTACCTGCACTCAGACCATAACCCTCCATTCCTTTCCCGTCCATATACCCATCCAATCTATTTTTAAAGGATAACATCGAACCTGCCTCCACCACTTCCACTGGAAGCTCATTCCACACAGCTACCACTCTCTGAGTAAAGAAGTTCCCCCTAATGTTCCCCCTAAACTTCTGTCCCTTAATTCTCAAGTCATGTCCCCTTGTTTGAATCTTCCCTACTCAATGGGAAAAGCTTATCCACGTCCACTCTGTCTAACCCGCTCATAATTTTAAAGACCTCTATCAAGTCCCCTCTTAACCTTCTGCGCTCCAAAGAATAAAGACCTAACTTGTTCAACCTTTCTCTGTAACTTAGTTGCTGAAACCCAGGCAACATTCTAGTAAATCTCCTCTGTACTCTCTCTATTTTTTTCAAAAATAATCAAAGCAACCAGTAACCCCTCTATCCCAGGGGAAACTAAACAGGACTTAATCCTGAATTTGCAAACAGCCTCTCTCCGATCGGCGATCGGCCGATGGTAAATTAAAAAAAAAACTAATTCATTTGACCACCCGGCACCTATAAAAATATAGCCGCTGTGAACATCCATCGCCCTAGCCGACGACGTTGCTGCTGCACTAGTGGAAAAAGGATATATACACTTCAGTGTTAATACCTGCCTTAATCATCATTTGCTTTAAACCACCTTGAGATAGTCTGCACTGACACTCTCCTGTGTGGCTTCATGTAACTGATAAACAATGCCGTTTCCACATTTCTTAAGGTCTTTATAGCTTCAATATAATGAAAATAAATGTGCCATTACACATAAACATGGATCAGTAGGTTATGCTGAAACACAATTTTAACAAACCTGTGACACCTGGCCTGCTCTGCTTAAGCAGGACGCAATTATATAACATAACATTCTCTTCAGCAACTTCCATCCTGTCTAGCAGAAGTTTTTTCAAAATCTGCACTTGCTATGCTGAACCAATGCCAAGAGCATAACCACTTTCATGATTAGTTTGGCAAATTCAGAGACATGACAGGAACCAACTGTCGAAGCATCTTGAGGACCTCACTTACATCCCAGATCGCCATATACCTGGGTTTAGGAGGTTTAGAGTTGAAATTCTTTTCATCAATCCAGCTATGATATGAAACTCAATAGGATCTTTCCTGACCCCATCCAAACCATACGATGACAAAGCACTTAAAGCTGTATTAATGGTGCTATAACTGTGCCCCTCATCATCGTAGAGTGTCAACAGGAACTCTAAAATATCCACAATACTTGCAGTACTATAGTCAATATTATTTTGTACACAATATTGCTCCCATTTTTTACATAAGTAATATACCCCTTTTGAGTACTCTTTCTCCAGGCTACAGTGAGCATGTCCACCGTTCACCCAGACAGTCCTTGCTCCAGGTATGGCCTTCTTAAAACCTGCAAATTAACAAGTCAATACTATCACATAACAGATGACTTTCCCGTGTTAGCGGATGCTCCAGTCAATTGCTACGCTTGGGAACCACCAAAAAGAGGTTGGATCCCTAACTGTAACATCAAAGGGAAACCATGCTTGATTCGGCCAATTAGGTATTACAAACACCCCCAAAGCAGCATCCTGCCTGATTTCTTGGAGACTCCGACCTATTAGGCAAAATGGTAGGAAAATATATAAAACATACCACCCCAATAATGTCAAAGTATCAATTGCAACTGCCACCTGGTCTGGTTCCCATGAAACCTATTTAGGCTGCTGATGGTTGAACCTTGATGCAAAACAAATCGATATCTGGCATTCATATATAAGTACTATATTATTGAACACCTCCTGGTTCAACATCCAATCTATGTTGTCATGGAACTTTCGTGACTTGGCGTCTGCTACTATGTAGAATCTACCTGGTAGATAAATAGCTGAAATATCTTTTTCAATGCACCAGGCCCAAATGTGATTAGCCAATCTGTCACAAAATACCGACTTGATTCCACCGATGTGATTAATATATATGCCACTTGCGTAGTATTGTCAATCTGAAACTGAACGTGCAGATTACATTTGTTAGAGCAATAAGCCTTGTCCATAAAAACCTCTTAATAGTTAATTGCCCATGTCTGCAGAAGCGATGCCTCTTGCTCAGTCCATCTGCCTCCACAGCTGAAACTCGTATCCGTGACATCCCACCCGAGTGCACTGACATTCATCTGCAACATCATGGAAGGTTGGTCAAGCATGGTCTTGCTATAACTTCTGGACAGATGGTGAATCCACCATTGCAAATCAGAAATAGCCTTTACTGATAACTGCATAGGTCTATTATAATGACCCAAATGTATCCTTAATGCCTCCATTAGCTTGATACACCTGTCAATTAGCTCTACCCTTTTTTCCCTGGGCAGAGTCACTTAATTGAATCAATTGTGCCCCAAATAGTCAGGTGTTAATTTGGATTTCTCTGGATGGATCAGCAATCAGCGACTGAGCAGCAATTTTAGAGGCAAACGCCCACTGCTTACCCTCATGCATTCAACATGGGATCCCGGCACATAGCCATGTTTGGATTCCTGTTTGGAGTTAATCCATACTAACCTTAGACACTCTTTTAGAGTGGGACTTATCGAAGCTGAAGCAGGTATCACCATCCATCTCCTCCATTTGCTTGTACATGCCTCTGTACCAAGCATGTTGTTCGACTCCATTCCCCACAATCTTATCACATATGTGTGTGTGGCTCCATCTTCATCTGCTATACATCCACGTGGGAGGACTTATGCAACCTGCAACAGGAGCTGCCCCAGGCCTGTGTGCATGTATTTTAGCACCATCTCGACCACTACGGAGAACCGAGTGGGAGTAATGGCAACCCTGCAAACAGGTGTTGCTTCATGCCCATGTGCATACTCCTGTAGCACTCTCTCAACCACTCCGCCATTTGAGTGGGAGAAATTTTGGCAACCCTTTACTAGGTGTTACTGCCTGACATGCCTTACGATGGAGCGTTGTTGGATTGCAACGAGACGCAATGATGTCTGACATTGATACACCTGGCTTGGCGCTCACTCTTGAGTTGGGGTTATCAGGTCGCTGCCTACAGCAGCCGCCAGGACTAGCCATGCAAATTGATACTCTGTTGGTATCCTCCTTCCCCAAACAGGCTGCACGTGCTAGCGACTCCAAATCATGCTCCTTCCCGATGCCAACGCTGTCTATAGGGAAGAATTGGAGCGCCTCTGGCCCCCGTACATCAGACATAGTGGGAAATGCTGGAACGAAACTTAACAGTTATTTGTCATAGGCAAAGACATTTATGTGAATAAAGACACCCTTCCCAGTTAAACCTGGGATTTATTTACTTTTAATATGATTAATCCGGCGTCTTGGGGAAGAAACCATGCACAGTCCCTTTTAATGAGTGGAATTACTATGACGCCACCTGGTGTAACTCCCACAGGTGACTGATAATACAGCTCAACAATGCTTCCCATTTCCTTAATTGAGTAAATGATAATCATCTGTCTCGGTATAATAGTCACAATGTGACCAAGTGTTAACTATAATGTCTACCCTTAATTTGGAGGGCATGCATGAATTGTAAATTCTCCTTGAAGGCCAGCTTGGCCTAGACCTGAAACCTCCACAGAATTGCAGAAAATGCTACTGCCATAGACACATAAGGGTGATAAACCACTAATCTCTCTTCCTGAGTTGGGGTTGGGGTCACCCACACACTGACCCCTTGTACACCTCTCCACTGAGGAATTGGTAAGCAGCCCTGAGACCTTACTCCTCTCCACTGAGGACATACATATATAACAGAGGGGATCCTCCTGGCCAGGCTCCACATAGTTCAAACTCATATGGGCTGCCAAAGTCGGAGTCCTTGCCTCAATGAGCCGGGTAGTAACCCGACGACCACGCTCAGTCAGCACCCCGAATAACCTCGGGAGTCCGACAGCCACCGGCTCCTCACTTTACCGTGGACTGTAGCCGGTATCCCCACGGTCTAGAGAAACCCCGCGGCCCCTATTTAAAACATATCTCTGGAGTCGCTGACCTGCCTGTCAGCGACTCGAAATAACAAGCCCAACAGCCACCTCTATCGTGACCGTAGCTTGCTTAACCCGCGGTCTACAAAAAACCCGCGGCCCGAATTAAACCTCGGGATTCGCGGACCGTTCTGTCTGCGACTCAACCAGCAAAACCCACCGTCCGCCTGCTACCGCACTCCCGCGGTCCGAAGCCGGCATCCCCGCGGTCCACCGGGTTATGCTGAATTTGATGTCCAGCAGGAACCTGCGAGAAAAGATTCCTACAACGGACAACCTGAAAAGTAAGTTTAAACTTACCTGTAGGATTTTTCAAACTTACCGCTGGAGAACTTTGTTCCTCCCAGCCTGTCTACGCCAATGCGACCGACGTAATGACGCGCATGCGCCCTGACGGGTCTTCTTCACGTAGTCACTAACGTGACTCCGAAGTAAAATACAATATATAAGCTTCACCGAGCTTTAACAGGTGAAATCAGCATCTTGTATTCTCTAATATATAGAAGTAGCTGAGCACGGTGCTTAAACAATTGAGAGTTATGAGGGGGAAACAACCTCTTCCTGTGATGCGGGAATCCAGAATAAATGGGCATAATCCTAATATTAAAACAAGCCATTTAGAATGAGATTTGAGAACATCTATCCATATTAAAACATTCCTCTTTCTATTATTGTAATGACTAATTTAAAATAATGCCTTGAGTTGTCATTTGCACCAATGACTTAAGGTCATAAGGAATAGGAGTAGAATTTGGCCATTTGGCCCATCAGGTCAACCCCGCCATTCAATCATGGCTGATCTGTCTCTCCATCCTAACCCCATTCTCCTGCCTTCTCCCCATAACCTCTGACACCTGTACTAATGAAGAATCTATCTACCCCTGCCTTACTAACTAAATGGAGAAGGCATAGACAATAGGTGCAGAAGTAGGCCATTTGGCCCATCGAGCCAGCACTGCCATTCAATGGCTCATTGCTCCGAAATGAGCTATCTTGTCAACAACAAAATGAATATTCTAACACTTGTGTTGGTGCATCAGACTTATTTTCCTGTTTTAAAAAAACCAACATATATTTTCCAAGTCCCTCATTTCTCGTAATCTGTTGTGTGTTTTATCATTACACCAATTTTGCAAGTTGAACTTTTATTCGGATTCATCTGCTCTCAGGACATTTATTTGGATTTGTTTTTGCTGTGTTCTCTCTTAGTTCTAATTATATCTGTGATCCTTGTAACCTTATAGGGTGTTCTAAATGCATCCCTTCTGGTCCACATATTTGATGATGATATCCCTGAAGAAAACGAGGACTACAGAATTATTTTGTCAAATGTCAAAGCACAAGGTAATGTTATACAGTGTCATAGATTATTTTGTGGCTATGACAATGCAGCTTTCAGACAGCAAAAATATGTAAGGAAAATTAAAATTAACTGCAAGTGGTGGAAATTGGTAATAAAAACAGGAAGTCTAGACAAGACATTGGATCACGCAGCATCCACAGAGAGAGAATTGGAGTTAAATTTATGACTTGTTGTAAATGTCCCCTTCCTAGAAACATACACAATAGGTGCAGAAGTAGGCCATTTGGCCCTTGGAGTCAGCACCGCCATTCAATATGATCATGGCTGATTATCCCAAATCAGTACCCTGTTCCTGCTTTTTCCCCATATGCCTTGATTCTGTTAGCCCCAAGAGCTAAATCTAACTCTCTCTTGAAAACATCCAGTGAATTGGCCTCCACTGCCTTCTGTGGCTGAGAATTCCTCAGATTCATAACTTTCTGGGTGAAAAGGTTTTTCCTCATCTCAGTCTTAAATGGCCTACCCTTTATTCTAAAACTGTGAACCCAGGTTCTGGACTCCTCCAACATCGGGAACATTTTCCCTGCATCTAACCTGGCCAATATATGGATTTTATATGTTTCTATAAGATTCCCTCTCATCCTTTTAAATTCCAGTGAATACAAGCCCAGTCGACCCATTCTTTCATCATATGTCAGTCCCGCCATCCTGGGAATTATCCTGATGAGCCTACACTGCACTCCCTCAATAGCAAGAATGTAATTCCTCAAATTAGGAGATGTGCACACAATATTCCAGGAATGGTCTCACCAGGGTCCTGTATAACTGCAGTAGGACCTCCTTGCTCCTATAGTCACATCCTCTCGTTATGAAGGCCAACATGCCATTTGCTTTGCTCATTTGTTGTCCCTCTCAAGGGAAAGTATTACAAGGTTGAGTTAGGAGGGAATTAGGAAATATAAGCAAAAGGGATGAGGTGAGATTAAACAATTGCGTGAATATACAAGCATTCACTGATCACTTCTGGGTTAATCAAAGAAGAGAGAGCACATGTAACAAATCACATGATGTCTCTTTCCCTGCACACGTTCTTTGTATTTGTAAACCCCTATTCTGGTTGTCTAATGCCTAAAGTATCCCATCATTCAGCTTGAAATGGCTGAATTTGGCCTATGCCCATCCTCTCCATTCTTCTTGTGTCCTTTATCTTGTCCTATGGTCCCTTCCCAATATATTGTTACTATGTATTTGTTCAGGTGCTCCAAGCTAAATCCTTATTTTAATTTATATCCGTGGTTCTTAAAGGAATTGGCTAATTGGCTAATTGACTCATTGGCTAATCTGCTATCTCTGAATATATGATTCAATTGGACACCAAGATAAATTATCTAAGAACAGGTTGCTTATTTCTGAGGTTGTTGTTTCTGTAACACCATCTTTGCTTGATTTGTATGATCCCCTTTCTTTTGAATTGAACTGAATTGAATTGAATACTTTATTGTCAAATGTGATGTTGCAATGAAATTCCTTGCTTGCATACCCAAGGTATACAAATAGTCGCCCATAAAGGGCACTTACAAAGTTACAAATTCCCCCCCCCCCCCTCACGGCAGTCCCCCCACACTGGGTTCTCCATTGTTCCTTCCCTCGGCAGCGGCATCTTCACTTCCACTTGGTCCGTCCTCTCTACTAACGCTGTAGGATCCTCTCCGGACCCTCCGTGTCACTGACCCAGGCCCCAACCGCGGGCTCCATTGACCCAGGCACCAATAGCTGTGGGCCTCGTCGACCAGCGAGGCTCTATCTCTGACCTGCGAGGTTCGGGCACGTGAGACTCTGACTCGTGAGCCCCGAGCTATAACATAAATTATTAACATCGTACCCAAGTTAATCCATTAGACAAAGTCCAACCCTTTATCTCCTTATTTTTCCTAAGATTCTCACAATTGCAATTTTACAATCTTTTCTATCTCAAAGAATGATTCACCTTCCTCGTCACATATTCCTTGATTAGCAAGGATGGCACAGCAAACACAAGTTCTCTAATTAACACTCATAATTCCCATTGGTCTCCCTGGACCAACCACATTGAAGTAACGGCCAAGAAAGCACATCAATACCCTACTTTCTCAGATGACCAGGTTTGGCATGCTTCCATCAACTTCTACAAATGAAATCAATAAATTGTCGTGAATTGTGGATGTAGCCGAGTCCATCACACAGACGACCTTTCCCACCATTGACTCAATCAACACTTCACACTGTCTGGGGGAAGTAGCCAATATACACCAGGGCACAATGTAATTCCTTGTTGACATGAAGCTTGCAGAATAAACAGTATAAAGACAGTAATGATAGATATAACGATAAATGCACCAATGTTGGCAAAATAACAGTATGGTGCAAGACTGTAGTGCATAACCCAATTATTGCACAATAACTTTAAAGTGCAATAATAGATTAACTGTATGATGTGGAGTTAAGAGTAAGAATAAATGGTAGTACCCCATGAAGGGGCTGTGAAATAGGTGATTGGTTAAAACAAAACCATTTGATTGCATTGGAGAAGAAGTAGTGCTTTAAAGTTTGTGTATCTTCTCCCTGAAGGTAGAAGCGAGAAAATGGAATAGCCATGGTGACGTATCTTCAACGATACTTCCAGCCTTTCTGATACAATGCACTGTGAAGATGGGCTGGATGAGAGGAAGTGATGAACCTGTGCTGCATGAGGAAAGCTGAAAATATTGTTGAGGATACCTGTCACTCTGTCCATTCCCTTTTCACTCTGCACATGATTGATGAACCTGTATTAGGACTTCATTTTGCCTGCTGTTTTCTGAGAGTTTATCCTTGTGAAGGAAGGTCTGGCACAGAGATGTTTGGTATAGAGGCAGGAGGGGACAAGGGAAGAAGTGGTTGTTTGGAGCTTTGACAGGCGTAAAAGGCATTAAGTTGGGGACCTGGCGTGGGGGGACCACCATGAAGTACAAACGATAATGGGGACCCTGCATGGGGGGGAGCGGTGGGGGGGGGGGGAATTTGTAACTTTGTAAGGCATACCTTGCCAAGGCATGCAATAGACAATAGGTGCAGGAGTAGGCCATTCGGCCCTTCAAGCCAGCACCGCCATTCAACGTGATCATGGCTGATCATCCACAATCAGTACCCCGTTCCTGCCTTCTCCCCATATCCCCTGACTCCGTTATCTTCAAGAGCCCTATCTAGCTCTCTCTTGAAAGTATCCAGAGAACGGCCTCCACTGCCCTCTGAGGCAGAGAATTCCACAGACTCACAACTCTCTGTGTGAAAAAGTGTTTCCTCATCTCCGTGCTAAATGGCTTACCCCTTATTCTTAAACTGTGGCCCCTGGTTCTGGACTCCCCCAACATCGGGAACATGTTTCCTGCCTCTAGGGTGTCCAAACCTTTAATAATCTTATATGTTTCAATAAGATTCCCTCTCATCCTTTTAATTTCGAGAGTATACAAGACCAGCCGCTCCATTCACTCAGCATAAGACAGTTCCGCCATCCTGGGAATTACCTTTGTGAACCTACGCTGCACTCCCTCAATAGCCTTCCTCAAATTTGGAGACCAAAACTGCATGCAAGCAAAGAATTTCACTGTGACTTGACACATGTGACAAAGTTTTTCATTAATTAATTAATTCATTCATTCATAAGTTCATCCGGTAGAGATGTATCATTGCCAAATATTAACCCCAAC
This sequence comes from Malacoraja senta, assembly GCA_038087875.1. Classification (NCBI taxonomy): domain Eukaryota; kingdom Metazoa; phylum Chordata; class Chondrichthyes; order Rajiformes; family Rajidae; genus Malacoraja; species Malacoraja senta. The sequence continues at coordinate 204,262,188 of CM075977.1, read as the reverse complement.
TTTGGTTTGTTGTCTGTGATGGTATTCAGGCCTGTCCACAATTGTCAATTTAATGAAATTGAAGCTCCAACTTGTTTTGGCAGTCTTGTTCTTGTGTAGATAATAAAGTGATTGTTTTTAATTTATTGAACAATAATAGTTTGCAGTGATGGTTTACTTTATTTCCATGAAAAATTAACAATTTTCCTTTTCTCACGTGACAGGCATTCCGTCAACAATTGCAGTTTCTCTTGACAGCCAAGGATACAAAGCCATTCTCACAGTGGAAGCAAGTGATGACCCACATGGCATAGTGACATTTGCTCTGCCATCTCGCTCAGTTTCTGTTCAGGAAGGCAACACAATCATTCATCTGTTGGTCAATAGGGAATTTGGATCACTAGGTAACATAATTTTGATCAGAACAAACATTCGGTTAAGTATTGGAAATGCTTTTGAAATAGGTTATATCTGTTGGCTGGCTTTGTCCATGCCTTGCATCTGATCAAGTAAACCATATATGTGGAGTTAAACTTTACTAGGTTTTAATGCACATATATAAGTGGCAGTGCATTTCCACTTTAATGATTTGTGTGATTTTTAATTTGCATTGTTCTGTATATTAGTCATGTTTAAATTCTGTGGAGTAGAAATAGAAAACACATGCAGATATTAGAAATAAACTAACAAGAATTTATTCTCACTGTTGACAATAAACCCATCAAAAATCTGAGTAATGGATTATTTGAAGGAAGGTTTGGTTCCTGTAAATCACAAAAAAGTTATGCAGCACAATAGAATAACATAATGTATTTACAGAAATTCTTGCTACTATATTTGCCATTATTTTACATCAAACATAAAACATAGAATAGTACAACACAGGAACAGGCAAGAGATACCGCAGTTTGAAAATGTACACCTCCAGATTCAGGGACAATTTTGTCCCAGCTATTATCAGGCAACTGAACAATCCTATCACCAACTAGAGGGCGATGTTGACCTACCGTTTATCTCATTGGAGACCCTCGGACTATCTTTAATTGGAATTTACTGTACTTTATCTTGCACTAAACATCATTCCCTTTATCCTGTATATGTACACTGTGGTTGGCTTGATTGTAATCATGTATCATCTTTCCGCTGACTGGGTAGCATGCGACAAAAAAGCTTTTCACTCTATATGTGATAATAAACCAAATTAAACTAAACTAAAAGGCCCAAGGGAATATTGTTAAACAGTGGAGTTTTGTAATACAAATGCATGGATGTTTAAATGTAGCAGCAGAGATAGATAGGTGGTAAAGAAAACAAGATATTTGCCTTTGTTAGCTGGAGCATAAGATACAAGAACACGGAGATGACGTTGCAACTTTAAAATAAGTAATTAGGTCCCAGCTGGACTATAGTGTGCAGTTCTGGTTGCTACACTGTAGACATTATGTGATTATACCAAAGAGAATATAGCAATGATACACCTGGATGTTGCTTGGGAAGGAGCATTTTTGTTATGAGGAGAAACTTCAAGGACTGAGTTTTGTTTTTCTGGGAATTGAGGGATGAACCGATGAAGTATATACACAATGTATGAGAGTTATAAGCAGGGTCGACAAAAGAAAATGTATCTCCATAACAGCTGTCTAATACTAGAGGGCAAGTATAAGATATTTTGTTAGGGGTTGAGAGGGAATCCAAGGAAGAATTACTTTTCATTCGGGGAGTGCTTAGAATCTGGAATACACTAACTGAGCAAGTGATGTACACAGAGATTCTCACAACATTTAATAAGTGTCAGAATGTGTCACGAAACACAAGGTGTATAAGGCCTTTGATCTAAGTGGTGGTAAATTAAATTAGTGTGAATTGATTTTTGATTATCAGCATGGACATGGTGGGCCAAAGGGACTATTTTAGACTGTATGACTCTGTAGCCACTCAACTGGTTCAGATAAACATGTCCATTTTGGCCTGATTTTACTTTCATGTGCAATCATCATGTGCTTCCCAACCTTTCTCTTTTGACCCAAGACAATTCAGTGGGGCCAAAGAAAGAATAACAGTACGTTGCTGGGAAATTCATCCTTAGTCATGGTATTCTATAGCTACTTGTGTGCATTGTACTAGTATAGGAACAGGGAGGTTCTACTGCAGTTGTACAGGGTCTTGGTGAGACCACACCTGGAGTATTGCGTACAGTTTTGGTCTCCTAATCTGAGGAAGGACATTCTTGCCATAGAGGGAGTACAGAGAAGGTTCACCAGACTGATTCCTGGGATGTCAGGACTTTCATATGAAGAAAGACTGGATAGACTTGGCTTGTACTCGCTAGAATTTAGAAGATTGAGGGGGGATCTTATAGAAATGTACACAATTCTTAAGGGGTTGGACAGGCTAGATGCAGGAAGATTGTTCCCGATGTTGGGGAAGTCCAGAACAAGGGGTCACAGTTTCAGGATAAAGGGGAAATCTTTTAGGACTGACATGCGAAAAACATTTTTTACACACTCTCTGAATCTCTGGAATTCTCTGCCACAGAATGTAGTTGAGGCCAGTTCATTGGCTATATTTAAGAGGAGTTAGATGTGGCCCTTGTGGCTAAAGGGATCAGGGGGTATGGAAAGAAAGCAGGTACAGGATACTGAGTTGGATGATCAGCCATGATCATATTGAATGGCGGTGCAGGCTCGAAGGGCCAAATGGCCTACTCCTGCACCTATTTTCTATGTTTCTATTACTCTAAAACATTCTTCGTCTTTTCTTGTCCATCTTGTTACAAATGTTGGTCTCGCTGTCATCGCCCGTCCTGAAAAGGACTCGAGCTTCCAGCGACAATCAGTGGAAGCCGTCACTTGTCGCAGTAGATGATGGTGGTAGCGGAATTAGCTCAGGATACTTCCAGTTTCCAGCCCCGCGACATGGACGCTTCTGCTATGAGGCCATCATTCCATTACCATATTTGTATACATTTGTGAGTCAAAACTTAACAAATGCCACGTCTGCAGAGGGTATTGAGGAATGGAGGAAATTGTCTGACATATTTAGTGCTATTTTTCATGGATGCATTTTTAAGGCCTTGTGTCGATAAGGAAAAGATTAGGAATTCCTTTCTGAGATCTAAAGGCATCAACCAAGACATCCATCAATTTCTTCTGTCAATTTGCATTACCGTGATGGAATATTTCTTAATCTATGAGATAGCAATTTAAATTATTGTTTTTCATTCATTGCTTGTTTTCTCTTGTTCTGCAGGAGTGATTAACATCACATATGAGACAGTTCGAGGGTCATTGCTACCTCCCAATTTAGCTGAGGAGACCCTGGCTGAACCTGGTCTTGATTTTCTGCTTGTGACTGGTTTTGTTATTATGGAAGAAGGAAAAGTTACCACAACCATAAATGTGACCATTTTAGAGGTGAATCAAAACTCTTGCATTACATTTTGTAATTTATACTCTACATGAGCAGTTTAACTATGACACCATCAGCGTCTCTGTGCTTGTTTCCTTTTAATTATTCATGGACACTACTGGTAATGTCAGCACTTATTGTCTGCCTGGATTATGTATCTGAATTAAGACAGTTAAGTTTCAAATACCTTGGTGGGTCTGCAGTTATATAGTTATACTGGGTAAGGATGGGACATTTCCTAGCCAAAGGACTTGGATGTTCTTATTTTAATGACAATCTCATTGATTCCTGGTTATTGTTAAATAGATTTACATAGTAACTTGAATTTTAATCCCTCTTATGGTGGGATTCCTATTCATGCCCCTTGATAAATGGTCTACAACATGGGCTGCTGGTTCAGCAACTTAACTGATCTGTTGCTAACCTTTTAACATCCTAGAAGATAAATATAGTGATTTGTATACCGAAGTGACATGGGGTGTGAATTAGAAGTTCATATCACTTAGAGCAGGGGTCAGCAACCTATGGCCCCCGGGCCGAATGCGGCCTGTAACCCGTAATCATCCGGCCCGCTGGCGGATTTTTTTCCCCGTAATCATCCGGCCCGCCGAGTGCCAAGAGCTCTGGCTGTACTGCATCGTGCGCATAGCCGCCAGCACGGCCGTGCACCTTCTGTGAACACGTTTAAGAAAGAAAAGTCGAAGGTAGACAAAAATGCTGGAGAAACGCAGCGGCTGCCTCACCCGCTGAGTTTCTCCAGCATTTTTGTCTACCTTCTGTGAACACGTGATTTGATGCCTGCCATCCGGGGCAGGATGTGGGCGGGATCCATGTGTACACGTGATAGATGCGGCCAGCCATCCGCTCACAGACAGGCGTCCTGGCCCCTATTCAGAACAAGGTTGCCGACCCCTGACTTAGAGGATATGTTGGAGAGTTATATTGTTGTAAAGGGGAGAGTTAAAACCATGATGGGGCAATTAAATGGAGATGAGGATTTCAAATCATTTATTATTTTAAACCTATCAACCAGGTAACCTCAGACACAACCTCAACCTGTTATCACACATAAATCTGCATTGCATTTCTTCCAGCGTCAATAATATCCATCATGGAATGGAATGCCTGGATCCAGATGTGATCTGATCAATGATTTTATCCTTTTATGCAATTCAAATCCTACCTTTTTTGCTGCATTTTATAGAAGAAAAGAAAATTAGATAAGTTATGTTAAATAGAAGAGGGAAAGATGGATGAAAACTGCTCTAAAAGATCACTGTTTTGGACTTTAGAGATACAGCGTGGAAACAGTCCCTTTGGTCCATTGAGTCTGCGCCGACCAGTGACCACTCCCGTACACCAACACTATCCTACACACAAGGGACAATTTTCAATTTTTACCGAAGGAAATTAAACTACAAACTGCAAAGTCTTTGGAGTGTGGGAGAAAACCCAGGCAGTCACAGGGAGAATGTACAAACTCCGTACAGACAGCACCCGCAGTCTTGGGCGCTGTAGGGCAGCAACTCTATTGCTACGCCACTGTGCTGTCCTGTTAGTCAATGCAGACATTTATTTGGACAACTATTGCAAGTTGCAGAAAGAGGAACTTGTGAGTAAATAGGAGCAATTATCTCTCCCCATGATCATCTAAAAACAATATAGTGTGAGATTAGAAATGCACGTAAGTTTGTCCAAGAATATTGTCATGCATTTGTATCCCTCCTATATCTGGTAAATTTAAATTCTATAGCCCAGCTAGAGGAACCCAACCTCAAAGATTAGTATCCCTGCTATATTATGTTCCACAAAATTCAGTGTGATAATAGTCATCCATTATTGTAAGCCTCAAAATTGTCCTCCAAACACTGTCCCCGCATTTCTTCATAACTGATGCATTTGGTCCAAATCCCTCTAAACGTTTCCTATCCATGTTCCTGCCCAAGTGTTTTTAAATGTCTTTTAAAAATTGTTATTGAAACATATTGTTTCAATAATTTGCCGGAAAACAAAAACAGTACGGCAACCGACCCAACTTGGCTGCTGTGTTGCCCAACCAAGATTATGGTTGCTTATGGTTGGCCAATATCCCTCCAAACCTTTTCCTATTCTATCCAAATCTTTTAAAAGCTGTAAATGAACCCATCACTCTAATTTACCTGGCAGCTTGTTTCATATTCACGTATCTATACAATGTGAATGGTTCGATTGTAATCGTGTATTGTATTTTCCACTGACTGGATAGCACGCAATAAATTTTCACTGTACCTCGGTACACGTGATGTTAAACTAATCTGTAACTTCCACCATCTGTGTGGAAAAAAATACTTCAGATTTCCTATAAATTATTCCCCCTTCACGTTAAACCATTGACTCTATTTTTATATTTCCCAAACCCAAAGAAGAAACTGTGTAAATCTGTGTATCTCTATCAGGTCACTGGCTTCTTAAAGCCCTGTCCCAAGGTACGAGTTCATTCCAAGAGCTCTCCCGAGTTTGCCCTGATTCGAACTCGGAGATTTACAGTAATGGCCACTCGTCGGTACTCGGGGCTCTCGTGGACATTTTTCAACGTGTTGAAAAATCTTCACGAGTCTTCCCGTGCCTACCTGCCATTAGCGAGTCTTCCCGAGTACCTGCCGTTAGCATTACTAGCCGCTAAGAGACGTCCCCGAGCTCCGACGTACCCGCTACGTTCATTCTCCATGCTTACCAAGAGTTTGATTTTTTTTTAACTTGGGGAGCTCTTGGAATGAACTCGTACCGTGGGACAGGGCTATTAAGCTCCAGAGAAATATGATCTAGCCTATCCAGCCTCTCCTTATAACTCAAATCTTCCAGACCTGATAACAGCCATACAAATCTCCTCTGCACTCTTTCCAGTTTAATGACAAACTTCCTATAGTAGGGCAACCAGAACTATATACACTGCTGAAGATATGGCCTTAACAATGTTTTCTACAGTTGTAACATGACATTCCAACTTCGGTGCTCAAACCGTGACCAATGAAGGCAAGAGTGCCAAACACCACCATCTATCTACCTTTCACTTTCATGGAACTGTGTATCCGCATCCCATGATCTTTTGTACAACACTCCCCAGTGTCCTCCATTTGCAATGTAATTCATACCTTGGTTTGTCAAAAGAAAATGAAATACCTAGCATTTGTCTGAATTAAATTCCATCTGCCTTTCCACGGCCCAATTAGGTCACAAGATCATAATTGATAGGCGTAGAATTAGACCATTTGGCCCATCATGACTACTCCATCATTCAATCATGTCTAATCTATCTCTCCCTCCTAACCCCATTCTTCTGCCTTCTCCCCATAACCGCTGACACCCATACTAATCAGGAATCTATCTCTGCCTTAAAAATATCCATTGACTTGGCCTCCACAGCCTTCTGTAGATTGGTCGAGATCCCGTTGTAATCTTAGATAACCTCCATCACTGTCCACTGTACTACTCATCTTAGAGTCATCTGCAAACTTGCTCACCATGTTATCTACATTCACACCCAAATTGTTAATATAAATAATGAAGAACAGTGGACCCAGCACCAATCCCTGCAGTACAGCACTCTTTACCCCCAGTCTGAAAAACAAACCTCGATCACCAACCTCTTCAAGACATGTCTGAATCTAGCTTATCCTAGATCCTAATTGTATTTATGTGTTGACATTACTGGCAGTAGGTTCGTTGGCCAATTAATAGTTATCTGCCTTTTGAAGATATTGATGTGATAATATACAGAATAATGGTATGAAATACCATTCACTGCGGCTTTGAGATTTTTTTTCTACTTTTGATCCTCTGGTTAGATATTCAAAGGATACAAAAGCATGGATAAAGAGGAACGTGGAAATAGTAATTTGGCCAGTCCCATTCCTTCAGTGTTCACTTTGCAGCTTCTGAGACTTGTGTATCAGTAAAATAAAACAGAAACAAATAAACCTCTGAAAAATATGCAGGATACAATACAAGGAAATAATTCTAAAACTCTTTTTCAAACAAATAATTTCAAAAAGACAGTGCTGATTTTAAATGATCCAAAACAATATTTAAGCCCATATTTGAAGACCAGATTTATTTTGAAATCTTTTGAGAAAAATTAAAACAGGTTCCTGGATGTAGCGGTATCTAGATATGCAAACGAATCTGTGAACGCCCTTCTGTGACTGATTGGCCACTTAGATCCTTAAATACTTCTGAGTGAGTCTATACAATCCGCCATAACGTTAAAAAGTTGACTCCCTTAAAAGGATTGCTTGAAAAAAGTTGTCTTTGTCTTTTGGGGTTAAAGTATAAAATTACATTACCCACTGATTTTCTCACAAACTCTTGACGCTTCAGTTGCAACCTGAGACTTGCCGTTTTCCAGTTGGAAGGTGGCTTTCTAGGCATCTTGTTGAGTTAGAAGGAGTGACTAAGTTGCCCTGAATAGATTGCTATGGGATGGAGTCCCATAGATATTTGGACAGTAAAATACATTTAGACAGGTAAATGTGGGAAATGGGCCAAATGAGGGAAATCAGACTAGCTTAGATGGGGCATTTTTGTCTGCATTGATGAGTTGGGCTGAATGGCCTGTTTCTGTGCCATATGACTATGACTCTGAGTCAAGTGTGGCACGTTACCGACTTTGAACAGTCATAGACCAGAGCAAACAATGGGAGAGAATTCATCAGAGACTGAGTAGCATCAAGCCTGCTGGAAGAAATATTTTATGGATCTCCTCAAAGTGGAGAAGGAAGTGACACTGAGAATCTTGGGGCCATATATTGAGTGAATGCAGAAGACCTGTGTAAGAAGGAGAAGTCACACATCACCATACAAACAACACCACTATCTGCCTGCCTTGTCTGCCATCTCCTACCCCATCTGTGGACGAGAATCTCAGTTCCCACATTGACCTCATTACCTGACTTGTTTCCAGATGCTGCTTGTTATGGAAAATCATGACACAAACGATGTTCTAGGAATACAACCCTTTCACCCCCAACACAATATTGCGGGGTTTGCCTTTATTGACTTGCTTTTTCAATATTTCAAAGATCTCAATTTCACTCCAAAAACTGTAATCTCCCAGTTATTATTATATAAAATCACAGGGGCGGTGTCACTCAGAATTGTTGTTCCATTTTCTTATTTTACAAGTACATATTTCATTATACATCAAACTTTAGAAGAGATATGTGGTTGCTTTTGTTGTAAGGACATGTATATTTTGCAGGACGATATTCCGGAATTGCAGGAGCTCTTCCTTGTGAATCTTACATCTGTGAAGCTCATCGAATCTGATTCAAGCCTTTTCCCCCCTCGATTGGGTGTGTATTCTGTGTTTACGTGCTTCTATTGTTAATTGCTTAATATTGTTATATTGAAATGCTTACTTTGTGTCTAACCTCTTTCTTTCTCCAAGGGCTATTAAATCAACTTGGCATCTTATTCTGAATAAGATTGAACTTTTCTGTTTATGCTTTAGATTTGTTCCCAATGTTCCCATCACTTGTCTCTTTGAATTGGATTCAGTCTGTCAATATGTGATGTGTTCAACATGTGTTCCCTTCTCTGTAATTTATGCTTTGTTAGTAAATTTGATTCTCTGTATTTTAATGCAGGTATTTTTTTAATTGTAAATTGTCCTCTTATCGTCCCTATCAAAATGTACCTCCTTACTATTTCCTGATCTAAACAATAGCCAATAGACAATAGATGCAGGAGTAGGCCATTCGGCTCTACTCCTGCAATGTGTGATCATGGCTGATCATCCACAATCAGTAGTCCACTAGTCCACCTAGTCAAACTGGTCACCACTAAGCTCAAATTTGTTCTTGTCTGTCCTTTCAGATATGCTCTGTGTCCAATCTCATCTCCCATTTTTCCTTACCAGTTATTTCCTGTACCTATCAAATAGTTCCCTTTTCCATGTACATTTTCCACACTTTTCTTAGCTTTTGTATTTCACAGCTTTGATGTTAATTTCCAGATGCAGCAGGTCAGGTTTCTCAGATAACAATCGATGCAAATGATGGTGTAAAGGGAATCATTCAATGGCAAAGCATTAAGTAAGTGTTTAACCAAGAACAATGTCATATTACAACCTCATTAAGATTATTGTACTTGTTATTGCATTCATCACGAGATAGCCCAGCTGTTGGCAGTTGTGCAGTAGCAAGCAGAAGCAGAATTACTGTATATTTATTTGGTGACCTTGAAAAAGATCCCATCTCTGTTCCACATAACCTTTCATATTCCAATCTCCATAATGGCTTATTCGTAATGTAATACTAATTCATAAAGGTGAACTGTTTTATTCGTAGAATTGAGTTCACATTCTGAAAATTGAGCTAAATCCACAGTTGCATAGGAACTACATACAGTTATTTGGACACTATTTTAAACAAAAGGTGGAAAAAGTGAACTGAGTGGTGCACATCATTATCTGTTCCAGTGACTGGATTTTACAATTTAAAACCTCTCAGCTGTTGCCTGTTCAATTCCAAAAGCAAACACAAAATTTAATGAAAACCATTTTACTATAACTTTATTGATTCAGTGAAATTATTTAAATTCTTTACGTTAGCAATACAGGGAGGGTATGAGGAAACAGATGAGCTCCTGTGTGACTGTTTAGTGTCGGTGTACTGATTCACGTCCACATTCAAGGACTCGGCAGCCACCCTCAATGATTTATTCCAGACTTCATCAGTAATTGTGTAGAGGACTGGTGGGACCAGGCGCAGGTTCGGTGATCGTTTTGCTGAACACCTCCACTCAGTCCGCCTAGACCTACATGATCTCCAGGTTGCTAAACATTTTAACACTCCCTCCCATTCCCATACTGACCTTTTTGTCTGGGGCCGCCTCCCAACGAAAATTGGAGGAACAGCACCTCATATTTTGCTTGGCAGCTTGCAACCCAGTGGTATGAATATTGACTTCTCTAACTTCAAGTTCCCTTGCTTTCCCTCTCTCTCCATCCTTCTCCCATCCTTTTCTTTGGATGTTTAGTTGTCTCCTTCCCTGAGCTAACAATGATCTATTCTATAATTTCCTTGAGCTTTGTCCCCTTTGATCTCTCATTTTCACACATTACCCTTCCATATCTCTAGTTTCCCTCTCCCCTGACTCTCAGTCTGAAGAAGGGTCTCAACCCTAAATGTCACCAATTCCTTCTCTCCAGAGATGCTGCCTGTCCTGCTGAGTTACTCCATATATCTATATAATTTATAGTTCTATATATCTATAGATATATGATATCTATGTACATTAGATTCCAATCTATCTTGCGATAGATTGTATCTATCACAATAGATAGATTTTCGGTGTAAACCAGCATCTGCAGTTCCTTCCTACATAAGTCAATCTGTTTGTTCCTCAACTGGAAATCACTGATGATTCAGGAGATCCATTACCTGAAGTGCAGGTCTGAGGCATTCAAATAGTGTGACCGTGACTTGTACAGGAAATCTAGCTACCACCTTTGCAAAGCCATCACCAAGAGACAATATCAAACCAAGCCCAGGACCCAGATTAACCACAAAGCCACCTGATGATTACGCCAAGGCTTGCATTCTATAATGGGCTACAAAGCAAAGTCAGGCAGGAATCGCTGACAACAACACGTCCCTCCCTGATGAGCTCAATGCATTCTATGCTCATATTGAACAGACATTTGGTGAAATGCAGTCACCCATCCTAAAAGTCTTGGGTGCACTTGTACCCATGGTCACTGTCGCAGATATTACATTGACCTTCCAACAGAGGTCATGGCCCACGAGAGGAGTCGAACAGTCCTGAAACAGTCTGCCTAGGCCGCCGGGAGGCTGAGATACTGGCCCATACAGTCGGCCATGTAAGTCGGTTATGGGAATGGATCCGCCGGTTCAGGCCGGGCGGAGTTCCAGAACACGGGACGCAAGGGGTAAATTCGATCCGCTGGTCGGGGCTCTGGAAGTTTTGAGGAAAAACTTTTTCACCCAAAGAGTTGTGAATCTGCGGAATTCTCTGCCACACAAATCAGTGGAGGCCAATTCACTGGATGTTTTCAAGAGAGAGTTAGATATAGCTTTTAGGGCTAATGGAATCCAGGGATATGAGGAGAAAGCAGGAACGGGGTCCTGAATTAAGATGATCAGCCATGATCATATTGAATGGCAGTGCTGGCTGCAGAGGTCGGCTATGGGAGCAGATCCGCCTGCTCCGTCCGGCTGGATTTCCAGAGCCATGGTCGCAGGGGGGAAAGTTTGACCTGCCGATCAGAAGTCCGACTGCAAAAGTCCCAATGAGGCTGAGATGGGGTGCCTCACCCGGCCTAGGCTCTGCATTTCCAATAGGACTTCCGGGGGGTATTTCAAGTGGGCTTTTGTCTGAATTAAAGGAGACGTCGGACCATCAGTTGCCAGAAAATAGCTGGTAGACCTGTACCATCTGATTCAGTAACAGCTGCTTCTGTGCTGTCATCAGAATCTTGAGCAGACCTCATAAATGCTGACCATAAATTTCTGATCTCCCGTTTACCTTTTTTAGTTTAGTTTTTTCAGTTTTAGAGATACAGTGCGGAGAAAACCACGCAGGTCACGGGGAGAACGTACAAACTCACAGTCAGGATCGAACCTGGGTCTACTGGTGCAGTGAGGCAGCAACTTTACCGCTGCACCACCTTGTAGGTTGTGATTTCTCGGTGGGGCACAAAAACAAAGTTTGAAAAAGTTTTCTATGCTTTTCCTTCAAGTTTTGAGGTGAATGAAACCACAGCGAATCTCACCTTGGTGATATATCGAGATAGAGGCACATATGGGAATGTATCACTATTTTACTATCCCCAAAATCTCAAAGCGCAACTTGGATTGGATTTCAATGTACAACCAATGGTGAGTTGTAATTTTAAAATACTTTTTCAAAATGATGGGTATGAATAGTTCAGTTTCCAACATTTTAGTGTACTTTTGCAGGAAGGAACTGCAGATGCTTGTTTAAACTGAAGATAGACACAAAAAGCTGGAGTAACTCAGAGAGTCAGACATACAGAAGGGTCTTGACCTGAAACGTCATCTATTCCTTTTCTCGAGGGATGCTGCATGACTGGCTGAGTTACTCCAGTATTTTGTGTCTATTTAGTGTTCCTTTTCTTTTATGCGCCAGCTGAATTTGCAGTCGTCAGGAGCATTGGGAGTGGAGAGTAAGTGTAACACTGAAATAGGTGTTTTGATTCAGTTCATCCATGCCAACCAAATTGCCCAGTCAGTTCCACTTTCCCATGCCTAACCAATATCCCTCCAACATTTCCTTTTCATGTACTTTAGAAAGCATACTGTTTGGTTGCATCACAGTTTGGTTTGGCACAGCTCTGTCCAAAACCACAAGAAATGGCTGGGATTTGTATATGTAGCCCAATCCATCACACAGACCATATTACCCATCATTGACTCCATCTACACTTCATGCTGCCTTCATCAAAGATTTGTCCCATTCCAGTCATTCCTCCTCCTCCTTGCTCCCATCAGGCAAAAGGTGCAGAAGCTTGAATTTTAGTTGAGTTATTACATCCCAAAAAGATTCTTTCCAAATTACTTAACATCCGGACTCAGAAATTCATCACCGTTTCTTCACATTGACCATTGCTAAATCCTGGAATTCTCGAATGAACACTACTGAGAGAGTATCTTCACCAGAGGGGAAATTGCAGTTCAAGGTGAGGGCTCACCACCGAATTCTTGAAGTTGATTAGATACACGTAATAAAAGTTAACTCAAGTACCATATGTTAGCCCATACATGGATACCTCTATAATCTGAACATTTGATTTTGTTTATCTTGGGATACTGTAAGCCACATTGAAATTGTGGGGTATATTGTTTTTTTATCTTGACTTTGTAGATCATTTATTTTAATGATGGAGAGAGATACAAACATGTGGAGATTGAAATCTATGATGATGATACACCAGAAGGGGATGAGGATTTCCAGATAATCCTCGCTAATGCCTCTTTAGGATTAGAACTGGGAGAAAGAATTACAGGTAACATTTTTTTAATTACGTATAGAGACTGCAGTTTTGTTTTTTTGGATATGGCGAGAATTAATGTTCATAAGTAGGAGCAGAATTAGGCAATTCGGCCCATCAAGTCTACTCCGCCATTCAATCATGGCTATCTCTCCCTCTCAACCGCATTCTCCTGCCTTCTCCACATAACCACTAACACCTGTACTAATAGGTGCAATAGCTGTACCATACTATAATACTGTACTGTACCAAGGTAATAGCTATGCTATAAACAGGTGCATCTGGATTCAAATTTACTTTGGCAGTTGGTAGAATGAATGGACAGGTTTACATGACCTGAAAATAAGTAAGATCTGTAACGTGCAGAGTTATGAATTGAGCTGAAAGGTTTGATTAGATCGTAAGCTCTTTGTGAATCGGCATAAATACGGTGGGCTGTATGATCGCGTGTGTTGTAATATTTTTCTAGTTCAGTGATCTCTTTAAATGAAAAAAAAACTTTTTCAGTTTCTCCAATCATATGGGAAGTTAGAAATACACAGAAAAATTATTTGGTAGATGTGGTTTGCTGAAACATCTTCATATCCTTGAATGTTATGGCAAAACATTTTGAGAAAGATTTCTTAATCCATCTGGGTTTCTGCTTATAGAATGTTATTGTTATTACAGCCACAGTGATCATCTCTGCCAATGATGATGGACATGGGATTCTGTTGTTTAACAACACTGAGCACTTTTTCCTTAAGGAGCCAAGTGCACCTGGTGCATCAGAGAGCATCGCAGCACTGCACATTATACGAAACCCACCTCAAGGAACATTTGGACACGTCTCTGTTCAGTATATAGTCACAAGTATGAATGGATCTGATCCTTTGTTGGACCTCACACCTGCACAAGGTGTTATTGTACTTGAAGATGGTGTAAAACAGAAGGTAAATCACTCATGAAATATTTAAAATATTTTTGGCCACTGTAATAAAATACTGTAGTTGTAGGAAAGAACTGCAGATGCTGGTTTAAATCGAAGGTAGACACAAAATGCTGGAGTAACTCAGCGGGACAGGCAGCATCTCTGGAGAGAAGGAATGGGTGATGTTTCTGGTTGAGACCCTTCTTCAGACTCAAATAATATAAAACAGGAGGTATAGGATTGAAATGATTCATGGAAGTGTTAGAGGGTAAATGAGGAAGATATATTCTGGATAACATTGCTATTCACATAACATAAATGCTTGCAGTGCTATTCAACAGTAAAATTAAACAGAAGAGAAATCAAACTCAACATATAGCTCTGATCTAAACTCTCAATTTTCTGAGTGTATATTTGCAATATATTATTTGAAGCATTTTTAGTTGTAGTTTTGGCCCAGGTGAGTCAAGTGAAACAAATGCCGTTGATAGGCCATTCATGGAATATTGATCACATTATAAGATATTGATAGAGATAAGATAGAATTATAGAATCATACAGTGTGGAATCAACCCCTCCAGTCCAACTTGTCCACACTGACCAACATGATCCAACTGCACTAGTCCCACCTGCCTGCATTTGGCAATATATTTTTTCAAAAATAGGGTGACCAATACTGAATACACTACTCTAAATGTGGCCTCACCGTGTCTTGTACAACTGTAACATGACCTCCCAACTTCTATACTCAACACTCAGACTGATAAAGGCCAATGTACTGAAAGACTTCTTGACCATCCTATCTACCTGTGATGCCACTTTCAAAGATTCATTCTGGAAAAGAACATGAAGCAATCAAGAGCAAAATTACTTATTTGAAGGGGGATAACTCAAATTTCACTGTACCTTAATTGCTACATGTGACAATAAACTGACCTTGAAACCTTGATAATTTTAGCAGCTTGAAATGGGACTTGGAAATTAAAGATTGGTAGGCAAAACTATAATTGAAAAAAGGACAGCATTTGCAGAGAAAATAGTTCTCCCACAGCCTGCCTACATTTTCATGGTAGGAATGATGAGGAGACCAAAGTCAGAGCTCCTTTCATGACAAAAGTTGGAGAATAAGATGAAGCAGAAGAAGGATCTATGACAGTTGTCAGATTGATAGCACCTGATAGAACCAGGCTAAGAATTGAAAAATTAGAGGAAGTGAAAACTTAAATTAAAGCTGTGAAGAGTTTAGTTTATTGTTACGTGTACCAAGGTACAGTGAAAATATTTTGTTGCGTGCTAACCAGTGAGTGGAAAAAATGATACATGATTGCAATGGAGCAATCCACAGTGTACATGATAAAGGGAATAACATGATTAACATTTAGTGCAAGATAAAGTCCAGCAAAGTCCGATCAAAGATAGCCCGAGGGTCTCCAATGAGGTAGGTAGTAACTCAGGACTGTTCTCTAGTTGTGGTAGGGTGATTTAGTTGAACAGCTGGGAAGAAACTGTCCCTGAATCTGGACGTGTGCGTATTTACACATCTATGCCTCTTGCCTGATGATGTAAGAGTAAACGAACAACTAATTCACTGGCATTTAGAAGGATGAGAGGGGATTATATAGAAACATATAACATTCTTAAGGGATTGGACAGGCTCGATGCAGGAAAAATGGTCCGATGTTTTGGGAGTCCAGAACTAGGGGTCACAGTTTAAGAATAAGGGGTAGGCCATTTAGGACTGAGATGAGGAAGAACTTTTTTACCCAGAAAGTTGTGAATCTGTGGAAATCTCTGCCACAGAAGGCAGTGGAGGCCAATTCACTGGATGTATTCAAGAGAGAGTTAGATATTGCTCTTCGGGCTAACAGAATCAAGGGATATGGGGAGAAAGCAGGAACGGGGTACTGATTTTGGATGATCAGCCATGATCATATTGAATGGAGGTATTGGCTCGAAGGGCCGTATGGCCTACTCCTATTTTCTCTGTTTCTAATGTCAAAGAGGTCGTGTAATGAGGGAGTTGTCTTGTGAGAAAGGGCTGGGCAATCCTGGCCTGCATCTGCTGCAGTTTAGAAGAGTTGTGGGGAATTTCAATCAAACATCTAAGGCCCTGACAGGGTGAATGTGGTGAAAATGTTTCTTCTCGTGGAATAAACTAGAACTAGGGATCAGCATTTAAATTGAGTTGTTTCTTGTTTAAGACAGTGAAGCAAAACATTTTCTCTCCGAGCATCCTCAAGGAGTGGTGGAAATCGTCAGGTTGAGGCAAAAAGTAGACAGATAATTGATAATCAAAGCGATGAAAGGTTTTCATGAGTGGATGAAAATACTGAGTTAAGGTTAAAATTACATTGGCACATCATCTTATTAAAATGGCAGAACTTGTGATTCTGGTGACTAACTAGCGGCAGAGTGGATAATTCTTGCTCCTAATTTGTTTGCGGATGTGTTTGAAAAAAACAAAAGATCCAGGAACAAAATGTACTTAAAAAGATGCATTATAATATTGGAAGTATTGGATGTACATCCAGTCCCTGTTAATCCCTTTAATTATTGCCTTCTGTTCTGTTAATTCTGTTGCTGGCAGACTGACCCGCACTTAATGGACTGAGTCTGAACAGGGTGACTCAGTCTGAAGAACGGTCTCGACCCAAAATGTCACTCATTCCTTCTCTCCAGAGATACTGCCTGTCCCGCTGAGTGACCAGCTTTTTGTGTCTATCTTTGGTTTAAAACCAGCATCTGCAGTTCCTTCCAACACTTAATGGACACTTTTCTATTCACACAATGTGGTGCTTCACAGCACCCTATTTCACCTCACCACAGTCTTTGCTGCTTTTAAAACAAAATGATTATTAGTAAAATACTTTTGCACCTTTCTCCAATTAACAAGCTGACCACTGTGACACCCAGTCCACTCTAGTATGTGACCCTGGTTGGATCCTGGAACCAGACAATTATTTTATCAGACACAGGCTAAAATCCTCAGGCCTAATGTCAGGTTATATAGTCTTCGATTGGATGTAGTGCGCTACTGTTCTTGGTTTGATAGGGGACACAAGAGATTGCAAATCCTGGAATCTTGGACAGAAATTAAAGTGTAAAACAGGAAGAACCTGGCAGATTAAGCAGCATTTGTGGAGGGAATGGACAGATGGTGTTTTGGGTTGCGACCCTTCTTCAGTTGGATGCTCCAGGACCCACTGAAATTCTTCCAGTACTTTGTTTGGTTTTTTTTGCTTCTAGTTTGATAGTTGACTACTTGTTTAGCTCAATTAAATGCCCTCTCTCGCGGCCAACTTGAGTACTGAGAAATTACATTGAGTACTTTGTTCAATTTGTTAACAACTGTATTAGGTGGAACTTGTACCATATTCAATTATAATTGGTACCTTGTTTCTTCGTTTTGTTTCTTCAGATTCTGAAGATTTCTGCTATATTGGATGAAGAGTCAGAGATGGATGAAGAGTTCTTGGTTACTTTGTTTGGCCCTACAGGTGGGGCTAGGCTGGGAGACCAAGTACAGATCATGATAACAGTCCTTCAGAATCAAGCACCACTGGGACTTTTTAGCATCTTCCCAGTAGGAAACAGGTCAGACAAAGCTAATACATATAACAATATACATTGAAGATTAAGGTTATTTTGGGATTGTTCTATAGCTTATCACAGTAAAATAAATTTATAATCCAAAGGACATGAATTCAAATTCTGGCCTCAATTTGTAATTCCAAATATGTCTTTTAACTAATAGATCTTTTGAAGAATTTGCAATTTTGATAGTATTGGCATTTATTTCAAAACTGTCAATAACCTGAAGTTTGGGTCGCTGTCCCTTTCTTCTAAACTCCAGCGAGTACAGGCCCAGTGTCGACAAATGCATATGTTAACCTACTCATTCCTGGGTTCATTCTTGCAAATCTCCTCTGGACCCTCTCCAGAGCCAGCACATCTTTCCTCAGATATGATGCCCAAAGTTGCTCACAATATTCCAAATGCGGCCTTACCAGCCCCTTATTGAGGAGCCTCAGCATTACATTCAAGTCCTCTTGAAATAAATGCTAGCATTGAGTTTGCTTTCTTTACTATCAATTCGACTTGCAGATTAACTTTTTGGGAATCCTGCACCACCACTCCAAATTCCCTTTGCACCTCCAATTTCTGGATTCTCTCCCCATTTAGAAAATAGTACAAGCCTTTATTCCTACTACGAAAATGCATGACTCCACACTTTGCTACACTATATTCCATCTGCCACTTCTCTGCCAACTCTCCCAACCTGTTCAAGTCCTTCTTCTAAGTACCCCGTAACCTCATCCTTAATGAATGAATGAATGTATAAGTTTATTGGCCAAGTATTCACATACAAGGAATTTGCCTTGGTGCTCTGCCCGCAAGTGACAACATGACATACAGTGACAGTTAGGAATGACATAAAATATTAAACATTAATAATAAAACATTATCGATTAAATATGTGAATTAAATAATATACCAGAGCAAACGGAGGCTACAGATTTTTGGTTATTGATTAGAGCTACTACTCGTGGAAAAAAGCGTTTTTTATGTCTGGCTGTGGCAGCTTTGACAGTCCGGAGTCGCCTTCCAAAGGGAGTTTAAAATCTTACCAATCTTAATTGTCTTAACCTACAAAATATGAAGATAGGTGGCACTCTTAGAAGAAGTTTAAATAATAATGTTAACCAAGTTGGAGATGGTTTTAACAACCCTTGATCAGACTGCTTAATTCAAGTGATATTATGCTGTGTGATAAACCAAGGTTTTTTCAGTGATAATATGCCACTAACTTGGTGCTGTACATACAGCAGCCAAAATAATAGATTCAGTTCAGTTTATTGTCACGTGTGCTGAGGTAGAATGAAAAGCTTTTGTTGCATGCTAACCAGTCAGCAGAATGATTGAAACAGATTGATGTGATTGTTGATTTGAGGGCAGCACAGTGGAATTCAGCTTGCTCTTGCATGATGGCACCTTTTCTTTCCTACACACACAAATGCACTTTGTCAAGAATTCATTTGACGGCAGTTCAATGCAGAAACTCTCTTTTTTGGATTTTCTGTCCTTCTATGATGCATAGTACTGAGGCCACGTCAAATTCCCCTGTCACCTAACACTTGCAAACCCAATGCATGCCAAAACAAAATCTTGTGGATGAATGATGCATCCGTTTTGGTCCACGGGAAGTAAAACTTCATACAACATTGATTTGCACTTCATTTAATTTACTTTGTGAAATCAGAACCATTTTCATTCTTTTGTTATTTTATGTAGGACTCGTGTCCAGAACCTGGAGGAAGGCAATAGAACTCTGTATTTCAATATTTCACGAAGTAAAGGTTTAGAGAATAGAGTCACAGTGGAATGGGAGACACAAGCTGGAACAGCAGATGGAATCAGTGAGTTGTATTTTTAGAAATAATATGGAGTGATCCATAGAAAATCTGTTACAAAAGGTTAAATATAATTATAATGTGAAAGCAAAAAAATGTTTAAGTGGCTATATTGGTGCATGCATTGTTATCAATAACAAAAACAGGTTTTATTTCAATAAACAGTTTTCTGTTTTTTGATAAAGTAGATGTCAATTTACAACAATAATATAACTTTTTATCTCAGTTTTATTCTTTGTTATTTCATTTATATTTCATTTTCACTGGTGGAGAACTTCGATGTCACAAGCCTTTTGGTTGAGACCTTTTGGATGCTGATAATTTGTCGTACTTTAAAATATATAAATGCTTTTGTAGAGCCAGTCACAAGGGTTCATTAGACTACCTTGTTGATCTATATCCTCAAAGAAATAATAACTTGGACTATCAGTGCAATTAACAATTATTGTATCTTGTATTAATCTCTTTTGGTATACAGATTGCCATTGAAATATTAGTCTATGTTTTTCAGAAGGTCTTTTTTGCTCCAATTGTTTTCCTACTAAATTACTAAGTTACTCTTATCAATTTATTTCTAAGTGTATACATGCATCTTGCTATAAATGGAATAATGAAGGCAAAACATTGATTCTGCAGGACATTACTAGAATTAAAAATAATTTGAAAAATATTTGGAACACAAATATGTAAAAATTAGTCATAATATTGGTTCCATCTTTCACATTTCCGTGAGATAATGTGATTTCTCATCTAACTTTGTATAGTGCTTTGATTTTTAAATATCTATGGTAATCTATATATCCATTTTCTGAGGCTGCAAAGTGATTAAAGAACAAGTAGGGTGATAGTATATTTGAAGCGTAGGAAGAGCAAAAGAAATGGGAGGAAAAGGGGGTACCAACAACAACTACAATCTGTAGAATATTAAAACCCATTATTGGAGATCAATGGTGATGCTGGTTGGAAGAACCCATTGGAGGTTAACATTTATCGCCAATGTTTCCAGCAGAGGGAGTAAAGGTTCACCAGATTGATGTTTGTAATAGTGAATTTGGATAGGCTGATGGCGAAGACCTACTGTACAAAATGTAACCAGTTCCTATATGGTCAATGGTTCAGAATGTACTTTGGCCTGTATGCTCAGTGAGTTGAGATGGAACTTTGATCATATATACTAATGTTACTGCCTTTGCTAATTGTTTTCTCTCCTCTAATCATTAATACAGATGCATTACCAACCTTCACTTAGGCTTAATATTGCAGTATTTTGAAGGTGGGGAGGATTGCTTTTCTTTTGAAAACACGCCTGTCTACATGCTTGCATGCAAGGAAAAATAAACTTGCATCTGAGAGGAATTGATCAGATGGCAATGGGCAGCGATTGTTCAGATGGTTAGTTGCCATCTGGATCATGGGTCTTTCTGGAGGCTGTCAGAACATTGAAACATACTAGAAGAAGACTTTATTTTCAGCAAGCCAATCAAGATACAAATTGACAGTGAAAAGTAAATTGCTAAGGTTTGTGATGTTAGTTCTGATTAAAATCATCATCTCATTGTTCTTGTCTTTTCAGGTGGTGATATTCAAGTGCTGTCCATATTACAGAATTTCTCCGAAACACTTGGCTTGAGGTGGTGTTTCTTGACATTTAACCACAGCCTGTTTGGAATTTTTCTTCGAAAAAACGGAAGCAATTGGAACGTGGATGCCCTGTCAACCCTTCATCAATGGCAGGGTGTATTTGTCCCAGTGCAGGTTGAAAAACAAAAATAAAATACCCTTGGTTTGCCTATTCTGAAATTACAACTGACTTTGAATCATTCTTGAAACCTGTGAACTGATTGGGAAATTAACTTTGTCATTATTTTTCTTGTAGAACATTGAAGCACAAAATCCCACAGGCTGCACATCCTTTGTCAGAAATGATGTATCCTATATAATCATTACTCACAGTGGAGTAACTGGATCAAAAACATCCAACAACGACATTTACAGGTTTACATTGCAATCTGAATTAACATTGGTATGATCTACATATAGCTTCCTGCTTTTAGTTATTAATTTGAGTGTTGCAGTGAATTTGTTTTGACAGAATTAAATATTGGTCCATTTGAAGAAATGTATTTAATCAGTGCATATATAACATAGTTTAGAGTAACTCAGTTTGGAGCAACTCAGCGGGTCAGGCAGCATCTCTGGAGAAAAAGGATGGGTGATGTTTTAGAAACATAGAAACATAGAAAATAGGTGCAGGAGGAGGCCATTCGGCCCTTCGAGCCAGCACCGCCATTCATTGTGATCATGGCTGATCGTCCCCTATCAATAAGCAGTTCCTGCCTTCTCCCCATATCCCTTGACTCCACTAGCCCCTAGAGCTCTATCTAACTCTCTCTTAAATCCATCCAGTGATTTGGCCTCCACTGCCCTCTGTGGCTGGGAATTCCATGGGTCGGGACCCTTTTGGGACTCTTGTTCAAACTGAAAGTAGGATGGGGGAGGGGGGAGGTGAAGAGCTGGGGATGAGAAAAGACCAGGACTAATCAGGGACAGCCGCAATTGACCTTGGGCAGGGTGTTGCCTGGTAGGTCCATTGTTGGTGTGATCTAGAGCCACAATGTGGAGAGGTGTGGAACGGGCAAAATGACTATGGAGGAGGAAGGGGGGCAAGGAGAGAGGTAATATAGTTTATCAGATATCATTAACCATAATTGTGGACACCCGCAAACCAATAGCAATCAATCTAACATTGAGATTTTGCAATCCATGTGTTACTTTTGTGGAACTATGTGCTTGTACCCTGGAGATCCCACTGCTCTACAATACTCCCTGGGCCCTGCCATTCACTGTGAAAGTCCGGCCCTGTCTTCCGAAAATGCAACACCTCACACTTATTTGTTTTAAACTCCATTAACCATTCCTCAACCCAACAGATCAAGATCCTGCTGTAAGTTTTAATAACCATCTTCACTATCAATGACACCACCCGCTTCAGAATGATCTGTAAACTTACTGATCATGCTTTCTGCACTCTCATCCAAATCGTTGATATAAACAGCAATGGATACAAACACTGATCCCTGAGGCATACCACTAGTCACAGGCCCCCAGTCTAAAAAATAACCTCCCGCCATCACCCTCTGCTTCCGACCATGAGGCTAATTCTCTATCCAGTCGGCTTGTCAGCTAGCTCTTCCTGGATACCATGCGATCTAACCTTCCAGGGCCTGTGGTAGCAATGGGGAAGAAGCTGTTCTTGTGTCTGGATGACCGGGCACCAGCTTCTATATCTTCTCTCTGAAAGTCGAAGGATGACAGGTATCATTTACATTATTTTCAGTTTTCCTGATGCAAATTGAAGTTTACTGGATGGAAGGATGTAACAAGCCTCTGACCGACCAGGCAGTTTACCACTCGGTCTTTAAGGCCATCAGGGTAGCTTATTACTGAACACATGTAATATAAATTATGGCAAGCATTTACTAACAAGCAAAGGACACATTTTACATTTAAATGTTTAAATATTATAGTGTGTTGAATCAGAATTAGAACATACCAAAATGATTAAGATGGAAATCTGAATATTTTGATTTTTATTTTATCATCCTTTGTATTTTGAAATTATAATGTAAATGTTTAAAATCAGTAGTTTAGAAGTGTCAGTGTTAATAACTGTCAGTGTGCCACTTAATATATCATGATTCTTATGTACAATCCAGTTAACGATTTTTAGCATATGTTGAAGAAGGACCAACTTATGAATTGTTTAAATTTAATGTTAATTTCAGTCATTTAGAAGAACATCGAAAATGAGAGCAGAAATAGGTCATATGTCCCTTCACGCCTGTTCCACCATTCATCAAAATTCTGGCTGATCTCTCTCAGCCAAGTTTAATTCACTAACCTAATTTTGCTTCATTCTCTTAATGTCCAGAAGTCTTCTGATATTTGGAGACACAAGGAACTGCATATGTTGGAATCTTGAGCAAAAGACAAAGTGCTGGAGGAACTCAGTGGCTCAGCAACATCTGTGGTGGAACTAAACAGGCAGCATTTTGGGTTGGGACCTTCAGAAGAGTCTGAAGATGGATCCCAACTCAAAACATCTTGCCCATTTCCTTCTCAGATGTTACCTGACATGCTAAGTTCCTCCAGCACTTTCTGTCTATTGACACCAGTGTATTGAATTAATTAAATGATTCAGTCTCCAAAGCCCTCTTGAAAAAAAATCCTTATCTCAGTCCTAAACTGCCAACTTATTCTGAGACAGTAGACAAAAATGCTGGAGAAACTCAGTGGGTGAGGCCGCTGAGTTTCCCCAGCATTTTTGTCTACTTTCGATTTTTCCCAGCATCTGCAGTTCTTACTTAACTATTCTGAGACAGTGATCGCAAGTTCCTGCCTCCTTAGACAGGGAATTCATGTTTCCTGCATCCAGCCTATTAAGTGCTTAGAGGACAGAAGGTTTCTCCCCTCATGCTTATAAACTCTCAGAAATAGGCCAAGTACACTCAATCACTCCTCATACAACAAACTTGACATCTCTGGATCTAATCTAGTGAACCTTTGCTGTATTTCCTTCATGCCATGCATGTCCTTTTTAAGGTAAAGAGGTCAAACCTGAACACCATACTGCATGAGTATGACCAAGGGCCAATATAACTGTAGAAAGACACTTTATCTTCTGTTTTTCCAGGTAGCTTTACAGATGTGGTGGAAGTGGAGTTTGCATGTTTTCCTGTGACCCCTTTGTGAATTGGGTTACTTCCCACATTCCATGGATAGGCTAGTTGGTGTAAAATGGGCACATGTGAGAAGGTGGGTTACATGGAAATAAGTGGGAGACTGGAATCAATGTGATTTCCCTGAGAGCTGGATAGACTAAATGGGCTAAATAGATTCTTTCTTAGACATGAGGAAATATTTTTTTCAAATTGTCTTATAAAGTCTGCAAAATGGCAGTTGCCATTCAATTCACTTGCTACACAGAATCAAGGGATATGGGGAAAAAGGAGGGAGGGCTGAACAGCCTACTCCTGCACCTATTTTCTACGATTCTACACCTGTATGGTGACTTTCAATGACTTGTGCGCAAGTTAATCTTGGTCCATTTACATATCAACACTACCCAATCTCTCACCATGAGAACAAAATAAACTGCTGCTCTGTTTTCTCACCAAATGGAAGACCTCATTTTGTCACATGATATTGCATCTTTATCCCATTGAAGGCTCAGAACATCCTCCTCCATATTTTCAATCCCATATGGTTTAGTACTTTCAGCAAACTTGGAATTATGACATTTGGTTCCCTTAGTCAAATCATGAATAAAGATTGTGATTAGCGAGGAAATACTGCAGTACCCCACAAACTCCAACCTCCTATTTATTCCCACTAGTCGATAACCAATTCAAAAGTCAAGAGAGTTTTATTGTCATCTGTCCCAGAGAGGACAATGAAATTCTTACTTGCTGCAGCACAACAGAATATGTAAACATAATACATAAACAGAAGATAAAAGTTCAGTGTGTCAGTGTGGGGAGGCAGCTGTTCCTGAACCTGGATGTTACAGATTTCAGGCTCTTGTACCTTCTTCCCAATGGCAACAGTGAAACAAGTGTGTGACCAGGATGGTGTGGCTCTTTGATGATGTTGGCAGCCTTTTTGAGGCAGCGACTGCGATAGATCATTTTGATGGTGGGGAGGTCAGAGCCGGTGGTCACAACTTTCTGCAGTCTTTTCTGCTCCTGGACGTTCAAGTTGCCGAACCAGGCCACGATGCAGCCAGTCAGTATGCTATCTACTGTGCACCTGTAGAGGTTCGAGAGAATCCTCCTTGACCTACCGACTCTCCGTAATCTTCTCAGGACGTAGAGGTGCTGATGTGCCTTCTTTATAATTGCATCAGTGTGCTGGGACCAGGAAAGATCTTCGGAAATATGCACGCCCAGGAATTTGAAGTTTTTGATCCTTTTCACCATCGTCCCGTTGATATAAACGGGATTGTGAATCCCTATCCTTCCCCTTCCAAAGTCCACAATCTGTTCCTTGGTTTTACTGGTGTTGAGAGCCAGGTTGTTGTGCTGGCACAATTTGGTCAATCGGTCGATCTCACTTCTATACTCTGACTGATCACCATCTGTGATTCGTCCCACAACTGTGTTGTCGTCGGCGAACTTGATGATGGAGTTTGCACTATGTCTGGCTACACAGTCATGAGTATAGAGTGAGTAGAGCAGGTGGCTGAGCACGCAGCCTTGAGGTGCTCCCGTGCTGATTGTTATCGAGGATGACATATTTCCACCAATACAGACTGTGGTCTGTGGAAGTCGAGGATCCAATTGACAAGGGATGTGCAAGAGACCCAGATTCGTGAGCTTGGTAACCAGTTTGGAGTGGATGATGGTATTAAATGCCGAGCTGTAGTCTATGAACAACAGCCTGACCTACGAGTTTTTGTTGTCCAAGTGGTCCAGAGCGGAGTGGAGAGCCAGTGAGATCGCATCCACCGTTGACCTGTTGTGGCGGTAAGCGGACTGCAGGGGGCCGAGGTTCTTGTCGAGGCAAGAGTTGATATGTGCCATAATCAACCTCTCAAAGCACTTCATCACCACAGACGTTACTGCCATTGGTCGATAGTCGTTGAGGCATGTCACCTTGCATTTCTTGGGCACCAGTATTATTAAAGCAGGTGGGGACCTCAGAAGTGAGAGGTTGGAAATGTCCGCAAAAACTCCAGCCAGTTGGTCTGCACAGGTTTTAAGAATACAACTGGATATACCATCAGGTCCAGGCGTTTTTCGAAGGTTCACCCCTCTGAAGGATCTTCTGATGTCGGCCTCTGTGTCTCTGACTAAAATACCATCACAGCGAATGGGGGCTCGGGAAGGCACATCAGTATTCTCCCTATCAAAGTGTGCGTAGAACGCGTTGAGCTCGTCAGGGAGTGATGCTTCGCTGTTGCTTGTGCTGCCTCCTGATTTCTCCTTGTAGGAGGTGATGGCATTCAAGCCCCGCCACAGTTGCCGAACATCCGTCTCGTCCTCCAGCTTAGAGCAGGTCTCTTTTGGCCTCTTTGATGGCCTTACCAAGGTCGTATCTGGACTTCTTGGAGACCTCTGCATCGCCAGATCTGAATGCCCGGGATCTGATCTTCAGAAGAATGCGGATCTCATGGTTCATCCAAGTGGTTAGGAAACACTCGGAAGGTTTTTGTTGGGACAAAGCCCACCACACATTTCCTTATGAAGTCTGTAATGACTGTGGTGTATTCATTCAGGTCCGTTGCCGAGTCGTTGAACATTTCCCAATCTACAGACTCCAAGCAGTCCTGGAGTTGTTCCTCTGCCTCCCCCGACCAGCTCTGTACAGTCCTCACCTCTGGGAGTGCTCTCTTAATACACCTCCGAATATTACCCAGTATATGCCTTTTATTCATTTCAGGGTGATCTGTTAACAGTTCCACTTTATACATTGCAGCATTTCCCCTGCTAGACTTGTTAGGCTTGGAGTTGCTACTCCCCAGTTTTACATCTCAAGCTTTACTTAACTAGTAGGGTCACGTTTACTATTGTCCAAACCATTCAAACAATTCCAAAATCCACAGAATTTTGGAACATGTTAACAATAGTCAAGTCAAGTCACATTTATTTATATAGCATATTTAAAAAACAACTCTCGTTGGCCAACTCTCGTTGGCCAAAAACAATAGCACAAATAACCACCACCTGTTGAACTTGTGATGTAGATAGTCATAGTCATATAGCATGACAACAGGCCCTGTGGCCCAACTTGTTCATGCTGACCAGATAGAAACATAGAAACATAGAAAACAGGTGCAGGAGGAGGCCATTCAGCCCTTCGAGCCAGCACCTCCATTCATTGTGATCATGGCTGATCGTCCCCTATCAATAATCCGTGCCTGCCTTCTCCCCATATCCCTTGACTCCACTAGCCCCTAGAGCTCTATCTAACTCTCTGTTAAATCCATCCAGTGACTTGGCCTCCACTGCCCTCTGTGGCAGGGAATTCCATAAATTCACAACTCTCTGGGTGAAAATGTTTTTCTCACCTCAGTCTTAAATGACCTCCCCTTTATTCTAAGACTGTGGCACCTGGTTCGTGACTCGTCCCACATTGGGAATTTTTTTCCTGCAGACCTTGCCCGATCTACTACTCCCACCTGTTCATCTTTGGCACATATCCCTCAAAACATTTCCTATCCATGTACCTGTCCAAATGTATTTTACATTTTGTTATAGTACCAGCCTCAAATACCTCGCTGGTAGCTTGTTCCATATACCCACCACCCTCTGCGTGAGATCTCAGGATTTATTGACCTCCAAGCTTTTTCACTTCTGCAATGCTTTTTCAAAATAATACCAAATTTCCTCATTCTCACTAGACCATTGGTTCTCTATTATTTCCAGCAGATTATTTTGTTTTCAATAATAGGATCTATGTTTATACTTAAGTTTGTATGTGCTACATGGGGGGGGGGAAATAAATATTGGCAAGTTTATCTGGGGTGAAGCCTTTCAGGATAGAGATGATAATTTAGAATGTGTGGTCATATATGAGATTTATTTTACAGAGCTAGCCATGTTTCATAGCTTTCATCAAAATGGTGACTTAAATTCTCATAAATAGTACGATGTTTTATGTTATTATAATATACAATGTTATTATTCTGGTGATAGTCATACAGAATTGAAGCAGGCCATTTGACCCAACTCATCCAACCAAATGCCCCATCCAAGTTTGCCCCATTTGCCTGGGTTTGGCCCACATCCTCTAAACCTTTTGTATCCATGTAACTGCCTAAATGCCTTTTAGATATTGTTTTTGTTTTTGCCTCAACTACTTTGGCAGCTTTTTTTCCATTTCCTCACCACCCTCTATGTAAAAAGCTTGGCCCTCAGGTTCCTATTAAATTGTGTACCTCTCATCTTAAATCTATGTCCTCTGGTTCTTTATTCCCCTACCTGGGGAAAAATAGACGTTGTGCATTCCCCTCATAATTTTCTATACCTCTGCAGGAACACTCCTCAAACTACTGTGCTCTAACAAATAAAATCCTAGCCTAGCCAACCTCTCCCTATAGCTCATATTATTCTTCTTCTTTCATGGCCTTATGCTATATAGTGGCTTGCCATCGTTGCGCTATTGGAGTCTTAAGTGCAGGATCTGCAGTAGTACATGGATTTTCCCGCAATGGGCATTGCAGTAGTTGTTGCATTGTCTGGGTCTGTGTGTCACAGTCACAGGTTGTTGTACCCTCGATGTAGCCCCGTTTGTGCATTGTTACCCTTGACCGCCCGACCCCGGTTCGCAGTCGGTTGAGACATCTCCAGTTCAGACTATTGAGTCCTGGCAACATCCATGTAAATCTTCTCAACACTCTTTCCAGATTATTGACATATTTCCTACAGCAGGGTGACTAAAACTGATGACAATACTCCTCGCGCAGTCTCCCCCAAATCTTTTACAACTTTAATATTATGGCCCAACTTCCATATTTGATTCCCTGTTTTGAAGGTCTGCTTGCCAAAAGCCGCATTCACCGCCCTATTTACATGTGACGCCACTTTCTGGGAGCTATGTGCCTGTACTCTGCTCTACAACACTATCATTGACTATGAAGGTCCTGTCCTGGTGTGACATCCCAAAATTTAACACCTTCACTCCACTGAAGACTTCACTCCATAAGACATTCCGTGGCTCACTTGCCCAGCTGATCAATATTCCACTGCAGTTAACCATCTTCACTTTGTGTGATACCTTTTGTTTTAGTGTCATCTGCAAATTCACTCATCTTTCATGGAAAATGTACATTCTCTTCCAAATCATTGATGTAGATGACATACAACAATAGGCAAGCACTGATCCCTGAGGCACACCACTGGACACAGATTTCCAATCCGAAAAGCAATCTTCCAAAACCACCCTCTGCTTCCCACTATGAGGCCAATTCTGTATCCAGTCAGCTAGCTCTCCCTGGATCTCATGCGATCTAAACTTCCAGAGCAGCTTTCTGTGCGGAACTTATCAAATGCCTTGTTGTAGACCATGTCAACATCCTTCCCTCATCAACCTGCCCAGTTGCTCTTTCAAGAAATGTAATCATATTTCGTGGGACACAATCTCAGATGCATGAAAGCATGCTGACTATCCCTAATCATCTTCTGTCTTTCCATATGCATGTATGTATATCTTACTCCTTGGAATCCTCTTCAGTAACTTTCCTACCACAGATGGTAGGCTTACTGATCTATTGTTTGCAGCCTTTCTAAGACATTGGCACAACAATAATCACCTTCCAGCACCTCACGTGAATCTAACAATGATTCCTATATCTCATCCACGACTCCTGTAATTTCTTTTCTAGCTTCCCTAAGTGTCCTTGGATATATATAATCAGGCCCAGGAGATTTATTTACCTTTATTTCCTTGAATCTCAAGGAATGATTTGTCTCTTTGCTTTGATTTTCTCCACAGATTCAGGCTTTGACTGTCCCTGAAAGCAGTGATGTAAAACACTTCACACATGAAAACCAAGACTATTTGGTCGTCAGCAGTCAAGTGGACACTTTCAACAGTAACTCAAAGGTAAATTTTGCAATACTATTAGATCGCAATATTCATTTCAAGATATTCATTATTTGTACAATGATGCTAAAAAAGTGGCAATTCAATAGAACTATCTTTTACAGTTTATTCAAATACCAGAATTGGCTCAATTGTTCGTCTTCATCATTCCTCTATGCTAGAGCTGCAAATTCTGCGCACTTTCTGTTCTTTACAATGGTACGACTGTTTGGTTCAGTCACCGAAAGAACCCTGAAGTCCCTGTCAGAACATAATGTCTGAGCCAAACAATAGTTGAGATTTTCATGGACAATGACTAGGTTCTACTCCCTTTTAGCGGCAGAAGCTACAAATGTTTGAATCCAGACTCAAGAGCAGCTTCTTTTCCACACTTATCATGGTCTTAAATAAACCTTTTGAAGGCTTCAATTTGCCAATCTATCGTTGCAGCCCTAGCACACTTTTTTTTCAACCATGTATAGTTTAATTTGCCTGGATAACACACAAAACATAGATTTTCACTTTATCTCTGTTCGTGTGACAATAATAAACCAGTGTCAATACCCAAGCACTGTGCCCCACCCCACGTGGTTTTGGACTTGAGAATTTTACTGTTAACGTCGTTTAACCACTGCCTTCACGTCCAATGTTTCCTGCCCCTGATCTGATGTTCAATCTTGGCCAAAGTCTCCAAGCTTATTGAGTTAAGTCTTTGGGCCATTTGGTAGGGTAGTTGCATCCACAAGTAATAAACATACATTGCAGAATTTCAGGATACTGATTGACAAATTCTTGAAGAATAGGGAAGGCAAATTGAATTGAATTGAATACTTGAATGTAATTGAATACATTGTCACATGCGACAAGTCACAGTGAAATTCTTTGCGTGCATACCCAAGGTATCACATTACCACATAAAGGACGCTGACAAAATTCTAAGGTATCCCGCGTCAGGTCCACCCTATGCGCCAGGCATAGTGGAATATCATTAGATTAATGCTTAAGAAGGAACTGCAGATGCTGGAAAAGCGAAGGTAGAGAAAAATGATGGAGAAACTCAGCAGGTGAGGCAGCATCTATGGAGCGAATGAAATTCCTTCGCTCCATAGATGCTGCCTCACCCACTGAGTTTCTCCAGCATTTTTGTCTACATTAGATTAATGTTGCTCCTTTGTAAGTATAATGATTAACTTGGTCTTCTGATGTTGTCTAAACACGATATGAAGACATCAGAATATTCCAGAATTTTTTATGGATTTGAAGTACAAAGTTTAAATCAAATTTTAAACTGCACTGACCATGACTGACTTGAAGTAATTCAGATGCTGGCACAGATTGATGTCGCAAAATATTCTGAAATAGGCCAAAAAGACCCAAACAATATAGCCATCTGGCAACTTTGGATGCTGATTGGAACAGCCGATTAACACTTGGATATCCTCTCAAATGTTTTATGCTTGAGAACAGGGTTAGATGAAATCCAGTTTATTCCTCGATTTGTTTTTAAATCTCCTCGGGTTGTATTGCACTAAAATGTAACCTTCTCATTCCACAATTTTTTCTCGTGGTAGTGAATGAATTCATCATGTTCTCAGATCAGAAATCAATAACTTGTTTCAATTACTATGCATACAGATTTACAGATGGGATGGGAATGCATTTATTTTGCACCAAAATCTACCGACTCGTGGTGCTTCTGGCCTTGCTCTATTTAAACAAGGAAATCTCCTCTACCTGGCTGTTTCCCAGTACAACCAGGCATCTGTCCTCTTTCAATGGAGCGATGACCAATTCGGCAAGCCTCGGAACTTGACCTTCCATGCAGGAACGCACGTCAGCAGCATAACTGTTGGGGGTGACACCTATCTTGTCTTGGGTAACACCACCATATTTACTTAATTGATAATTATGTTTTAAGTAGATATTAGTATTATACTAATTTTGATCCTTTGCATTTTGGTAGTAGGAATAAAGGCTTAGACTATTTTCTAAATGGGGAGAGAATCCAGAAATCAGAGGCGCAAAGGGGCTTGGGAGTGCTGGTGCAGGATTCCCAAAAAGTTAATCTGCAAGTCGAATCGATAGTAAAGAAAGCAAACTCAATGGTAGCATTTATTTCAAGAGGGCTTGTATACAAAAACAGGAATGTAATGTTGAGGGCTGGTAAGGCCACATGGAGAATATTGTGAACAATCTGAGGAAGGATGTGCTGGCTCTGGAGAGGGTCCAGAGGAGGTTTACAAGAATGATCCCAGGAATAAGTAGGTTAACCTATGATGAGGCACTGAGCCTTTGTCGGCACTGGGCCTGTACTCGCTGGAGCTTAAAAGAATGAGGGGGAACCGCATTGAAACATACGAAATAGTGAAAGGCTTGGATAGAGTGGATGTGGAGAGGATGTTTCCACTAGTGGGAGAGTATAGGACTAGAAGTCATAGCCTCAGAATTAAAGGACGTTATTTTAGGAAGTACACTAGACTAAGTGTACTTAGTTGGGTCCCAGTCACAAGGGAGGCCTGGTCCCCCAACTCAACCCATTCCCCAACGCAATATTCCACCCCTCAACCGTTCCCCAAAAGCAATATTCCACCACTCACCCAAAGCCCCTAACTGTGCAGTTGCAGCTCATTTCCCCTCATCCACCAGCACTCCTTCCCCCTCCTCTTCATGTGTGAGAGGGGAGGAAGGGAGGGAAGGGGGGTGTGTGGCAAGAGTGGTGTGGGGTGGGAGGGGAGGAGAGGAGGGTGTGTGTGTGGGCGGGGGGTGTGGGGGAGGGGGGTTGTGGGGGAGGCGGGGTGTGAGGCAGGGGTGTGTGGGGTGTATGTGGGCGGGAGGGGGAGGAGGGGGGTGGGAAGTGGGAGGAGGGGTGTGAGCTGGGTTGGGTTGAGACGGGCCGCTTCCGGTCCCTCTGAAAATTGTGTCTGGTTGGAGGCACTTGTGCATTAAGCTCACATTTATTATGCTTCACAGGCAACCTTACTACTTGCTCTGTGTACATTTGGAAGACCGGGCAGCCCTTTTTAAAACTGGTCCAGTCTATTCCTGTTAACACTGTGCGAAACATCCATCTTTTTACACCTCCTTCTGGCTTTGGTAAGGTTAAACATGCAAATCTTTATGATATATAAATGGTGTGCAGGAAGATGAGCTCTTAAAACTTCCAATTACTTTGTATCATTTATATGATTGAAACTTAATTTTTAAAGATTTAAAATTAGGGCAAAGTTGATTGCTCTCTGTGCCATTTCTCATCGCCAAACTCAAAGGTTAGGATTAAACACCACTCAGGGAAGATGAAAAAGTTATGGTGATGCAGACACACACCACGATGAACAGGAAGGTTGGTGCTGTAATTAAGACGGCTATTGCACAGTGCACGGTAAGTCTTTTAAAAGAGGGGGGGAGAAGGAGTGGAGACAACTTTTAAGAAGCCAGTGATACACGGCTGTGAAGCTCTGTGGACATTTAACATTACCGGTAAGTTATCCTTGGTTCTGTAAACTACTGCTTCCATTTTTTTCCCCCCAATGAGCCAATGAAATTCACCGGTCAACACTGGCTACAACCTACGAGAACCTTCGACCTCCTGGCAACCCACTAGAACATCGTGGCGACCCACCTATGGCATGAGAATTCTCGCTACTCTCCATGGCGGCTTCATTCTGGTCGCCGCTAATTTTTCAACATGTTGAAAAATTCGCGGCGACCATAATGAGGCCGCGACCAGTTCCCAGAATGCGGGAACTCCTCACGACCATGAAGGCGACTCCCCGGCAACCTCCCGCGAACATGTGCCGACCATGTGGCTACTGCATAGTCTCCTGCAGTCGCCTAAAAAGTCGCCTAATTGGGACAGGCCCATTAGACTGCAGTTTTCCTTTGTCGATCTGTTCAACTGCATACCATATACTTCTGCAATTGCCTCTGCAATGAATGTAACATAAACATCTATCCATTTGATGAAATGACCTGTGTACAGAATCCTTCTGTGCATTCAAATTTATGTGCAGTTAATCTGCCAGTTATCTCAGTGGTGACATTTGGCCTTGGTTTTGCAGGAAGTGTTGTCCTTCTCCAGTAGTGATAATTAAAGAATGGTATGTTTACCACTGCAAATGTAGTGCTGGAGATTCAGCAGACTGATCTCCCATCACCAGACTTCATTTAAAAAAAATGTCCAATAAGCGATTTTGAATTGGCGAAAATAACAGAGCTTGAGTAAAATGGAAATTAGACTGATATCCTAAGTGTTACCTCAACATGAAAGAAAAATAAAAATTAATTTAAAAACTTTTATTTGATTACTCAGTTTTTTCAATGAAGTATCAAAAATTATTTTGTGATCTGGGCTAATAACTCAACTAGAAGTTTACTGAATCATAGTGCTGTGCCCAAATTAATTGTCATATTGCCCACATTTTGAATGGATCAGAAATATGCTTTTGTTTCTAAAGCTCCATGGAATATACCACAGTTGGGAACAGTATTACATACACATGGGTATATTTTTTTACTATTACCTGGTTACTATGGGAATTTAATTCATAGCAGAATGAATGGGAGTTGCACCTTGTTCACCAGAATGTCCTGATGCAAAATTAGATTGTGAAGTTGAGAAAGAGAAGAACATTGTATACAGCTGGAAGTTATCACTGGATGTCACTTACAGGAAAGTAAGGTAATACATTTGGGAAAGGCAAACAAGGCCAGGGAATACATAAAATGTAACTTGTTACTGAGATGTAGATAAATAGGAGGAAGCATCTGATGTCCACAAGCATTTGAAAATAAAGGTGGTGGGGGGGATGAGGGGGGGTGGGGGTGGGAAAGGGGGAGAAAGGGGGAGGGTCGTAAAGGGGAGGGTCGTAAAGGTAAGAAGAGTATAGATTTAAAGTGCTTTGCAAAATTATTGGGATGTTGCGGGAAAATTACTCTACAAGCTAGAGACATCTGAAACTCACTGTCTTGGAGATTGTTGGAGCCAGAAATCTTCATTTGAAAAAGTATGGATGAACTTTAGTTATGTATAGACTGAAAATGTATGGAAAAAGCTAAAATGTGAGATTAATCTAAAAAGGTCTTTGACAGCATGGACATAATAGGCTGAATGGTAAGTTTCTCCTTTAAAGCAAGTTTACTTTTCTATAATAGTTTATGGAACATTATTGCTGTAACGCTAATATTTATATTTGGGCTCCAGTTTGTACTAGACCAGGACTGCTGGTGCTGGCAATGTTTGAATTTGCCTTGCAAATATGGGTCTTACCAGTAGATGGAGACATGTGTGGTCAGAAAATCACTGCTATCATCTCTTAATTATTTTTCCCAAATAGATGTAGGATTGTTTTCTGAATAACTATTATCAGATTTGTGTACATGACTGAACAAGTTTGAACATGTATACTGCTAGTTATATTTAGATAAAGATAAAACTTTACCAGCAAATATGATGACATTGCACATCATGGTTACAAACTAGACAATGTGATTTGAACGCATAATGTGTAAAGAATATCTGCAACAGAGCTTTTGTATTGTTCCAAATATTGCTCACATTCTTTATCTGGTGGAATATTAACCAACTTTGTGCATGTTAGTGTTTGAGGTTGGTGAGAGAATAAGAACTCGGTTGTTCAGATTCATCTAAAGTAAGTAAAACTTTAGTTTAGAAAGATTTGTTTCACTCAATACATAAATAGATTAAAAGAGGACTAAAAGGCTTTTAATAGATATAATATATTCCATTAACTATTATGGAGTGAAGTCTGCCTTATGTAGTACATAATGAAAGGTCTACTGCAATCCAAATATATGGACATATATGATGTATTTTATTTCTGATAAGAGCATATTTTGCAAATATTAATTGTAGAATTTCTTTCAGTTCATCTCCTGTTGAATGGTGAAAACAAGTCAAATCTCTACACATGGAACAAAGTGAGCAACCGATTTACATCGGTGCTGAAACTCCCACCATCAAATCATATGGTTTCTGTCAATGCTCCTTCACGTAATGGAACCAAAACCCTCATTGCCTCAGTGGGCAGTTTACATTCCTGGATCTATGAGCTGACTTCTGTTTCTAATGAATCGGATTTCATTCCAGGGTAAGAATGTTTGAACTACCATTTCATTTGCAGAGGGCGCCCGGTGTCGGTCCTGGATCTCTGGCGCTGTAGGGTGGCGGCGCTGTCACAATGTCTTAGTCTTTGCAAAATGGGAGGAAAGATAGAACCACTGCGGTAGTTATGTGGGAGAAAGATAGAACCACTGCAGTAGTTATGTGGGAGAAAGATAGAACCACTGCGGTAGTTCTATCCGACACGGAGTAGTCCCTTGTGTGTAGGGGGATCACTAATTATAGAGACATACGGCATGGAAACAGTCCTTTCAGCCCAACTTGCTGATGGTGACCAACGTGCCCCATCTACACTAGTCCCACCAGCCTGCATTTGGCCTCTATCCCCCTAAACCTACCCTATCCATGTACCTGTTCAAATGTGGTCAGCACGGACTCGGTGTTTCGACATTGTATCTCTAAGCTAAACTAAGTTAAAATGATCCCAAAACATTATTCAAATGTGTAATTCTCCAAAGTACTCAAAAAGTTTCATTAATCCAGTAGTAAGAAACAGAGCAGCATCAATGTACTGTACCTGTATCTCTGAAACTAAACTAAAAAAGAATCGCTCCATCCACCTAGTGGTAATTTGTGAAACAATGAACTTAGATGCAATAGATTCGGCCCGTTAATACTCAATTCTGTTATGAAGAGGTCCATTATTGCAAAGGTTTACTGTACTGCAATTCTGGGTGAAGGTCTCGAACATTAAGATATCAGAGGGTTAAAGAAGTGTTGCATTTGATGAATATGGACTAAATATTTGCTGGTGTTATCAGACAACTGAATGATCCTCCTGTAAGCTAAGGTGCAGTAGATCTTCCAACCTACTTCACTGTGGACTTTGGACTTTTTCTCTGTAACTGTAATATTGCCATCCTGTAAAATGATGGCCTGCACTCTGGTATTTTTCACATTGCACTATCTTTGTATTTGTGTGTGGCTTGTAGTACTCGGGTAGGGTATGATTTGATTTGATTGGATAGCATGCAAACATAAGCTTTTCACTACATTTCAATATATGTGACAATAATACTCCAATATCAAAGGGCATTTGCGAAAGTGCCACATAATAACTTCTCAGAAATATAAAATCCCATGGAATCAAAAGAAGAATTAACATGAATCAGAAACTGCTTTTGGGATAGAAAAAGCAGAATTGTTGTTAATGATTACCATTGAGTAAGAGGAAGGTAGTAAATGTTGACCGTGACAGATCCATGCCAGGACACTACTGTTTTTCATGATTTGTGCAAAGTACTTGTGTTGGGGTGTACAGGCTTAATTTCAAAATTACAGATGACATCGGGGTCAAGGAAAGAGCGTTCATGTCGCGACCCTGTTTTCACCAATCTTTCCACCACCACGCACAAGAAGCACAAGAAGCGCAAGGCAGACACCATTGTATGCAGATGCCGAGAAGTGTGTTCAGCTCTGGCTGAACAACTTCTAATCTTATGTGTGGACTTGATAAGAAGAAGAACAGATGACATCAAACATAAAAGTACATTAAACGACGAGGAAAACAGCGAGAGACTTTGAGATGACTGATAGAAATGGCAGACAAGTGGCAGATGAAATTTAACATAGAAAATTATACCTTGTGCATTGTAAATTGATTTATCACAGTAGGAAGAAGAAAGGCAATATAATATGAACGGGTATAATTCTAAATGGGGTACAGAAATAAAGGCACCTTTCTGTATACAAGCATTTATCTTTGAAGGTGGCAGAGCAGGTTGAGAAATTGAGGTAAATAAAAACCTTTGATCCCATGCTTTTAGTATGCAAATGCCAGTGAAAATATATTTTTTAGAAAAACATGAGTATTGTATCCTATTCTGATCAGCACATTTTAAGGATACAAACACCTTGGAGAGCTTGCAATGAAAGTTTACTGGAATAATTCCAGGGACAAATAGCTTGCATTACGGGGCAAGGCTGGAGAAGCAGGGTTGTTCTCCGAAGAGGAGGGAAAGTTAGAAGAAATGTGACAGCGTAGGTTCAAGGCAGTATAGAGAAAAAACTATTGTAATAATCACAGGGTTCTCAGGGTTTAAGCAAAATAAAGCGAGGATAATATTTTTTCATGCCTTGAGTTTTGAGCTTTGGAATATTTTGTGATCACGAGGGGTGGGCTGATTCAATAGAACTTTCAAAGGGGAATTGGATAAATACTAGGGAAAAATCCTATTCAGAGTAGTTGGGGGAAGTGCAGGGGAGTGGTATTCTGCCACTGAAGGACTGTAGGGTTATTATTCTAAGATTCAGTCAATGTCATTGGGGAGTCTGCAATCACAGTAAAATCTGATACCTCTGCTGCCTGCTGCTCTCAATTCAAGGAGAAGGAGAAA
Source organism: Malacoraja senta (assembly GCA_038087875.1). Lineage (NCBI taxonomy): Eukaryota > Metazoa > Chordata > Chondrichthyes > Rajiformes > Rajidae > Malacoraja > Malacoraja senta. Next base: position 204,223,409 of record CM075977.1, on the reverse strand, counting down.
AGTTGTCTCCCTGGGAGAGAGCATTGGTGACATTTCTAACCTACTCTGCAAATTGAGACAGGCTGCTGATATCCTTAGCACTAGCCTGCAAAGATCGAAAGGCAATGAAATTGAGAGGCTTATTCACCTTTGGACCAATGTCTAAGTGATCTTGAGATATATCTATGGTTATTGCATATTGCAAATTTCATTCCCATTGTTTCTGAAACAGTGTCTCCAAAAGCATTGTTTCTCAGCAAGGAGCTGTTGAAAAACTACTTGAATGCATGGAGAGCACCTGCTGAGCGGCATTCACACCATCTCCTTTCCCTCCGATTCCCCACTTAACTGGGAGGTTGTTCTGTCTGTGGGCTCTTTCTTCTTCCCTATCATATTACCTTCTCTGGCAGCCAATTCTACATACACGCACCACCCTCTGCCTGAAACTTTGAGCTAGGGGAAGCTGGGGAAGACCTGTACAGATGATATAATTCTAAATACAGTCACAGGACTCCGTGAAGACTTTGCAGATTTTGACTAATTCTCATGAGTTTCCCTCAAGCCAAATAGTAACACAGCTTGAGGGTTGAGAGCTTATGTGTAGGTAGCAGGTGTAGATGATATGTGCATGTACCTTTAACATAGTGACCTCACCACTACTAACCACTCCCCACATCACTAGTATAATTACAACCTTCCCACCCAGTTCTCTCTCTCTCTGTGGTTCCAGTGACAGACCACGGACAGCTAGGGCAGCAAAGTATGTGTATAATGTGTATTATGAATAAACAGTAGTAAAGATACAGTGCGTTATGACTCCTCTTTACATGGTGTCAGCTTCGTACCTTTGCGCCTCCAGTTTATCGGGTTTTCTTTCCTTTCACCCGTTTCCCCATTGTGTTTTTTTATCTCCCGTGCCATGGCCACTTCTTGCCGTAAACCCGATATGCTCATCTTCGACTCGGACATTGTCCATCGGTGGGGTGTCTTTAGACGTGACTTTCAACACTACGTCACGATCGCCCACCCTGCTGCCACCCCTGCTACATGGGCTTCTCTGCTTCTCAACCTGGCTGGTCCCGGTGCCCTGGAACGGGCTGAGTCCTTTGTCTATGCTGTTGGTGAAGATGCTCGGGACCCGGTATGTCTTATGGCTAAGTTTACCGCGATGTGCGACATCCCCACTAACTGCATTCTAGAGCGTTTTAAAATGTTCACCCGGCGTCAGCTCCTTGGAGAGTCAATCGGTAGCTACATCGCTGCGTTGCATCACCTGGCCAGGCGTTGCAGCCTGGACACGCTGACCCCCGATCAACTGACCCGGGACAGTGTATGGTCTTCAAGATGAAAAACTAAGGGCTGAACTTCTGCGGAAGCACGACCTGTCTTTAACCGAGGCTCTGCACGCCTCCCGCATGGCTGAGGCTGTCGCCTCGGCGGTGTCGTCTGCTGATCATGACATTAACTTTGCCAGTGTTGCTGGTCGCCGGCGAAACGCTGGCCCGCAACGACAACGGGGGTCCCCCGCGTCAGGGGGTAGCAGCCCACAGCGGTGCCCCAACTGCAACTTTACCTCCCACCAGTCTAATGTGTGCCCTGCACTGGGGAAAACGTGTAACTTTTGCAGGAAATTAAACCATTTCTCTGCAGCCTGTCGCTCCCGTGGGAAGCCAATTCCTGCTCCTCGCCGAATGTTAAACAACCTTGCTCGAGCTGATAGTGCACTTGGTTCACTGTGTGACGAACTCCCTTTGTCTGATTCGAGTTCCTCCCAGGGGGAGACCAGCATATTTTCGGTGTTGGATGCACCTGCTCTGATAACGAACCCTTCGGTTCGCGTTACTGTCAACGGCTCGACCTTCACTGCCAAACTCGACACGGGGGCCGCGACCAATGTTATGTCAATAGGCTTCTTCAAGAAGATAAGGTCTCATGAGAAAGTCACTCCCGATCACTCCCTTTTGCATGCCTATGGGGGAGCCGTGCTCGTTCCAGTGGGGAGGTCTACCCTGCACTGCAAGGTACTGCATGCCGCTCAGCCCCTCACTTTTTATCTACTGGATACTAACGACATCACCCTGTTGGGTGCCCAGGCATGCCAGGACCTCGGCTTGGTCTCTTTCCACCGCGATGTCCACCAGGTGCGGACCCTTATGGACCCCCTGCGCGAATACCCTGACCGTTTTGATGACAAGCTGGGCAAGCTGCCCTGCTGCTACAAGATCGTTGTCGACCCCGGTGTTGAGCCTATGATCCGTCCACCACACCGCGTCTCCTTCACCATGAAGGACAAGGTGGAATTAACGCTGCTCAACATGGTTACCATGGGCATCCTGAAGGAGGTAAGCGAACCCACCCGGTGGGTCTCAACCATGGTTGTTGCGGCGAAAAAGGACAAGAGTGAAATTCGCATTTGCATCAACCCCAAAGACCTGAACCTTGCCATCAGACGCCCTCACTACCCCATGCGAACAGTGGAGGACGTCGCTGCGCAGGTTGGCCCGGCCACTGTCTTCTCGGTTCTCGATGCCAAGAGCTCCTTCTGGCAGATACCGCTGGACGAGCGGTCCTCCTACTTGACTACCTTCGGCACACCTTTCGGCAGGTTCCGATTACTCCGCATGCCATTCGGGATCAACTCTGCCAGCGAGGTCTTCCAGCGGACGATGGAGCAGCTGTTCGCCGGTCTGCCGTGTGCCATCATCGTTGACGACATCCTGGTCTACGGTAAAGACGTTGCTGAGCACGATCTCCACCTCCGTCGAGTCCTGGACCGGGCCCGTGAAATCAATCTCAAACTAAACCCAAAGAAGTGCCGGTTCCGCGTCCCGGAGGTCACCTATGTGGGCCACGTTTTTACCGCATCGGGGCTGAAGCCCGACCCGCAGAAGACAGCTGCGGTCTCCGATATGTCTTCGCCCACCGACGTGGCCAGCCTACAACGTTTCCTGGGCATGGTTAATTACTTGGGGAAGTTTATCCCCGACCTCAGCGAGCTGAGCGCGCCCCTGAGGGAGTTGATCAAGAAGGACACTGCCTGGGCTTGGTTCCCGCATCACCAGACAGCTTTTGACGTCCTGAAGTGCAGGCTGGCCAGTACCCCCACTCTCCAATTCTTCGATCTGCAGCGTCCCATTGTTCTTACCTGCGACGCCTCCAAGTTCGGTCTTGGTGCTGCTTGCCTGCAGCTCCGCGATGGCCTGCAGCTGCCCGTTTCCTACGCGTCCCGCACCATGACCCCTGCCGAGCAACGCTATGCTCAGATAGAGAAGGAGCTGCTTGCTGTGGTGTTTGCCTGCTCCAAGTTCAAGGACTATATCCTGGGCAACAGTTTCACGATCGAGACCGACCATCAGCCGCTGGTCTCTATCCTCAACAAGCCCATCCACGTTGCCGCGTCCCGGTTGCAGCGCATGGTGCTACAGCTACAGCGTTTTATGTTTAAAATTGTATATCGCAAGGGCAAGGACATGTTCGTGGCCGACACGCTGTACCGCACACCACTAACGTCCACTGATCGCCATCCATATGAATCGTCCGACCTGATGGTGCTTAACGTCAACATCGTGCCTTCCCAGCAAATGCAGTCCCTGGTCAGCAACACTGCCAACGACCCTGCCCTGCAGCAGCTTGCCGACGTCATCAGGCAGGGCTGGCCAGACCGTCGTTCATCCTTGCCGCCTGGAGTCGCGCCCTACTTCCTGGTCCGTGACGAGCTCGTGCTGCACGACGACGTGGTCGTGAAGGGACACAAGATCGTTGTGCCTGCTGCCCTGCGGGACCAATACTTTCAGACCGCCCACCGCGGTCATCCTGGGGCCGAGGCCACCCTGTCTCAGGCCCAGAGTTTGTTCTACTGGCCCGGCACGGCCCAAGACATCCGGGAGAGGGTCTCCGCTTGCTCTGTCTGCAATAGCCTCGCTCCCCATCAGCAACGGCAGCCGCTTCTGCAACAGCCTGCCCCCGAGCTGCCCTGGATGACCGTCGCCGCTGACATTTTTGAGTGGCGTGGAAAGCATTTCCTGGTTCTTGTGGACTCGTACTCCAGCTGGTTCGAGGTGGACCAGCTGCACTCCCTCACATCTTCGGCCGTTATCGGCAAGCTGCGCCGCCACTTCGGAACCCATGGCACACCGGCAAGTCTTCAATCGGACAACGGCGGCCAGTTCTCGAGCGCAGAATTTCGGAGTTACGCTGCCATTTGGAACTTCCGACACTATACCAGCAGCCCGGAGTACCCACAAAGCAACGGGTTGGCAGAGCGCGCTGTCCGCAGTGCTAAGGACTTGCTGGAACATTGTAGACTGTCCCATTCTGATTTTTACTTGGCCCTCCTCAACCTTCGAAACATTTGCCGCGACACTGCCTTGGGCTCCCCAGCTCAACGGCTGATGTCTCGCACTACGAGACCTCCGATCCCAGTGACCCAGCGGTCCCTCGTTCCCTCTGTCCTCCGTCCCGCTGCCGTCCAGGAGCGCATCGCCCTCAAACAAGAAATCCAATGGCGCTCCCACGACAAGTCTTGTCGTCCTCTCCCGCCTCTGCTCTCAGGCCAAGTCGTCCGAATGCAATCCCCCTCCGGTCACCCCAGGCTTGCCATCGTCGTCGGTACTGCTGGTTCGCCGCGGTCCTACCTTGTCGACCATGACGGTACCATTTACCGCCGGTCCTGGCAACATCTGTGGCTTGTTAACGAGCCACCACCGCCGCCTGCGGATCCCTTTTCCCCCCCCACTGTCGACAACGCTGCCTGCCCCTCCGGCCAGTCCTCCCTCGCCTGCCCGTCTTCCCGCTACTGCTCCTGCTTCCCCTGCTCCTTCTCCGTTTTCTCGTTCTCCTCCTGGTTCCCTGGTTCTCTCCCCCGCGCCGGCTCCTACTCGTGCTCCGCCTGCAGAAGGGGGGGATGGCGAACTGCGTCCCCAGTCCGGGCGGGTGGTCAGGCCGCCTATCCGTTATGGTGAATTTGCTTAACTGTTTGCTCACCTGCTCGTAGCGTATGAGACGTGGTCGCCCTGTCACTTCAGTATTGCTTATTATTTCCAAGGGGAAGGATGTAGATGATATGTGCATGTACCTTTAACATAGTGACCTCACCACTACTAACCACTCCCCACATCACTGGTATAATTACAACCTTCCCACCCAGTTCTCTCTCTCTCTCTGGTTCCAGTGACAGACCACGGACAGATAGGGCAGCAAAGTATGTGTATAATGTGTATTATGAATAAACAGTAGTAAAGATACAGTGCGTTATGACACATCTTTACAGCAGGCTCTTCTACTAAATGCTTGGCACTAAGTGCAATCCGACAACACTGGTGCCAACCAGTTTGGTTTGAGGAGTGATGTAATGGTAAGCCCACCCTGCATATTCCTCGATATACCAGCAAAACACCTCATAATTTGCAAATCAATTTACCGGATGACAAAAATATAAAAAACAGTGCGCTGGAGTAACTTAGTGTGGTCAGGCAGTATCTGTGGAATACATGGATAAGGGAAGTTTCAGATCAAACCCACTTGCTCCAACACCTTGTGCTTCTTATTTGCAAACTAGCATCTGCAGTTCCTTGTGTCACCCGATGGCATAAGTTGGGCTGAAAATACTTGTTTGCAACTTGAGAAGGAATGCTGATGCAAGTTAGTCTTGCAGCGCCTAAGGTGCAGATGTCATATAATCAAATTTTCCAGGTATGTATGCCCAAGGATTAAATTATGAGGAGAGTTGTATTGTCTGAAATTTTGATGATTAAGAGTTATCATGTGAGGGCAACAGTATTGGTTACCTTTAGAATCTAGAATGAGGAATCATGGCCTGAATATTAAAACCAGTCCTTCCAGGAATAAAGTTAATGCAAGGGCAAATCATGTTTGCTCTTTTCTGCAAGAGGCAAATGATGCCCAGTAATTGGTAGTGATAAATCGAATTGAACTGAATACATTTTATTAGCCAAGTATGTATACATACAAGGAATTTGCCTTGGTGCTTTGCTCGCACCACTGCGTCGCAAATGTTTTCAACGATGATGAATGAATGAATTTGCTCACAATTAACAACACAATATAAAGTAAACAATTAAGAATAAAACATTATAATTTAAACGTGAAGAATGAAATAAAATACCAGGTTAATAAGTTATATAACCATAGTTATTAATTGGTATGGGGCAAAAATGGGTTTCTGGAGTTAGTTAATGATCATATTCATACAGGAGCAGAATTTGGCCCATCAAGTCCACTCCGCCATTCAATCATGGCTGATCTATCTTTCCCTCTCAACCCCATTCTCCTGCCTTCTCCCCATGACCCCTGACACCCGTACTAATCAAGAATCTGTCAATCCCCGCCTTACAAACATCCATTGACTTGGCCTCCACAGCCGCCTGTGGCAATGAATTTCATAGATTCGCCACCCTCTGACTAAAGCAATTCCTCCTCAACTATGATCTCTTGGACTAGCAAAATGAGTTGAGTTCCTGAGTATTCAACTCCTATCCTTTTCTTCATTTTATTATTTCCTCTCCTTCCCCCCCAACTCTTTGTCCCACAGTTGACAGCTGGGCCTTCAGCTATTTAATCTCCAACTGTAATTTTACCATCTTGAACACTTTCCCTTCTACTCCTTTTGAGATTGTCAATTTATGATAAATAAATTTAATGACAAATTTCTTTAATTTGAAGTTCTTATCTCAGTAATCCATTAAAATCCAAGATAATGAATGAACAAAACTTTATTTATCTTCTTAAATAGATTGTTGGTTTTCCTATTTTTGCATAATTTTATTGCAGTATGACCTGTGACTTAACGGTCTCTGTCAGAGAGTTATAGGTTCGAGCCCAAGGTACAAACCTGAACACAAAATCTAGTCACTGCTTCAATACAGTATTGAAACAATCTTTATAATTAAAATGTTAATGCTAAAAAGAGGTATTAAAATCCTATGGTCCTATTTAGCAATGGTAAGGGACTTCTTCCTGATATACTGCCAAATTGTAATGAACATTATCACCAATATAACGTTGTAATTAAGTGGCATCATACATCAGCTTGGCTGTCAAGTCCTTTGAAAAATTCCAAAGTCATAATACATGGGTATGTATGTATGTGTTTCTCAGCTTTGGGCCTATTGATATAATCATCAGGTCAGAGTTTATTTATAATTTCAATACATTTTCCATTGCTCAATTAACAATTATTTATGTGGTTCTTTATTTATAATTAAACTGTAAAATATTCATTCTTTGCTAATTATCAGTTTGCTTTACCAGTGTGTTCTTGTGTCTTGTGTTAAACGGTTCTTTCCTCACCCAAGGTCCTGAGTAAATAATAAAGGCAGACATTGTAGTGATGAAAGTGAGCTAGAGTGAGAAGGTTGGAATTGCTGTTTTTATTCAGACAGAATATTAAATAACAATTTTTTAAAATCATATGAGCATATTTGAAGATTTACACTAAATATTGATCCCTCACGGTGGCACAGCGGTAGAGTTGCTGCCTTGCAGCACGAAGCGCCAAAGACCCCGATCCCGACTACGGGTGCTTGTCTGTACGGAGTTTGTACATTCTCCCTGTGATCGCATGGGTTTTCTCCGGGTCCTCCAGTTTCTTCCCACACTACAAAGACGTACAGGTTTTTACAGACGTAAAATTTAAATTGTCCCTAGTGTGTGTTGGATAGTGTTAATGTGCGGGGATTGCTGGTCGGTGCGGCTCGGTGGGCCAAAGGGCCTGTTTCTGTGCTGTATCTCTAAACTAAACTAAGCTAAACTAAACTTAACCAGCATCATCAAAACTGGTTATTTATTTAATTTGTTGATGGTAGAGCCTTGCCGCATGTAAATTGTCTGCTGTGCTGTCCACGAGACGATGACTGCACTTGATAAGTAAGTCTTTGCTTCTGATTGAACGCTTGAAAAAATTAAAAACTAATTTATTATTGTCGGAATAGTTGAAAGGTTTATACACTCACGCACAAGATGAGCAAATGTACAAAATAAAGGAAATACACTTGTGGTCTGTGTTGGAATCAACTGCAGATGCTGGTTTAAACAGAAGATAGACACAAAAAGCTGGAGTAACTCAGCGGGACGGGCAGCATCTCTGGAGAGAAGGAATAGGTGACGTTTTGGGTCGTGACCCTCTTCAGGGGAAAGGGAAATAAGTGATATAGGTGATATAGATGATGCATAGGGTTGGGGGGGAAGCAGAACAACAGGACGAACTGGAAGCATGCTACTGTTCATGGAAATAATAATTGATCATTACAATTCTTTAAATTGTTAGATCTGAAGAGCTCGTTTTCGAACCTGGGGACAAGGAAGCTGTGATTGCAGTAAATATTCTTGATGATGAAATGCCAGAAGATGCTGAGTTTTTTACAGTCAGACTCATAAATGCGAAAGGCGGAGCTGAGATTGGTTTTAATGATCGTGTGACTATAGTGATCCAAGCAAATGATGATGCCCATGGAATAGTCGGCTTTGCGCAGGTCAATGCAATTTTTTGTATTTAATATTGTCAATAAATGAAGGCATTTTACATATTAAAAGTTCTTTGGGGTGTTAACAATGAAAAGGTTCATTGTTTGATGCATTTAAAGTGATGCATTTAAAGTGAATGTAATTCCAATATTACTGATTGGACATTATTTCTTCAAATATATATGTATAAAATATAAAACACATATTGGTGTTTGAAACCATTTAAAAGACATCTACTTTTTCACTATGTACAGTGGCTTGCAAAAGTATTCATACCCCTTGAACTTTTCCACATTTTCACGTTACAACCACAAACGTAAATGTATTTTATTGGGATTTTATGTGATAGACCAACACAAAGTGGCGCATAATTGTGAAGTGGAAGGAAAATGATACATGGTTTTCAAATTTTTTTACAAATAAAAAACTGAAAACTGTCGCGTGCAAAGTATTCAGCCCCCCTTTACTCTGATACCCCTAAATAAAATCCAGTTGAACCAATTGCCTTCAGAAGTCACCTAATTAGTAAATAGAGCCCACTTGTGTGTAATCTAATCTCAGTATAAATACAGCTGTTCTGTGAAGGCCTCAGAGGTTGTTAGAGAACATTAGTGAACAAACAGCATCATGAAGCCAAGGAACACACCAGACAGGTCAGGGATAAAAGTTGTGGACAAGTTTAAAGCAGGGTTAGGTTATAAAAAAATATCCCAAGCTTTGAACATCTCACGGAGCACTGTTCAATCCATCATCTGAAAATGGAAAGAGTATGGCACAACTGCAAACCTACCAAGACATGTCCGTCCACCTAAACTGACAGGCCGGGCAAGGAGAGCATTGATCAGAGAAGCAGCCAAGAGGCCCATGGTAACTCTGGAGGAGCTACAGAGATCCACAGCTCAGGTGAGAGAATCTGTCCACAGGACAACTATTAGTCGTGCACTCCACAAATCGGGCCTTTATGGAAGAGTGGCAAGAAGAAAGCCATTGTTGAAAAAAAGCCATAAGAAGTCCCGTTTGCAGTTTGCCACAAGCTATGTGGGGGACACAGCAAACATGTGAAGGAAGGTGCTCTGGTCAGATGAGACCAAAATTGACGTTTTGGCCTAAATGCAAAATGCTATGTGTGGCGGAAACCTAACACTGCACATCACCCTGAACACACCATCCCCACTGTGAAACATGGTGGTGGCAGCATCATGCTGTGGGGATGCTTTTCTTCAGCAGGGACAGGGAAGCTGGTCAGAGTTGATGGGAAGATGGATGGAGCCAAATACAGGGCAATCTTGGAAGAAAACCTGTTAGAGTCTGCAAAAGACTTGAGACTGGGGCGGAGGTTCACCTTCCAGCAGGACAACGACCCTAAACATACAGCCAGAGCTACAATGGAATGGTTTAGATCAAAGCATATTCATGTGTTAGAATGGCCCAGTCAAAGTCCAGACCTAAATCCAATTGAGAATCTCTGGCAAGACTTGAAAATTGCTGTTCACAGACGCTCTCCATCCAATCTGACTGAGCTTGAGCTATTTTGCAAAGAAGAATGGGCAAAAATTTCAGTCTCTAGATGTGCAAAGCTGGTAGAGACATAACCCCAAAAGACTTGCAGCTGAAATTGCAGCGAAAGGTGGTTCTACAAAGTATTGACTCAGGGGGCTGAATAATTTTGGCACGTGACACTTTTCAGTTTTTTTATTTGTAAAAAAATTTGAAAACCATGTATCATTTTCCTTCCACTTCACAATTATGCGCCACTTTGTGTTGGTCTATCACATAAAATCCCAATAAAATACATTTACGTTTGTGGTTGTAACGTGACAAAATGTGGAAAAGTTCAAGGGGTATGAATACTTTTGCAAGCCACTGTATATGTAAATCTATGTGTGTATGTATGTGTATGTATGTATATATGTATATGTGTATATTTGTATATCATATGTGTATATGTGTGTTTATAATATATATATATATGTATATTTATATGTGTGTGTGTGAACCTTCACCATTTATAAAGGACACTGAATTTAAAAGCAAAGCCACATCAAAAATTAAAAATGTATTTTGCTTCTCCAGAGTTCGTTATCTAAGCAAGTGGAAGAATTAGAACAAGACAGTAAGGTCACTCTGAGTGTTGAACGGCTTCGAGGAACATACAGAGCTCTCACTGTACATTGGGTAACCAATGGAAATGTCAATGATATCTTTCCAACTTCGGGAATGGTATGGATGTTTTTATTTTACTTTATGTTCCAAAAATTACATTATAAGGGAATTTTTAAAGTCACATTTATTGTCATGAATATGCATAAATACAGGTACAATGGAAAAATCATGCTCACTGCATCATTACAAGGCAATAGACTTGGGAATTCACACAAAAACAAATTATAGTACTCATAAATTTCATTAAATTTCTGCGAGGAAAAAGACTGCCCAAGAAAAACACATTAGTGCAAGAACATATTTGGGGAAAAACGTCCCTTGTAATGCAAGAGGTGGCTGTAGTGTTCTTTTTCAAGGTAGGATTAGGGTGGATTTGGGTGGGAAGGGATGAATGAACCAAGAGGTTGCGGAGGGAGCAGTCTCTGCGGAATGCTGAAAGGGATGAAGATGTAACGGTTGTGAGAACATGCTGGAGGTGACGGGAACGTCAGAGGATGATGTGTTGGATGCGGAGGCTAGTGGGGTGATAGGTGAGGACTGAGGAACTCTATCCTTGGTTCGTCTGTGCTGGGGGAGAGGGTGTGTGGTGACCAGACCTATGGGACACGGACGAGATGATAATTTGAGGGATGAGTCAGTGTGTTGATGAGGCCCTGGGGTTAATAGCAGACTGCATTTTCATAATGAAGAGACTGCTCCAAAAGGGACCCAGGGAATTTGGTAAATTAGATTTGATAAATTGGATTTGAAAGTAACTTGGTACTCGGTGGCAGTTGGTGAAGGGTTTAATTTCTCTGATTGGAACTTTTGTGTAGCCAAGGAACTAGTGTTGGGATCTTTGCTATTTCTTGTATACTAGACCAAGTGGGACCCGTTTGGGTCCCGTCCCCTCAACGCACGGTTGCGGGGGGGGCGCCTGCGGCATCAAACACACACACTAACCACCCCCCACACACACAGGAGAGGGGGGGAGTGGGGGGGGAGAGGGGGGAGGAGGAGGGGAGGGGGTACGGGGGGCAGAGGGAGGAGGATGCCTCTAGGGTTTGGACATGCTAGAGGCAGGAAACATGTTTCTGATGTTGGGGGGAGTCCAGAACCAGGGGCCACAGTTTAAGAATAAGGGAAAGCCATTTAGAACAGAGATGAGGAAACACTTTTCTCTCAGAGTTGTGAGTCTGTGGAATTCTCTGCCTCAGAGGGTGGTGGAGGCCGATTCTCTGGATACTTTCAAGAAAGAGCTAGATAGGGTTCTTAAAGATAGCGGAGTCAGAGGATATGGGGAGAAGGCAGGAGCGGGGTATTGATTGGGAATGATCAGCCATGATCACATTGAATGGCGGTGCTGGCTCGAAGGGCCGAATGGCCTACTCCTGCACCTATTGTCTATTTTCTATTGTTAGCCAGGGCAGATGGTAAAATATTAGGTCAATTAAGGTACAAATATTTAAACACTAATTCGGCCACAGGTGAAGTGTGTGCATGAGCAGAATGCATGCTGTGATTATACTGGAGAGTATGCAGTTTCAGGATGTTGAATGTGCTGGAGTACTTCAGTACAACTGACAATAAACAAAACTAAACCAAATCCTATAATTTAACTGTTCTGGCCTATGCTCCATTTTCTCCCAAAACACACATCAGCCAAGTATACAATATGATACGATACAACTTTATTTATCCCTGGAGGGAAATTGGTCTGCCAACAGTCATAAAACACAACAAGATACATGAAACATGAAATTAAAGTGACGAGTGGAAAGGATTGGGGATGTGCAAAGATTGGGGAGGGAGGGGGAGAGGGGGGGGGGAGGGGAGTCAGTCTACCCCACGACAGATGGGGGAGGAGTTGTACAGTTTGATAGCCACAGGGAAAAAGGATCTCCTGTGGCGTTCTGTACAGCATCTTGGTGGAACCAGTCTGTTGTTGAAGGTACTCCTCAGATTGACCAGTGTGTCATGAAGGGGGTGAGCTGTATTGTCCAAGATACTCTGCAGTTTGAGGAGCATCCTCCACTCCAAGACCATTTCCCATGACTCCAACTCCATATTAAGTTCTGTATCCAATTGCTCATAACAAATCCAAGCTGTCTCTCCATTATTACTCCATGCTTTATTACTCCATAGATTTGTTAATATGCTTTTGGATTGTTGCATCTAAATACCTCTTCAGCACTTGTATTAGACTAACTTGCCTGTAATTGTCTGCTTTATCTTTCTCCTCCTTGAAAATGATTGAACCATTTCCAATACTGCAGCCTTCTGGCACATCTCTTTTACTGAGGGAGGGTTAGAATATTCCTTTTGTAAATCTTGGCTATACTCCATTTTTTTAAACATGCAGTCGTAGAAAACACTTTGGAAAGTGTCTGACTGGAAACATTTCTTGTCACCACTAGAAAGCTTAAACAACCTTGTCTGAAGAAGGGTCTCGACCGGAAACGTCACCCATTCCTTCTCTCCAGAGATGCTGCTGTCCCGCTGAGTTCCTCCAGCTTTTTGTGTCTATCTTCGGCTTAAACCAGCATCTGCAGTTCCTTCCTACATAACCTTGTATTATTTGTTGGCTACATGAATGAGTTAAACTAAACTGATCTTCAATGACTCTCCTAAATTCGAGCTTGGTTCTGGATAATCTGAGAATTCAAACTGCTTCTAAGCATTATGTCTTTTTGCATCATATCCACCATGAACATTCTCTCCAGAGTAAATAATAATCTCTGCCTTGACAGCTAAATTTGCATACAGTACTCAGTCATGACCATATCAGCACATTCCACAACTTGCTCTCGGATTTGTGCTAAATCTGTCTGGCTATACTTAAAATCTTCACCTTGATTGACCTTTCTTTGCAGCGTACACAGTGTTTGCAGGTCCCTTTGTCCAGTTTCAATTCCTCTCCCATGTAGTGCTTCAGAATCTAAAATATAAATTGCATTGCATGCCATCATGTTTATTCCCTTATCTTGTTTTGTTTTTGTGCATATTAATCACCATTGCTAATTATCATTCCATTTTCCTGCAACGTTATCAGTATTTGGTTTGCCATCCTTCTGCTTGAAATCACCTCCCCAAGTCACTGTCCCGCAAAATATGGTGTTGTGTGCAAAGTTCCTTTTATCTCCTCTCTCCAGATTATTTGTATTGATTATAAACAATATTAATTTCACTACTGGTCCACCAGCTTGTTTCCCTATTCATGACTCAATGCCACATCAAAGCAGTTCAATTTTCTATCTCAATTGTGAGTTCACTGATATAATAAGAAATAGCTTTTGCTGAAATTTTGCTCCTCCACTGGATTTTGACAAACCAAGTGAGTTAAGATTTACTAATCCTCAATATATGGAATGCTCATTTCAGACGCAAGTGAGCAGAAAGCAATCCCACTGGAACTTATCCTGCTTTAATGACAGCATTCCCTTACAAATGCTGGTCAACCAAATTATATATTTTTTAAATATGAGTTTGTGAATAGACACAAAACAAAATATTGTAATAAATTAATAGTTTTCAATTATTCCTCAAAATGTTATGCTTGTAATTAATAATTTGGCCAATTTTACAGTTTACTTTTACAGAGGGTCAAGCACTCGCAACAGTTTTTCTTGTGGTGCAAGCTGATGATATTCCCGAAGGGAGCTGAGGTTGTAACTATAACACTTGTGAACGTCACCACCATGGGTGTGCAAGACCAAGCTAAAGGTGCTGTCATTGATACCAACAAGAAAATGGCCATCTTGACTGTTCTGCCCAATGACTCACCTTACGGTGTGATTAGCTGGCACATGGACTCAGCCAACATCTCTCTGCTGGAGCCTGAATGTAAGTTCTGTTTTGTGGCTGTTGGGGATTAATCACTTTGCTGCTTTCCTGACCCTTGTATATTAAGATCCTTGTTTATTTATAGCTATCATGGTACATTGGAAAATTAATATCAGGATTTTGACAAGAGTGCAAAAGTTCACTTCTAACAAGCTGTGAGAAAAAAGTTTGGAAAAATAATAAAGCTACAGTCAATTTACCTGTTTCTGAGGCTCTTTCATTATTTAAACTTGAACATATTTTGAATGCTCAAACTTATCATTACTATGGATGCTGATAATGTAAATTTGTTTATTTGTCTGCATATAAAAAAATGTCAAAATGTTAATCCTCTTTGGAATTATTTCACAAAACAATTATTAAATAGAGTAGTATTTCAAATTTTAATACCCCAAAATTATGTATTGTAATGCAGGGGTTTAGATGTCATTTATTGTGTGAGTGGTTGTTAGCTAACTCTCAGTTCATTTTGCAAGAGGTTTGTTATTGCTGTCGAATATCTTTTCATATAAAGCCAAAATGTGTTTTAGTAACTTTATAATGTTAAAATACTCACAAATATAAGAGTTACTTTAAACTGTTTTTGTCTTTTTGCAGTTGATTCAACTGATGTCACTTTAACAATAATCCGTGAGCAAGGATTTGTGGGTGATGTTATTGTCCAGTACAGGACTCAACCACATTTTTTCCTTCCACCTGTTAATCGAGCAACTGAAAACCAAGACTACAACAGTAGCCAAGGCGCCGTAATTTTAAAGGAGAGTAGCATGCAGGCATTGATTAGATTTACAATATTTCCTGTAAGTCACGTGGAGCACATGGATTATTACTTTTTTGTTCTATAGTATTAACAATCATTTGCTGTTTCTCATGATCAATAACGGCGAATAGTTCTGCAGTTAGAAATATGGCAGAGCTGTTGTATGTTTATAATGATTCCTTGCATCAATTTATCAACCCCATCGGGATGTGTTTGTTGCTATTTCTTTGGATGGTAAGGAAGTACTTTTAACCGGAGATGGAATCAAATCTGAATGTCAAAGAGTGCAAACCTTCATGTACACAGTGCATGAGATCGGTGAGATTTTAACTTGCCCAAGCTCTAACTTAAGCTTAAAGCCAAATGGATAATGTCACATTGGTGGGCAGGAGTTTATCCTTTTATTCACATGATAGGTTCTTAATGACACTAGTGACAGTCCCTGAGAAAAAAGTGTCAGGTCATCTTTTGGAACCATTGTGATGGAAGGGTTTCCAGACTGCTGTTGGATAGGATTTCATTGCATAGAATGTTGTTAGGAGTGGGGCAGAAGCTATAATATTCCCCCTAGACCAAAGTCATTGCTATTTGCTGTTCTTCACTCTGGCCCAGTGAGTTAGTGATGGAATGAAGACAGTGTTATCAGGATAGAATAGCAATAAATGAATGGGAAGTGACTGAGGGGTTAGGTTACTGAGCTGAAGATGATAAAGGGGAGGGTTAACCTGTTTAGGGAAGGAAAGAAACCTCGTGGCAGAAAGCAAAAGAAAGTGCACAGGAGGTGTAGGGTTTGGAGGAAAGGTTTATGAAGGAAAAATTGGGAGAGGGTTTGGTGCATGAGTTTGGGGAGGTGACACTAAAAGTGGGAAGATTCAGCAACAGGGATGGGTTGAGGGTGAAGTGATCAAGAGGAAAGTGTGCACCTGTTAATGTTGGGGAGTGGAAATCGAGGAGGAAGAGGTTAGTAAGGTCATCCATATCTGAGCCCATCCTTGTAGATATTTGTGAGAATTAATGTCATGCTGCTGGGCCAGATCTCCATTCATTTGGACCATCCTGTCACAGGTCAAAACCTCACTCAGTCAAGTCCTTTGGTAACTGATATGTATTGGCTGCCCACAAAATAATTAAAGCTCAATATGAAGTTAGTCTTCCGTATGAAGTTGGCACTTGGAACGCCAGGACCATCATGGACAGTTCCAGTAGTGACAAACCTGAATGCCGCTTTAGACACAAAAATCTGGAGTAACTCAGTGGGATGGGAGCAGGAATAGGTGATGTTTCGGGTCGAGACCCTTCTTTCGACTTTGCTTTGCCGCTTTGCTGTCCTGTATCTGGGAACTCGAGTGCTTCGAAGTTGGGAAGGATTTTATTTTCTCTTTGAAGGTTTTTGTGACTCTCTGGAATTGACAGGTCCAGAGAACGGTGGAATTGGAGCCATTCTAGGCTGAGATTGATGGATATTTGAATATGAGGGTACGTACGGTGAGAGATGAAGACAGCAGTATTGAGATCACTAGATCAGACATTGTTTTTTGAATGTTGCTGCAGACATGAGGACCAAGTGCCCTGCTGCTGCTCCTGTTTATCATGTTTGACTGGTTTTATGAAATAATAGACGCAAGGAACTGCAGATACTGGAATCTTGAGCAAAAGTCTCGAAGTGCCAGAGTAACTCAGCGGGCATGCAGCATCACTGGAGAAGGTCGATGGGTGATGTTCTGGATCCAGACCCTTCTTCAGAGAGTTTTCATGAAATGATCCTCTTTACAGCTTATCACCACAGCAACCCTGGCCTCGCCCTTTCAGATACATTCCCTTTTTATTTTCAATGCAGTTTGCCCACCCTTCACTTGCTCATTTCCTCCCCTTCCTAATTCTACGAAGGGTCTTTGACCTGAAGCATTAACTCCTCTTCTCCACACACAGATACAGCCTGGCCTGTTAAATGTTTCCAGCATTTTTCTGTTTTTATTTCAGAATTCCAGCATCTGATCAAAGAATTGGATAAGCATTCCAAAACGAGTTCCTGATCGAAGGGCGACTTAAGTTTATTCTTTTTAATGTTAGTGGTACACATGGGGTTCGTTGCTGAAGAAACCACCACAAGCAAGCAGGCTGCTGATAATGAGGCAAACAACAAAGTATTGGAGGAACTGATTGGGTCAGGCAGCATCTGTGGAGATGGTCAATGTTTTGTGTTAAGACCCTGCATCAGTTTAGTTTAGTTTAGAGATTTAGCGCAGAAACAGGCCCTTTGGCCCACCAGGTCTGCGCCGACCCAGCAATCCCCGCATATTAATACTATCCTGCACACACTAGGGACAATTTTTACATTTTCCAAGCCAATTTACCTACAAACCTGTATGTCTTTGGCATGTGAGAGGAAACCGAAGATATCGGAGAAAACCAACACAGGTCAGAATGTACAATCTCCATGCAGTCAGCGCCCGTAGTCAGGATCAAACCTTGGTCTCCGGCGCTGCAAGCTCTGTAAGGCAGCAAATCTGCCGCTGCGCCACTGTGTCGTCGCTTTCAGGACTATCTCAACCTGAAAGGTCGCCCATCCCTTTGGCTCCACAGCTGCTGCCTAACCTGTTGAGTTCCTCCAGTGTTGATTTTTGCTAAATATTCCAGCATCTGTGTTTTCTTATGTATCCAGGAAGTAGCTGATAATATTTTTGTTTCATTTTAGCTAACTTGTACTTTTACAAAAACTCCAATTGTGTTGACTTTTAATTAATGGTTTATTTGGATCTTATTAAAATGTATTTTTCTTCATATTAAAGGACAACATTCCTGAATTATATGAAAGCTTTCTAGTTAATATTACCAGTGTGGAACTGATTGATGCCTCACTTGTTGGAGGAAAGCCCAGAGTGAAGCATTTGGAAATGGAGCTTGCAGAAATAACAATTGAAGAGAATGATGACCCCAGAGGAATCATTCAGTTCAACATATCAAGGGTATAATTTGTTACATAATGTATAGATTAGGTGATGGTTGATCATTGAAATGCTTCCCTTAAAGTAGCCAAAGGTTATATGAGCTTTTTACTTTAATTATACGCCTTTGTAATTGTTTGAGCTTAATTTTAGTTTTGCTGTTTCCTGTTTCTTTCACCTGTCATGTTTATGGATGAAATATATGTGGGCATCGCTTCAAAGTGATGCCCACATATATTTCATCCATAAACATGAGTTAACCATGTTGCTTCTGATGCAATTATGTATGGCCTTCCCATTATTGTCATCTCAGGAAACCCAACTGCCATTTCCTCAACCATCTGCCTGCCAAAGCTTGCAATCCTCACAAACTTACCTGCCAATTCCATGTACTCCCCTCTAATAAAGGGAGGATGCATTGGGCATCTAAATGAAGGAATCATGCTATCCTGTTTCAAATTTGAACTTGAAACACAAATTATCAGACCGACTTATTGAAGCTGCATGTAAAGCAGGAATCACTAGAGGCTGTTTCCAAACTACAAACCAGTGCTTTTGAAGAAATTTGCTGGATTAGAAAGAGTAGGGAATTTGAAAAACTTTCCTAAGTCTCTGTAATTAATCATCACTGGCCCTAATCAGCTTTAAAAGTTCTAGCAGTATAATGAAGTGGAAATTGCTGGTATATCATATCTAATTTGGAGATTTAGATGGTATTTGAGAAACAATATTTTCATTCGTGTGTGGTTGAAATCTGTAACACATTGCTCAAGAAGTAGTCTCTCAACATTCAATAAATATTCAGATGAGCCTTTGATATGCATGGGCCTGGAAGGCTACTGGCTAAATGGCCGAAATTGGGATTAGAATAAGAAGTTTTGCCTGATCAGTATGGACAAGGAGGCCATAAGAGGTTACCTGTACTCCCATGCAATGTAACTCTGACACTATGACTCTGTAAGCATGGAAAAGTTAGATCCACTTATTTGCATCATGGGCAATGGCTTGGTTAGCTATTGAAGTAAAAAGTATTTATACTAAAGAAACTTGCATATCTTCGTTAGAAATTTTACAGTATATGTGGAATATACGTATTGAATAATGCAATAATACATCAACTTTATCAGGATTTGTAATGTAATGAAAGTGATGAATAACACCATATATAATGTATATTAATGTCTGTTAAATATTGTTAGAGTAAAACTGTTGTCGCTTATGAGATGGCCCCTCCAGGAAACCTCCTGAGAGTACCAGTGATCCGCAGTGCTGGTAAATTTGGAGAAGTAAA
Organism: Malacoraja senta; assembly: GCA_038087875.1. Lineage (NCBI taxonomy): Eukaryota > Metazoa > Chordata > Chondrichthyes > Rajiformes > Rajidae > Malacoraja > Malacoraja senta. Next base: position 204,203,968 of record CM075977.1, on the reverse strand, counting down.
TGTACTTTGGGAAGCACTGCTTGCAAGTGCAAGTTTCTCAGATTTCACCCCACCCAATGGAACTCTTGCCTTTGCTGATGGAATGGTAAGTTTCAATTTACCAGGGCGGAGGGGGAGTGGGGGGTGGTTACACTGTATGTACAGAAAACATTGCATTGCATCTCCTCATACTCTTTTTATTTGAAAATACACTAGTCCAAAACATGCCAACACAATTTTTAACATTTTGTTTTGTAGTCTTCTACAATTCTAGAAATCACTATTGTGGATGATAACCTGACAGAAATTCTGGAGACATTCAGTGTTGTACTGACTCAAGTGATGGGAGGTGCCAAAATAGGAGAAGACAATGTTGTTACCGTCAACATTCCAAATAATGACTCCCCTGTGGGAGTGTTTGGGTTTGAGGAGCATTCTGTAAGTGGTCTTTTCCTCCTTAGTTATTTTAATATTCAAATTCAGTTGTAATATTTGTTTATGATATGGCTAAGGGCACCATTTAGAAAAATGATGTCCTTAACCATATTATAAACACAAACATTGGTGCAAGTGATTCTTTTTCCATACATTAGTTTATGGGAGATGGATTTCGTGAACAGGCCAGCATTACTTGCCCATGCCAGAGTGCCTTTGAGACGGTGATGGTAGGCAGCCACCTTGAACTACTGTTGTTCATATGTTCATAAGTGAAAGGAGCAGAGTTAGGCCATTTGGCCCATCATATCTACTCTGCCATTCAATCATGGCTGATCTACCACTCCCTCCTAACCCCGTTCTCCTGCCTTCTCCCCATAACGCCTGACACCCGTACTAATCAAGAACCTATCTATCTCTGCCTTAAATACATCCAATGACTTGACCTCCACAGCCTTCTGTGGCAATGAACTCCACAGATTCACCACCCTCTGATTAAAGAAATTCCTCCTCATCTCCTTCCTAAAGGAACATTCTTTAATTCTGAGGATATGACCCCAAGACTCTCCCATTAGTGGAAACTTCCTCACCCCATTCACTCTATCCAAGCTTTTCAATAATGTCCCATTAATGCTGATGACTGTAGATGGTGGTTATAGACAAAAGGACATAAAGTGCAGGAGTAATTCACCGTGTCAGGATCTCTGGAGAACATGAATAGGTGACATCAGAATCCTCCCTTAGACTGATTCAGTCGGCTGAGTTACTCCAGTACTTTGTGTCATTTCACTTTAAAACTAGGTGCCGATGCCGCTGCACCAGTACGCCCTTCTTCACCGGTTCACACGGCTGTTGTTGCGGCTCATGTTGTAGCCCCCGCACAGGATACGCTTTCTTCAGGCCGCGGCGCTTGGTCACCATGGGGCTCCCCTATCACCTGCTGCCGCTTCCAAGATGGTGTATGTCGGAGACTTGGGATGGAGAAGGATGAGGTGGTAGAGATGGTGGGAGGGTGGGTGGGTGGTGTAGAGGCCATCTGGACAGAGCAATGGGAGAAGCAGGCGATGGTGGTCGAGCAGGGAGCGGATAAAGCCACTGCTGACAGCAAGAAACAGCAGCTGGTGAGAGGGGCTAACTGGTGCAGCTCGTGAGTCAGCAGTGGGGTCGGAACCTGGAGCCAGGAATGAGTTGAGAGGTCATTCCATTCACATTCAGTTTACAACACCATCTGTGGCCACTCAGGGAATTTCAAATGAGCCCTCGTAATTTTGTCCAGCTTATAGGTGGAGGGTTGGGGGGGAACCATCAGTTGCCGGAACTCGGTGCTCAACCTGTATGCATCTGCCATCTACAGTGGTTACCCACTTATTCCAAATCACATGGAAGACCTTGCATAAACCGGTGTTTACTTTATTGGATCCTGCTGATGGTTTCTAAGTGTTCTCCTATCACATCCTTTGTAAGAGACTTCCTATTTCTGATATTCAGCTAATAATTTTGCAGTGTTCTGTTTTCTCTATCTCTTTGCTATTTAAAACTCTTTCTGAGATTTGGTGAAGGGTCTTAACCTGAAATGTTAAGTTTAATCTTCTTTCCACATATGCAGTCTGATCTTCTGAGTGTCCCCAGCATTGTCTTACATTTTTTCAGATTTCCAATATCATCAGTTATGTTTTGATTTTCAGTTATAATTGTAGTGCATTGGTTAGGCCATTTTATATTCTGCTTATGTTTTGAAATGGATCTCAATGGTGAAAAACATTTGGTTAACTTTTAAGATATTGTCTTCTTCTTGCGTATGGCGTGCACAGCCTAAAGTTGTAGGACAACTTGTTCTATTTGATCTTATTTGATTGTGCACGCCGGGTTGATTGCTTTCGTCGAAACAGGGCGGACCACATGAAGGTTGCAATCTTCCACCCCAAAGATATTGTGATGATGCATCAGCATCCACACTTTGTTTTTACTTGATGGATTTTACCTCAATTTCAAGCTTGCTGTATATGTTCACATCCAAAATGTCTTCATAAACAGATGAGCCGATAGAAAAGTTGATAGTACTGTAAGCAAACTAAGCTTAAGAAGCTTATAAAAACTAAAGTAATAAGGTTTTCTTAAATGGTTGTGTATTATCATTGAAGTTTTATCATTGAAGAATTATCATTGAAGTTTTCAGAGTGATATTCCTTTGCATTTTGTGAAACAACTACAAAGAACAGCAAAAAGGAAAGGAGAGCAGCTGGATGTTGGGTCGGGTAGCATCTGTGCAGGGATATTGAGTGTCAACTTTTCTGGTCAAGACCCTTAATCTAGACAAAACTAGATGTAGGATCCCAACCTGAAATGTCGACTGTCCATTTCACCTGCACAGATGCTGCCCGACCCACTGAGTTCCTCCAACTGTTCCCTTTTTCTTTTGGTCTAGATTCCAGTATCTGTAGTCCCTTGTGCCTGCAAGTTTGAGCAAATGGTTCATTTAGTTATTATATTTACTTTTAATCTTGTGAGGTGGATTGACGGTTGCTTGTGCAATATGTTAGAGTATTTCAATTTCAGCTGGGCAGTCCAAACTGCCACGAAAGATCCGTAATGCTGATTATCATTCTTACATTCTTGCATCAGTTCTCCATCGGATTGTTGGATAAAGTGACACATATGAAGAATTATAAACAAGAACCAGTTTTAAATTCACAAACCATACTGGAAAACACTAACTTTCATTTCATCGCTGGAGCTACAATTTGAACCTTGCTCTGATAGAAAAATCTTCTTTCTCAGAACCACAGAAGGTTCATTAGTAATTTATGAGTATAAGATTACAATTCATTTCAGAGTAGAGATTAATCAATAATTCAAAGATACGTTCAAATCTTGGTATTGGCAGCATATCAGTTGCATTGTTCATGAATGTCAAAGTAAGCGCCATATTTTTGCAAAAGAAGCACTGATGGGCAATCAGTGGTAACTAATGAGGTTTAGGAGCTCAAATGTTAGAGATGGAATGCTCCTGAGAATTATTGTGGATTGAAAGTGTAGAAAATATATAGGAAAGTAACATTCAGGGCTAAAGATACCTAATCATATTTCATGCTAAACAGTTTTGATACCAGTTATATATTTGCAGCATGTATATTTCACTTCTAGCATATCATATAACCATATAACCATATAACATATATCATTGCTTATGGATTTATAAAATGTATAATCTAATGACTAATGTGATATTAGAATTTTTCAGGAATTTCTTTCATTCTTCTTTGGCTGGTTTTGCATCTCGTTTCCCCTTTAATCACTTCCCTAACGATCAATAGCATATGATATATACAGCTGGGGGCTTATGCAGCTCATCCATACACAGTTATAGACCTCCATCAGTGTTAGTTCTATCTGATCATTCCAAGAAATTTGGCTCTGATGGCCATTATTTGGATTGAAAAGACATTTTATTGGCATTAAATTTACATTTCATTACTTGAAATCTGCAGCTCCTTGTGCCCCCCTCCTTGTGATTTACTTTGAAAATATATCCCCAAATAGTTTTTGTTTAATGCATGGTATCTTGCATGCATCCAGGCAACATTTTAATTGCCCCTTTGCAGGCTGAAAAATTAATTTCCTTCCAAGTATTTATTTCCAAGTTTTCATTGACCAGAACATGTTTTACATCATAACTGTTGGCTGCTGTACAGTGATGGGACATGTGATCAGCATTTAGATGACTATCTGTTAATACCCCAAATCTCTTGCCTCTAAATTTTCTATATAGCTTTTTTAGACCATTTTTAGGCTACACTGTTTTTGTTTATTAATTTTAGAACAGAAAACGGTGGAATTATTCAGATCAGGCAGCATACATGGTGACAAAGACAATGTCTCCAGTGTAAACAAAAATCTATCTCAATCTTGATTATGTCTATGCAGAGGGCAAAAACGTATTGAATCTGATGATCACTTTTTTATTTGTCTCCACCTCTGCAGCCTTGCCTGTTCAGTATTCTAGCCTTTTTGTTATTTCAGATTTCCAGCACTTGCACTACTTTGCTTTCAAAGCTTTGGTTATAAGAGTCTTATAATCCAACTCTAAAAAGAAAGGACCCAACTCTGATAGATGTTAAGGTTCATGTCTGGTAGGCAGTGCCCCAACAGGAAGATATATGTATTGTAGGAGGTACACAAAAATGCTGGAGAAACTCAGCGGGTGCAGCAGCATCTATGGAGCGAAGGAAACAGGCAATGTTTCAGGCCAAAACCCTTCTTCAGACAAAGCTTTCAGTTCTGAATACAGGTTGGATCCCTTATTTGAGGAGAGAAATAATTATAAAGGAGGCAGTACTGTGAAAGTTCGCCCAGTTGATTCCTTGGATGAAGAGGTTGATTTATGAAGAGTTGAGCAAATTGGGTCTATACAATAGACAATAGACAATAGGTGCAGGAGTAGGCCATTTGGCCCTTCGAGCCAGCACCGCCATTCAATGTGATCATGGCTGATCATCCCCAATCAGTACCCCGTTCCTGCCTTCTCCCCATATCCCCTGACTCCACTATCTTTAAGAGCCCTATCTAGCTCTCTCTTGAAAGCATCTAGAGAACCTGCCTCTACTGCCTTCTGAGGCAGAGAATTCCACAGATTCACAACTCTCTGTGAGAAAAAGTGTTTCCTCGTCTCCGTTCCAAATGGCATACCCCTTATTCTTAAACTGTGGCCCCTGGTTCTGGGCTCCCCCAACATCGGGAACATGTTTCCTGCCACTAGCATGTCCAAACCCTTAACAATCTTATATGTTTCAATAAGATACCCTCTCATCCTTCTAAACTCCAATTCTCTCCATTCGCTCCATTCTCTCAGCAGGTTATACACTGGAGTTTAGATCAATGAGATGGTATCACATTGAAAGACACAAGATTTTAAAGTGGAGTTGACAAGGTAGATGCTGAGAGGATCTTTCCCCTCAGGGAAGAATTTAAAACTGAAATACAGGGTCAACCATTTAAGCTGGAGTCCCAACGTCCTGGAGACTCGACTTATCCAGCTTCTTCTCAAACTCTACCATCCTTGCAAATTTTTTTTGCATCCTTAACAGGGCAACCAGAACTGTACATGGTACTCCAAATGTGATTACCGGATAGTGAAAGGCCTAGATAAAAAGGATAAGGAGGGGATGTTTCCACTAGTGTGAAAGTCAAGGACCAGAGGGCATAGCTTCAGAATAAATGGATGTACCCTCAGAAGAGAGATGAGGAGAAATTTCTTAATTCAGAGGGTGGTAAATCTTTGGAATTCAATGCCAAAGATTCATTGCCTGTGGAGGCCAAGTCATTAGATATTTTTTAGGCGGTGAGTGACAGATTCTTGATTAGCAAAGGTGTCAATGGTTATGTGTAAAAGGCAGGAGAAAGGGTGTTGAGAGGGAAAGATAGATCAGCCATAATTGAATGGCGGAGTATACTTGATGTACCGAATGGCCTAATTCTGCTCCGATGCCTTGTTACCAAAGTCATACAGCAGTGACGTGACACCCCAACTTCTGTACCTCAAACATTGCCTTCACCACAATGTCCACCTGTGTTGCCACTTTCATAGAACTATGTGCTTGAACCGCTATATCATACTATTTTACAGCAGTCCCCAGGGCCTCATGGTTTACTGTGTAGGTCTTGTTCTGGTTTGTGCTGCACAAAAATGCAATATCTCACGTTTATCTGAATTAAACACCGTCTTCCACTCTTCATCTTCTTGGCCCAATTGATGAAGATCGTGTTGTCATTGTAGATAAGTTTATTAACTGGCCAGCATACTATCAATTTTATTATCGTACTCAAACTACTAATTATGCTTCCTACATTGACATCCAGGACTTTAATATAAACTAGACCAAGTGGGACCCGTTGGGTCCCGTCCCCCCAACGCGTGGTTGCGGGGAGGAGGGGGTGACCTGTGGCGTCACACACACACACAATAACCCCCCCCTTGATATTATATTAATATTATAATTTATATTAATTATATTTAATTAAGAGAGAGACAGAAGAAACTTCAGATGCTGGTTTACCAAAAAATACACAAGGTGTTGCAACTAAGTTGGTCATACAGCATCTCTGGAAGACGTGGAGAAGTGACATTTTGGATCAAGACCCTTCTTCAGATTTATTTAGTTAGTTAGATTTAAATCCCACATATGCCTTAGAGAGAGTTGAACACCTTTCTCTGGTTCCCTGAACTGTCAAGCACATAGTTTACTGATCAGGAATATTGACCTGTAGAGTAAATCTGACTATTCCAATTTGGAAAATATCCAATGTTGAAATGTTGTAGTAGATTAGTGGCTTTGGCACAAAGTGACCATGGGGCATTTGGAATCCTCAGCGTCAAAGGTGGATTGTGCTGCAAGGTTTGTAGTATAAGAGATCAGTTCCCCATCTGCTTGTTTCCATTCACATTCTGGAAACTGGTCTATGGTTCTCTTCAAACTGATTTTCCATTGTTTGTTTTATAATCATGACACAAATCCAAATTGAAGTCTGCAGACAGTTATCTAAATATATTAAACCTGGGAGCTTTGTCTAAAGTAGTCAGGTTCTGGGACCTTTACAAATGTAGTGTTGATGTCAAATGTATTATAATGGAGCAGGTCAATGAATTAACTCCCCTTCCCATTCCAAAACTGACCTTTATGTCCCGGGCCTGCTCTACCGTCAGTGTGAAGCCAAACACAAATTAGAGAGGGAGGGGGTAGAGAGGGAGAGGGAGGTGATGGGGTAGAGAGGGGGGGGAGGTAGAGGGAGGGGGGGTGGTAGAGAGGGAAAGGGGCAGAGAGGGAGGTGGTTAGAGAGAGGGAGGTAGAGTCGGGGGAGGGGGATAGAGTAGAGAGAGAGGGGGGTAGAGAGGGGGGAGGGAGGGTAGAGAGGGAGGGGGAGGGTAGAGAGAGAGGGGGAGTGAGGGTAGAGAGGGAGCGGGTAGAGAGAGGGAGGGAGGGAGTAGAGAGGTGGAGTGTAGATATTTGAACAACTCTCCCTACCCCCTCCTCTCCCTCAATTCCCCCACTCTCCCTCCTCAACTCCCCAGGATTTTTTTCCTCTCCTCCACTCCCCCAATCCCTCCCTCACCTCTTCGAGCGGAGCCGAGCGTGCAGGGCCGAACGGGTCCCAGCGGGGCCGAACGTGCGGGGCCGAACAGGTTGGAGTGCTTGAGTGCCCCTCGTATGGGGTTAGAGAAGGAGGGGGTGGTCCGGGCCACGGAGCCGAGCGTGCGGGGCTGAACGGGTTGGAGTGCCCCTGGTAGGGGGGCAGAGGGGGAGAGGGGGAGAGGGTAGAGAGGGAGTGGGTAGACAGGGAGTGGTAGGTGAGGGGGGTAGAGAGGGAGGGTAGAGGGAGCGAGAGGGGCAGAGAGAGAGGGGGTTAGAGAGATAGGGTAGGGTGGGAGGGAGAGGGGCAGAGAGAGAGAGAGAGGGGGTTAGAGAGGGGGGTAGAGTGGAGGGGGAGGGAGGGTAGAGATGGAGAGGGTGAGGGATCCCAACGGGGCCGAGCGCTTGAGTCCCCCTCCCGCGCGGAGTGTCCCGTCCTGCCAAGCGAGTTGATTGTGACGTCAGTTGGAATTTTTTCCTTCAAAATGAGAGCTTGGAAAACTTTAATATTTTGAAGCTCTCTCTACCATCACCCACTGTTTCCTACTTTCAGATACATTTTGTATCCAATTGGCTAGATTACCCTGGATTCTATGTGATCTAAACTTTCACACCAGCCCACCATGTTCTATCTTGTTGAAACCCCTGCTGATGTAAACTACGTTGACCGTACTGCCTTCATCAATCTTCTTTAAAAAAACTCAAATAAGTTCATGAGACATTATTTTCCAAGCACAAAGCCATGCTGATTATCCCACATCAGTCTTTGCCTTTACAAATGCTGGAAGATCCTGCCCCCTGGAATCCCCTCCAAAATCTTGCCCTTCACTGATATAAGATTCATCTTTCTGTAGTTTTGAAGTTTTTCCTTGTAACTTTTCTTAAATAGAGCATAACGTTAGTCATCCTAAGGGCTCTCGGCACCTCTCCCATGGCTATCGATGAAACAAATATCTCTGCCAAAATACTGTAATTACTTCTCTAGCTTCCCACAATGTCCTAGGGTACACTTAAAGTCATAGCGAAATATAGTCCCTTCAGCCCAACTCGTTCATGACGACCAAGATGCCCCATCTAAACTAGTTCCATTTGCCTGTGTTTGGCCCATATCCCTCTAAACCCTTCCTCTCCATGTCCAAGTGTCTTTTAATCAGATCTTGAGGATTTATCTACTTTAATGTGCTATAGGACCTCCAGCTCTTTTTCTTTGTGAAACATCATTATTAACTTGCCTAAATTCCCAAGCATCCATATCTTTTTGTATGGAAAACACAAATGAGAAATATACATTTAACTCCAGGTCCATCCTCGGTGCCTCCAGGCATAAACAAGCTTGTTGATCCTTAAGGGATCCTCTTTTCACCCTACCTACTCTTTTGTCCTTAACACACTTGCAGAATTGTATTCGGATCATCCTTTACCCTATTTTCCACAGCTATTTCTCACCCCTTTATTTTTGTTTCCTGATTTCTCTCGTCTACTCTCCAACCTCCTCCACTCGAAGGTTTCACTTGACCTTTACCTGACACATGTCTCCTTCTACATGATCAGAGAGAGCCTCAATATCTCTTGACACCCAAACTTGAGAAGAAGAAAAAATTCTTAGAGGATGATGAATATTTAGAATTATCTCCAGCAGACATCAGCAGATGCTGAAATAATGAAGACTGGGAAGCAGGCAGGAAAATGGCAAAGAAGGCTTGAAGGGTCATACAGCTTATTCCTGCATCAATTTCATATTTGCCCATGTATTTCTCCATGTATTTTCTAATCTTGATCAGTGTTTGAGCTTTTCTTCATGTACAATGCAATGATTGCAACTGTTTCATTTATGTCAATGGTTAAATCAATGAATTTGCGTATCCAAGCTCAAGATGGGCCTGGATTCACTGAGGTCAGGTTTGAATCTGTTAGTTCTCATGCAATTAAGCACATTTTGTTGTTTCAGGTGATTGTTGAAGAACCAAAGACATCTGATGATCCAGCTGGCCTGGTATCCTTTACTGTCAGTCGCAAGGAAGGTCATGGCTCAGTTCAAATTGTTTGGCAGGTGGATGAATCTGCAATTGATGACCTTGTACCCCTTTCTGGAACTTTGACCTTCAATCAGGTATACTGTACTTACTATCTGAAACCTGTATTTCAATATTATACAGTTTACTATTACCAATCTCACTGACCCGGTTGGCATTTTACATTTTAATTTATATTAGACCCTAATTCCCTTTTAAGTCAGTTATGCTGCATGCTCCATGCCATTTTGATTCCGTTTTGATGCAAACTTCTTAAGAGGATATTTGTAACATAACAATCCCACTTTTCATATTTTACGATGATGTCCAACTCATCCATACCGAACAAGTTGCTTAACGGAGCTACTCCAACTCGGTACATATCCTTCCAAACCTTGTTTTAGGACCTCCAGCACTTCCTCTTCTGTAATGTGGACTCTCTTCAGGATGACATTATTAACTTGCCCAAGCTCACTAGCATTGGTATCTTTCTCCAAAGTAAACACAGATGAGAAATATTAATTTAAGATCTTGCCCATCTCCAATGCCTCTGCACATAAACAACCTTGTAAATAGACAATAGAATTAATAAACAACTTGTGAGTAACCTCTGCATAGGCACCACGTATTCAAAAGATGTTTGTTTAAATTAACCTCTTATGAGCCCTAGTTTTGCACCGTCTTTGCTTGGTATTTTGCCATGAGGCCATAGAAGTTCATAAATTGCCACCAACTGAACTGTTATATGCTTTTTTCACATAAGATTAAAATAGATGCATAAGTATAATATGAACGCAGATCTTGCGTCGCCCAGAAGTTGAGCAATCACTTTCATTTTTGTTGTGTTAGACTGAGACGACGAAGACGATTGTTTTACACATTTATGCAGATGCTCTTCTAGAGGGACAAGAACAATATGTGATTCGGCTGATATCAGCATCTAACAATGCTGAAATATCCCCTATCAATGGTATGTCCACGTAACTCATTAATGAATATCACAGTTTTCACAATAAATAGAAAAATATGATAGTGTATGTTAATCTGCAGAAGTAAGAGCTTTTGTGATTTTATTCTTTTGACATTATGTGATGAGTGTTTCTTCCACAGGAGTTGCCACTGTCATTATTTTAGGTGATAGTGCATCATCTGGGACAATTGCCATTGCTGCATCAACCAGACACATTCTGATAGGAGAGCCCAGCAGTGACTATAATGGAACTGCACAAGTAATGTATGTAGGTTTTATGAAAATACTATTTGCTGAAACTTTGAATGTTAACAGAATAATTCAGCCATTTTTTTTACATTTTTGCAACATAGTGTACTTTTTAAAGCAGAAGTCACATTTGTTAACATGTCAGGTGTATTTTTTTTTGGTATTTAAATTTAGGTTTTAGCGTTCAGGTTACAGTATTTAGTGATGTTGGCTCTGCCTTAATGGAGCCATTTGATTCCAAAAAGGCATGCATTATTGAGCTCCAATGTAATTTCTCTGGCGAGTTGATACAAATTTGGATCTTGCATGCTTGTAAGTAATATAGTAGACAATCATACCATTGGACAGACTTTTAATTTCCTATCAATACAAAGTTTACCTTGCAAAGGCCATCAGAGAGAACATGCTGTGTTCATATACCCATCCATTTACCTTGGCCAGTATATTATTTTTCACTTTACCGTTGGCAAAGCAAAGGTAAGCACTCCATAATATGAATATGAAAATGTTCATGTTATATTCGATTCACAAAATAGTACTTCTATGTTCTTTCAGAATTATTGCACGCTCTTTTATTTTGCTCCAGATTAGTGAGAGGTCCAGGAAATGTTGGTGATGTTACTGTAAACTGGATCATAATTCCAGCAGTCTTGAATGAATTTGCTGAAATGAGTGGAACCGTTTTTATGCGCGACAGACAGTCATCTGCCACCATTTTGCTACAGGTACTAGAGACCAGAAACTGAATATTGTGTGGAATCTGCCAGAGAAAAAAGCTTGATCATTCATCTGTGATGGACCAGATCCCAGTCATTGTGATAATAAAATAGCTATTGTTGCTCTTACTGCTTTGTGTTATGAACGTGGGTGTGGGATGATGATGGTGTTGGGACAAGGAGTTGTGAAAAAAGGCCGAACTACAACTACAAATTGACTTTGTGCACTTTAATTAATGCTTGCATTCCATTCCATGATAACACTTCTTATAAATAGGTAAAATCTTTCCTCTCCCAACAAATTAAACTTTATAAACTCTTTCCAGTGACCCATCTGTTTCCAATGACCGCCATTGCCCTGCGCCCCCTCCGTTACCTGGTTGTACTCTGCATTTCTCCTGTCCAGACCAATTTCATTATTGGCACAATTTGATAAATCCCTCAAATTCTCCAACCTCCCTTCATCCATTATGAAATAAGTTTTCCAGATAGTAGATTCCCAATCTGTTAGCCAGGCTGCTTTTCAGCAAGAATGCTACTTAAAGGAATCCTAACGTTAAATTCCTCAGCATAGCCAGTAAATACCCACCCTATGATCTGCTTGCTTTTCCTAAAGATATTGCCCTCCCTTTTTCAATGTCGGTATTGTCTGTACAATACAAAGAAAACAGATGAAGTGTCCTTGAGAGTTCACAAGGAGGGGGAGAGGGGAAATCCACCGAGCAAAAGTAGCACCAACTATCACCTATCCAGACTCGATAGGGTGTCTGTCACACTCTTATCAAAACATTGTGGAGGAGCAACGCCTATGTGGGCAATATCTTCTTTACATTATCCTCACACATCTGCAAACTCATAAAACAATGTACACGTGTGTTGGACGGAATTTCAGATGCTGGTTTAAACCGAAGGAAGACACAAAAATCTGGAGTAACTCAGCGGATCAGACAGCATCTCTGGAGAAAAGGAATAGATGACGTTTCAGGTCGAGACCCTTCTTCAGACTGAGAGTCAGGGGACAGGAAAACGAGAGACATAGACGGTGACATAGAGAGATATAGAACAAATGAATGAAAGATATGCAAAATAGTAAAATGATAAAGGAAACTGTCCATTGTTAGCTGTGGGCTAGGTGAAATCAAGTGCAGACAATGAGACTCAACAAGACGACATTGAAGCTAGTACAACATGGGTGGGGAAGGGATGGAGAGAGGTGGGATGCAAGGGTCACTTGAAGTTAGATAAATCAATTTTCATACCGCTGGTTTGTAAGCCGCCCAAGTGAAATATGAGATGCTGTTCCTCCAATTTGCTTTTGGTCTCACTCTGACAATGGAGGAGGCCCAGGACCGAAAGGGCAGTGTGGGAATGGGAAGGGGAATTTAAGTGTTGGCAACCGGGAGATCAGGTACAACAAAGTACAAGCATGGGCACCTGCACGACACTCTTGCTCACAAAGCCTAGCCCTTGGGACCCTTCCAGGCTGCATCTGCTGAAATATGCTACTTAATTACAATGGTGATCGCGATGATGGGAACTTTCAATATATGATTAATATGACTTTCATAATCAAAGCTAAGCAGGGTATTTGTGCCCTTGGCAAAATTCCCCTAAAGTTCAGGCATTCACAAAGTTATTCATTTCCTTGCAGACATATCTATGGCAACATCCTGCTGGAGTGCACTTGCACAAAGGCGATGCTGTTCCTTAGCAGCCTGCACAGATTCCTTTGCTCTTTCTGAGAGCACTGCCAGTCCCTTTCATCACAAGAGCATAGATTCAACCTGCAATCTTGTGAGAGCTTCAGAGAGGTTGCTAATACTCTTAAAAAACATCCAAAACTCTTAAAACCACCTAAAACCATCCAAAGTAATGCAGATATAAATGTCTTACCTTTATTCCTAAAAGGCACCCAACCTGTGATCAGGCTTCATCTGGGCACTCTATTGCTAATAGCTGTAGAACATTCTGGAAACCACTGGGTTATCAGACCCTGTGTTTTGATTGCCAAACCACTTCCTTACTCCCCAATGCCAATGCTACCTTCAGACTGAAGTCCAGGTTATGAATAGCTGCATTTTATGTACGGATGTCAATTGAACTGTAAAGTATTTCTGACCTCCTCCGTGTTTGTTGCAGAATTTGCATATATTTACGTTTGGGGCATTCGCTTGAACTTGTACCTTCTTGCATATTCAGCTTTTAACTAAAATGTTGTTCTTTAGGCAATAAATGACGATATTCCTGAAGAAAAGCAATACTACCAACTTCAGCTGACAGGGGTCAGTGGTAGTGCTATAATTAATGACACATCAAACTCTGCTAATATCACCATGGCAGCTAGCGATTTTCCATATGGTCGATTTTCATTCTCACATGAAAAACTTCTAACCTTTGAGAATGGAAAACAGGTACCACAATTTGAAAAACATTTTTTTTATTCATTGAACAGCAAATCATTAAATAGAATTGTCTTATTAAATGGATAGACAATATATCAAATTTACATTGCTGATCATGTGATTTGATGAGAAATATTAATAAATGAGAAATATTGAAGACTTTCTGAAAAATAAGAAATTACAAATGAAGTTGACTAAAACAAAATGTCTAATGCAAGGAAAATTAAATAAATGAATGCTAAGATGCAGAAACCTCTATTTCATAAGATGCAGAAGATGCTTTAAGATTAGGAATATTTTTTTATCATAAAATTATCACTGATGAGGGAATCCATCTCATTATTTAAAATTGTCTAAACCAATGCACATTGATATTTTGTCTAGCCCAGTGTCTTGTAATTGGTGTGTGTCATGTTCTGATGCCAGTAGGTCCGTTCAATTCCCAGCAACTTTAGTATATGTCCAGGTTCCAGACATTGCTCTAATCACACGTGTTTGGCTGCTACACTGCTGTGAGTGTCTGTAATTTTGCCCAGTATCTTACCAAGTTATTTATGAAGATAGGTGAGGGAGCTGGAGCAGATGGACTGGAGTCCATTTATTTTATTTTAAACTGGACAGGTTAGGAGCAT